>JAVIWB010002468.1:0-331058 GCA_031893035.1 Dermolepida albohirtum | reverse complement strand
CGTATATTCACTAAAGATCTGCGTCTCCATGCTTACAAAATTCAATTAACACAACTGAAGCCTAATGATCATGCACAGCGAAGAGAGTTCATTGAATGGATTATTGAACATCAAAAAATGGATGTTGATTTTTCGAGCAAAATCATCCTAAGCGATTAAGCAGATTTTCACCTCGATGGCTTTGTTAATCGCCAAAATTGCGGCTTTTGGGGTTTTGAGAACCCACACGTGATTGTCGATAAACAAATGCATCCACAACGTGTCACTGTTTGGTGTGGATTTTGGGCTGGATGCATAATTGGACCATACTTTTTTGAAAATGAGGCTGGTCAAGAAGTGACTGTTACTGACGCTCGATATCGCGACATGATAACACAGTTCTTTCTGCCGAAATTTGGTGATATTGATATGGCCAATATGTGGTTTCAACAAGACGGTGCCACATGCCATACAGCCCGTGAAACGATTTAATTACTGCATGAGACATTTCCAGGTCGTGTATTCTCTCGTTTCGGTGATCAAAATTGGCCCCCTAGATCGTGTGATTTAACATCATTAGATTTCTTTTTATGGGGTTATTTGAAATCACAGGTCCATGTCAACAAGCCCACAACCACCCGTGCATTAAAGGAGGAGATTAAACGCCGCATCAACGAAATTCGGCCACATTTATGCATAATGGTCATGGAAAATTTTGATAAACGAGTGCGTATGTGCATGCAAAGTCGTGGAGGCCATTTGCCCGATGTGTTATTCCATAAATAACCCTATCCTATGTACTTTATGATTCAATAAAAAAAATAACAATCAAAAGATTAAAAACTGTGTATTCTACTTAATTCAAATCTTGCGTTAATTTTGGAATACCTTTATTAGAATCAAACGACGTGACTTTTCTTATGTCATTTGTCGTTTTTTTATGCTACTGGTATCAAAAAATATCGAAACTAGTTGAATGAAACGCAAAGTATTCATTCTTCTTCCAATTTCATGTAATGTCCTTCAAAATAGTTGTGGTTTGAAACAATAATTTACTCCTTACTCGTTTTTCCAAATATTCATAGCAGTTCTGATTGATGATTTCCAATATAGACTTCAAATCGAGTTTTGAGTTATTTTATTTTTTCTCTTCTATTGGATCAAAACGGTGACCACAGACCGATCTTTCAAGCCGTGGAAATAGAAAAGTTACAAAGTGCTAAAGTGGGAGGAGACTATAATGATGACATGAAGTATTATGGTGGTGCAGAAACAAGTTATCTTTTGCAGTGCGTTTTAGATGTATGGTTTTTTCCAAGCGACCCATAGCACTCAAAAAACATCCTCCATAATGAATTTATTCGGTTTCTACTTCATGAAAATTCATAAGTAAATTAATAAATACATAGAATGTTACAATTTTCACTTCGAAGCACTTTGGTTGGTAGAATGAAATTCATAACATGGACTACGAAAGGAGTTTCTTAGTTTTGCTCAATCTTTGGCATAATATTCACTGGATCGACCATTTCAAGATTATAAGCACATATTAATATCTCGTTATTCTTAATGATTCGCTTCATTGGAGATCATTTGTCAGAAATATTATCTGTGGTGACTGGGGTTTTTCAGTTTTGCTCCATTTTTGGCATAATATTCACTGGATCTACAGTTTTAGGATTATAAGCATATATCTTAATGATGCGTCTCGCTACAGATTATTTATCAGGAATAATATCTATGGGGACGTTAACACGTCTTTCTTTTCCCAAGTAATTGAGCAATTTGGAAACAATTGAGAGAAGACACGTCTAAGATCGAAACAGTCTTCCAAAATTGATCTAAGCAAATCTCGATATTATCTACAAGGTTTTTACCTATCCGTCAACGTTTCTTAGATGCGTGGTCTTTCATTTCCTTGTCGTTTTCATCAGTTTATTTTGAAAGTCACCCATATCTTCATTTTAAAAGCGTTCTTTATCGTCTTTATATATTTAGTACAATTTTTAGCATGCTCTCGAAACAGATTCTTTTTTAACTTTCTTTGACCATAATATCCAAAAACACTTTCTTTAAGACAGGAAAACGAACACTACAAAAGTCAAAGATGGACAATGCTACTAATCCAGGACAGAAATTATTGAGTTCAATTGAATTGAGCAATTTGGGACCAATAAAAAGAAGATACGTCTGAGGCCGAAACAGTCTTCCAAAATTGATCTAAGCAAATCTTAATAACATATACAAAGTCTCTTCCTACCAGTCAACGTTTCTTAGGTGCGAGATCTTCTTATTTCCTTGTGGTTTTCATCAGTTTATTTTGAATGTCGTCCATATCTTCATCTTCAAAGGATACTTTACCATCTTTAAATATTTGGTGCAAGTCTTTGACATGTGCTTAACAGGGAATTCTTTTCTAACTTTCCCAACGTATCAATTGTAAAAGATTAACGCAAATCTTTGCTCCACGATATTAAAAATATTGAATATTGCGAAAACATTTTTCTCCAGACAGAAAAGCAAACGCTACAAATGTTGAAGACTGGTAATACCACCAATCTGGAAAAGAAATTATTGAGTTCAATTGAATTAACGCGCGCGGTTCAAATAAAACAGTCTCAATACCTTTTGATTGCAGTACTGTATAGCTACTACACTTAAAACAGTGTACAGCCACAGAAAAAGCCAAGAAAAGCCAGAAAACAGCCACGTTTGGTCGTCGGTTGGTAGATACGTACTTATTACATATGATCCTGACCTGTCGCGCCGAGGGAAAATGACAAGCCTAGTTATCAGCGACATAAAAAGACATTTAATACCCTTTTTCAAAGTGCAAATCGTAGCATTTATTCTTAATGTGAATATTTCGAATAAATATGATTTTCGTCAAGATTTCTTAATTATTCTTACGAACAAAGAGTCTAATGTCGAAAAATCAACTGTTATTCATTAAAATTAATTTACTTTTAACCAAATCACGTAGTATGAAGGCCATTTATCTCTTTAAAAGTCATTCGGAGCATTCGTGATAATGAACCAATATTAAATATGAAATTACGCAATTATTATTGGACAAATTTAGAAAAGAAAATGATAAAATTGTTACCAAAGTTATTAAATACCGCATTTAATAGTCGCTAATGATTTAAACAGGTATAATTATTTTATTTATGATATTCGAAAGATACCTATCTGTATATTTGCATATTGAATTTAATTTTATTTTTACATTATGATTACATATTTTACAAAGTATGCACGTTATTTTCTTCATATAACGGAAGTGCAAGTACTAGTTGCTATCGGAATGACTGTTATGGATTTTACGAGGGTGGTCCCAGAAGTACCCGAGCCAACAAAGAAAACACAAAAATTTTGGAAAGAAATAAATTTATTTTTCAACATAACTTCCTTTCAGCTCTATACACTTTTCCCAGTGATGTTCAATAAGTTCTGTACGCTTTTTATAATAAGAACTGTCTTACTCCTCAAAATAGCCAAAAACTGCTGATATCACTTCTTCATCCTTGGAAAATCATTGACTACTGAGCCATTTTACCAAGTTCCAACAGAAAATAATCCGAGGGGGCTAAATCTGGCGAATAGGATGCATGAGGTAGCAATTCAAACTTTAATTCTTTAATTTTGGCCATTGCAATAACGAATTTGTGAGCTGGTGCATTGTCTTGATGAAACAACACTTTCTTCTTAGCCAAATGCGGCCTTTTTTGTTTGATTTCTTCGCTCAAACGTTGCAATAAGTTCGCATAATACTCGCCATCAATAGTTTTTCCTTTTTCAAGATAGTCTGATGTCATGACCTTGCCTGCAAATGAAACGCTTTCCGCCTTCTTTGGAGTCGATCCTCCCATTCTCCATTGTTTTGATTGATCCTTTGTCTGGGGTGTGCAGTGATGAACTCATGTTTCATCCATGGTTATGAAGCGATGCAAAAATTCTGCTTTGTTGCTGTGAAATTTCGCTAAATACTAAATTGAAACATCTTCACAACACTGTGTTTGCTCGAGTGTGAGTAAATGAGTCATGTCCAAATTTTCGGATAATATTCGATGTACCACACTTTTTGAAATGTCTACTATGTCTGCTAGCTCGCACACTTTCATTCCACGATCATCCAGTACCGCTTTGTAGATTTTCTTCACCATTTCTGGAGTCGTCGCCTCATTTGGTCGACGATGCTCGTCTTGGCAGCTCGTACGGCCTCGTTTAAACACTGCTACCCAATATTTCACTGTTGCAAGGGAAGGAGCAGACTCCCCCAGAGTAGAATCCAGTTCAGCTTTTATATGAGTTGAGCTGAAGCCTTTTAAATAAAAGTACTGTATCACGTAACGATGACCAATTTTCTCAATTTTTACAAATTCACTGAAAACGTTCACTATTGATAGCTGCCAAACAAATACTAAACAACGTGGCGTCTTCAAACTTGAAACATATGCTTTATTGATTATGTACTTTCTAATACAGTGATACTTTTCAAACAACTACCGCCATCTCTAGGTCAGGTCGGTTACTTATGGGAGCACCCTCGTATTTTGAAATTGCCCCATTGGGGGATCTTGAGTTTTCAATCTTTTATAAATTTCTAAACACTTAACTAAGTGACTTATTTTTTTACCAAGATGAAATTAGAACCGTTAACTGTGATATAATAAAGAATACAGATAGATGCGAATGATTTTAGTAATTCCAAAAATGAGTTGCGCCATCTGCAGCGTAGCATACTTTTAATATATATTTTCAAAAACAGTTAAAAATAAGTGACGCGAAGTGGTAGATAATGAGTCTCTATTGAGAAGGTTTGGAGTTCGAGGCCCTTTATGATACATAAAAATTTTTAAAATCAGTGAAAATAAACCAAAATAAGTGTAAATATTTTGTTAAAGGAGCAGAAATTCGCAAAAAAGTCTCTTCAAAATGGTCGCACGCATTATTGTAATATTGTTTTTTCTCTTCCAATTTCATTTCTACATAATACTATATCATTAATTTTTCTAATTCGACATTTATACCAAAAGAAAAAAGATATAATAGCCTCCGTCTAATCTCGTAATTCTAGACGCGGTAAAATTTAAATTTGGTCGCCTTAAATAATAACGTAATGATCATTACGCGGTACTAAAATTATTACGAACTCATGTGTGTGTTAGACTACTGTCACTTTTGAAATATTCGATAAAACCGGTCAGTCCGACTGTTGGACTAGTCAGAAGTTGCCTAGTAATGCTAAAAATTTAAAAAATAATAAGCTGAACTTATAAATGTTATAAAATTCATCGATTAGCATGATCTTCAGCGATGATTAAAAATTTTCCATTCTATTACGGTATCTTTATTTATACCTGCAGAAGGTGTACAAAATTTACTGTGCTTGTAAAATTTAAGATTTACGTAACTGTTGTTGTTGTTGTTGTTTATTGATTGTAGTAAATAAGACTATAAATTAAGTAGAATTTTGGGAGAAACTTGATTGTAAAATTGAGTTTTTTTTAATGGTACATTAGAATAAATTTTGTTTATTATACAGAGTTTTCTTTTTCAAAATTTAATACATGAATTTAAGAATTTTCATCTGAATATTAATCAACTTAGTACTCTTATATCAGGCAGTGCATGGTTTATTGTTTTCAAGGTGGGAGAAAACAACTGGGAAGTTTAAAGTTGGATTTCTTTAGGTAGTCATAAGTCTATGTCACTGGCACGTTTACAGATCTATTACATTCGTTATATCTCTCGAGAGTCCTCTGACTTCTTTACATATATCCATTGAATTTGACAATTTTCATCTGAATATTAAACAACTTATTGATACAACTGTTATATGAGGAGAGTACATGGTTTATTCTTTCCAAGGTTGGAAAAACCAATTGGGAAGCTTTAATTTCAATTGCTTTAGGCAGCCATAAACCTATGTCACTGTGATATTTAAAGATCTGTTGTGCTCCTTATATCTCTTCGGAGTCCTTCGACTTCTTTGCATATTTCTGTTGAAATTGACGATTTTCATCTGAATATTAATCAACTTATTGATGCAACTGTTATATGAGGAGAGAGCATGATTTATTATTTTCAAGCTGGGGAAAACCAACTGGGAAGTTTGAAGTTGAAGTTTGAAGTGATATTTAAAGATCTATTGCGCTCCTTATATCTCTTCGGAGTCCTTTGACTTCTTTGCATATTCCTGTTGAAATTGACGATTTTCATCTGAATATTAATCAACTTATTGATACAACTGTTATATGAAGAGGGTGCATGGTTTATTCTTTCCGAGGTTGGAAAAACCAAATGGGAAGCTTTAATTTCTATTTCTTTAGGCAGCTATAAACCTATTTCACTGTGATATTTAAAGATCTGTTGCGCTCCTTATATCTCTTCGAAGTCCTTTGACTTCTTTGCATATTTCTGTTGAAATTGACACTTTTCATCTGAATATTAATCAATAATTGTTTTAAACAAAGGAAGACACGTATACAGTGGTGTATAGATAGGAGAGGAGAGTACGTCGAAGGGGATAAAACTTAAACATAAGTTTATTCGCAATACCTAACATTTTCACAACAGTCTCGTTATTTAATTGTCGTACCTCGTAGTTCCATCAAACTAGGTAGATAATCACATAGTTTTTACTTTTGACCCTGAATCGAAGTGATAGACTCAGGTTTCGTCCACTGTAACATAACATTAAAGAACTTATAATCCTATAATTGCAATTAGGTAACCCGGTATTCTTTTATGCAACTATCTACAACGATATTTTCTTTACCAGATTTGGAATGTGAATGAGTTGAAGTTGAGGGGAATAGACGACGAGAATTAGTTGGGGGAACGTTGAATTTGCAGATATTCACCTGGTATATACAAATATAAGTAAATAAACACTTATAGATTTGTCACGCGAACTATTTTCAATGTAACAAAATTGGAAATAATTCTATTTATAGAAATGCAAGGAATTCATGCTTATTAAAACGTGATAGTTAATTTACAATAATATTCGCACCTGTTATTACGTCTTTCTGATTACCAAGCAATATAAATAATAATTTCTATAATAACTATTTTACATAATGTAGCAAATTACATTGTATATTATGTCTTTATATATCCTTTATATAGACATATTTATCGTAAATGATTTAGAGTAGATATCCACATTGTAAGTTAATTATCGAAAAACTACTATAGAAAGCTTCGTATTTTTTTGTTGTCGTTGCAAAAGTAATTAGCTACTGGATTTAAATTTAATACTAATTTGGCAGAAAGCATTGATAAACTATCTATCTATTGATGTGAAAGTTTTTTTTTTCACCATGCAGTAGTGATTACTATATTCAATTAGATACGATATTATTCACAATATAAAAACTCCATTAGGTTTCGGCGTTTAAGTTTTAAAAGCTTTTTTTTTGTGTTAAAGTCTTTAATAAATGTTGATACAATTGACATGAAATTGGATTAATAATAGTCGTAATATTAAACTGATATGTTAGATAAAGACAGGCGTATTTACTTAATTTAGAAGTTAATATTTTAATTTCCTTTTATTATTATTTTTTTAATATGAATTGTATAAAATTATCTTCAACAAGCAATTAGAGTTTTGAAACGTCTATTTTAAAGAGGTCTTTCGATCAAAAACCTCATTTCAATTCACACTATGTTAGAAATTTTATCTTATCTGTTTACTAAGTTGACGATTGAAAGATATATAAAACCCCTTTCCACAGAACACGTTGAACTATTTCTGTATACGTAAAGTATGTTTCAAATTTCGCGATTTTTTTAAAGAATAAATAAAACACATAATTTGTATTCACTTTCAAAAACTCTTTATTGGTAATTGAAGTATCAGTTATATGACATTTATATGCGGAAAATAATATCTGCCAAATGGCCTCCTCTTGCAGCTCCAAAGACGTCCACTCTTTCGTTAAAATTTTCAATGACATTTTGACATAATTGAGGCTCTGTCTCACCAATGGCACGAATAATTTCATCTTTCAAAGTAGGAATTGATTGTGGATTGTTTTTATAAACCTGACTTTTCACATAACCCCAAAGAAAATAGTCTAACGGTGTCAAATAACATGATCTTGTGGCCAATTAACATCACTGTTTCTTGAGATTACACGTCCAGGAAATTTTTCTCTCAAGAAATCAATTGATTTCTTGTACAAAGTGAGGTGTAGCGCCATCCTGTTGAAACCATATATCCTCTAGATCAATATTCATTAATTCAGACCACAAAAATTAGACGATATCGATCACCATTGACAGTTACAGCTTCACCAGCAGCATTTTCAAAGAAGTAAGGTCTAATTAAACCACTTGATCATAATGCACACCAAACAGTAACTCGTTTAGGATGCATAGGTTTCTCATAAATAATTCGTGGATCTTCCTCACCCCAGATACAGCAATTTTGTTTATTAACATAGCCACCAAGTTCATAAAGTGCCTTATCGGAAAACACTATTTTTTGAGAAAAATCAACTGGTTGTTCATTGATGAAATTGACAAATGAACGGCATTTTAAATGATCTAATGGCTACACTTCCTGTGTTATTTGAACCTTATATGCCTTCAGAGCTAAATCCTTGTGTAAAATAGCCATGTTGTTGATCCACTAAGTCCAAGTTGTTATGAACGTCGTCCAATGGACATTTCAGGATCTTCAGCAACACTTTCACGAACCAAATCAATATTTTCTTGTGAACGACCACTGCGACTGTATTGTTCACTTTTTTGAGCTTCAACGGAACCGGTCTCTTGAATATTTTTAATAATTCGACTAATAGTGCTTTCAGATGGACGATTATGTAAACCATAAAATTCACGTAATTTTCTGAAAACTCTTTTCACAGAACGCTGATTTTCATAAAATAATTTAACAATTTGAACGCGTTGTTGTACCGTGTACGAAGCCATTTTTATAAATGTCATACATCACACTTTTTAAATGCCCACATACCCAGACAAATTCAGTGCGCCATCTATATTTTATTTATTCTTAAAAAAAACGCACAATTTGAAACACCTTTTAGTTCAACAACTAACTAATTCGTCATTATCAGTAGGTAATTAATCGCAGTGTCACATCTGAATTCACGGTAAAACTCGCACAGACTTATACCATACAAATACCAAATACACGCAGGACAGTGTATACGTTGCGCGGATCAAGGTGCGAAAATATGATTAATTATCTACTAATGATGACAACTTGGCTGTCGAAATACGTATACAGAATACTAACATTAGTGTGGAAAGGTGTTTTATTTATTTTTCTTTAATTAATCAACCAAACTTGCCATTAAAATTTGTCTTGAAGATTGAAAGGACAATAGCAAAAAGATAGAATTGAATAAATGCTGGATGGTAGCCAAATCAAGTCAGATATCAGGGAAAATTTTATATTTATTTATTATTCTATGAACTACTATGAACGCCATAACACCACAGAAAGATTACTTGAAAAATCGTGCGAAATGCTTCTTCAAGGGTATGATCGGAAGTCATTTCTGCATCGAATAGTGACGAGTAATGAAAAATTGATTTATTTCAAAGACCCTAAGCGTGGTTATCACCTGGTGAGGCCGACCCATCGATTCCAAGGCCAAATCGTTTTGATCGCAAGACAATGCTCTGTATTCAGTGGGACCAGAGTGGCGTGGAGTATTACGAACTGTTGAAGTCCGAAAAAACAGTTAATACTGATCACTACCGACAACAAGTTATCAATTTGAATCATGTATTGATAGAAAAACGTCCAGAATGGACTCGAAGACACAGTAAAGTGATTTACAGCACGATAACGCGCCGTCTCATACAGCCAAACTGGTCAAGGAAGGGTTGAGAGCATTTAGATGGGACATAATATCGCACCCGTCGTACTCTCCAGACTTTGCCCCATCCGACTATCACCTTTTCACGTCAATGAGGCACACGTTTGCAGAGCAGCACTTCCAAGAAGTTAGAAAATGGCTCGATGAATGGTTTTGCTCAAAGGACAAACAGTTTTTTTGGTATGGCATCCATAAATTGACTAAAAGATGGGCAAAATGTGTAGAATCAAATGGCCAATACTTTGAATAAATAAATTTTCCCATTTTCTGGAAAATTATGTAGATTTTTTACGAAAAAACCGGTAATGATTTTCCGGTACACCTGGTATATATGTAGACACCTGTATATACACATTTACGTGCATTCCACAATGTGAATTAATAAAAACTTGTAATTTTCTGCTTATTGCATTGTTATATTTAAGGCAGGAATTAATGAAAAAAGCTTATTTTTTATTTATTTATCATCCGCCCGGCAAGCGGACGGCGGAGGTTCGATTCCTCACCGAATATGTAAGACTTTTTCATTAATTCCTAATAACGTAATAATAAGCAGAAAATTACGAGTTTTAAAACAAAATTAAAGTTTTACATTTCGGTTTAAATTTTTTAAATTAAACAGTTTGATATATTTTAAAAAAACATTCGAAATGACCTACTATAAATTTTTCTGCATAACTGTCGAGAAACAAATTGTAAAAACGTCAAGACATCATAACGTGGGCTATTATAGACGTCTAACAGAGACCGATTCCGAATTTTATTAGAACTGAATGGAGAACAGATGAATTCACATTTTTTCCATTGTTAAAAAGAGTTTTTAAATACCTACCTACGGTAGGTGTTGGGCGTAAAAAAGCTCAAGATGAAAGAAATCTACACTATGTAAATTGAATAGATTTAAAAGTGTTTAGCCGAAAATGTGGGTTTTTTATTTATTATGACTTTGTTGCTTGTGGTGTTTTGTTAAAAGAGTTTTATTCATTTTGTTACAATAAAAAAATATTATAACCGCAGTATGAAACTTGCGTGATTTTTCTTAGATTGTGTCGAGTCTGATACTTTTATTTCCGGGTGAGATGTTTTACAACGAACGCGTGAAATATACACAGAGTGAATCAGAAGAATACTGCAAAATTTTGAAAGATAATAGTTTGGGAAACTACAAACGTTAATAGCTTATAAGTAGGAGATTCGTGAAATAATTAAGAATAACTCGTGACGTATACGAGTGTCAAAGAACGAAAAACTGTGCTTTTAGGATTCTATACGAATGTGGACGACCATATATAGGAGAGACAAGCAGACCCCTTAAGGTCAGAATCAATAATCATCAAGAAATTCGACAAGGCAAAACAGATAAATCGCGCCTAGTTCAAAATGCTTGGGAGAAAGAACATAGGATTGCGTGGAAAGAGGCTACAATCTTGGCAAAAGAAGGGCTTTGCACTAAAAGAGAACTGATGAATACAACATACATGGCCACAACAACATGCTATAAGTACACTAAGCCTTGATGCTAAAGGTGTCCGTCTCCTATGATTCGAGAAAATATCAGTTTAAAACCTGGAACCACGGTAATAGAAACAGAATAAAACGTTCAAGAATTTCAAGTCATACATACTTCAATAGAACTGCGCATGTACAAGAAAAAGATGGTTAGTGGGCATCGTTACTGTGTTGTAATATAAATATAAGTTTTAGACAAGTAAGTTCTGTCCCCTTGGTAGCTTACTAGTGAGATGAAATTAGGGAAGGTATATACAAGTGAGGTGAGTTGCAGAGCTATAGTAATGAGTTTAACAAGGAACAGTGTTTGTAAGAACTGCCCTGAAGACGACAGTAGAATAACTGTCAGAACGTTGGAATACTTAAATTCCATAAACGATGGAAACAGTCCAAACAATAACTCGAATTAAGATGTAAATGTGGATTCGTTTTCAATACTTTGAAACTTGAAACTTTGAAATTAAGGAAGGCATAGAGAGGCGATTTGCAGCGCTGTAGTAATTAGTTGAATAAAGAACAGTCTTTGTAAGAACTACCCTGAAGACGACAGTAGAATAACTGTCAGAACGTTGGAATACTTAAATTCTATAAACTATGGAAACAGTCCAAAGGATAATTCGAATTAAGATGTAATTGTGGATTCGTTTTCAATACTTTGAAACTTGAAATTGAGGAAGGCATATATAAGAGAGGCGAGTTGCAGAGTTATAGTAACGAGTTCGTAGTAACATAGTAACAGTCTCTGTAAGAACAACCCTGAAGACGACAGTAGAATAATTGTCAGAACGTTGGAATACTTAAATTCTATAAACTATGGAAACAGTCCAAACAATAACTCGAATTAAGATGTAAGTGTGGATGCGTTTTCAATATTTTGCAACTTGAAATTTTGAAATTAAACAAGGCATATACAAAAGAGGCGAGTTGTAAAGCTATAGTAATGAGTTTAGCAAATTGGACTGCAAGAATTGAAGAGAATATTTAAAAAATTAATGAAATTCTGCGGAAAGACCGACATCTGAGCATTCGAATGGTAAACATTAACAAAGAAACAGTAAGACACACTTTAAATGATGAATTAAACATGACAAAGGTTGTGCAAAATGGTTCTGAAAAACCTCAATCAGGAACTAGAAAATAATCGCATGAACATTTGCTCTGATATCATAAAACGACTCACAAATTAAACTTGGATTTTCCAGTATGACCCGGAAACAAAGGGTCTATCGATGAACTGACAGGCTGTCTGATAACGAAGACAGAAAAAAGCACGATTGAGCAAATCGAAACTGAAAACAGTGCTGATCGTTTTTTCGATATCAAGGGTGTCTGAGGGTCAAACTGTTAATCAGAAATACTACAAAGAAGTCCTAAGAGTAAGGAAGAAAAGACCGAATTTGTGGAAGAACGACTGGTGGATTCTGCACCAAGACAACGCACCAGTTCACAATTCCCTATCTGTGAAGCAATTTTTAGCAGACAATCGCATTGCTGTGCTTCGATCATCCTCCGTATTCGCCAGATCTCGCACCATGGGTCTTCTACCTTTTCTCGAAAGTGAAAAGCGCATTAAAGGGAACACATTTTTCAGTCTGTTGAACATTTAAAAGCAAAAACGGCGGGGCTGTTGAAGGGGCTGATGAAGTGCTGACTTGTGTACAGTTGTATATAGATAAGGAAGCAGAGTATGTCGAAAGTTAAATATAAATTTTGCAATGAGTAACAATTCTCGCGCCAGTCTCGTTATTTAATTACCACACCTCGTATACTACAAACACTTTAGCAATTTACTATGCACTTGGCATTTAAAATACAATTCGCAAATGTAACGAATAAATTAAGACAAGACAACTTCAAACAATGATCTAGTGTAAAAAAGTTCATTTTCTAATGCATTCGACAACAAATTTCCATTGTTCTCATCTTTATTTATGGTTTTCTAGAATTGGTTTTAGCTAAAACAAATTTAGCAGGTCTGATCTAACTGTAAATTTGAAATAATGCACGTTTGACCTTCAAGATTTTTCGGTTCAATTTTAACATACATTTCTATAGCACTGAACGGTCCAAGACTAACGAAATTACGTTCGTAGAGACGCAATTATTCTACCAGCAAAATTTCGACAAAAGATATTCCACTTACGCATACCGTAATAAGGAAAAGTAAGGAAAAAAAAAGGGTTAGCAATAAAGCTGTAATATTTACTATGTACACCCCTCATCAAAGCTCTTATTATTTCTATTTGATACGCACACACACGCACACGTAGACAACTCTAAGATGCCGACAAAGAATACTCTCTTTTTTTTTTTTTTTGGTACACGTTAACTGCTCTTACGTTACGCTCCTTTACGACTTTACTAACACTAGAAAAACATTTTTCGGAAGCATCTTCAGTGGTAATAAAGTCCACTTCTTCTGACACCGTAGCTGAACGAAGAGTTTTAAGATAAGGCGACTTCCAACGAGGACGGAGACAAAAAAAAAGTGTGTATCAGTAGGTAAACACCAATAAAACGGTTGTCTTTCATTTTGGGTGCATTATTGTGCTTCGACAATGTCTCTGATGTAACTTTGTTATTTATGTATTTATTGGAAAGGGTTAAGAAGTTGTATTTCTGCGCTGTTGCGTAAATAGTAATATAAAATGTAACTGTTTTGCATTGTCGTATCGTAAAAGTAAATATGGATATAATTCGGGCCTTTTTTTCGTGTTTTAAAATTGTCCAAAGAGGCGGAAATATATACAGGGGGTGTCTTTTGAATTTTTTGTATAGGGATCTCGAAAATTACAGCAGATATAGATATGGTTAAACGGGGAAAGAGGTGTAGTTTTACGAAGTTGACTGTGCTGCTGTCGTAGTTCTGCAAAAATTCACAGCTTATTAGATATTTGCAGAAAATTAAATCGTTCCATTTTCATTAATTTTGTACAACTACTTCACCGAATTTAGAGAAAAGTTGAAAAGGACAAGTTTTAAGGCAGCTACGAAGGTAACCGTTCATATTTCGGGAATAGCAAACAAAAAAAAAATTTATTATCGAAAATAGTTTTGTTGCTTCTCAAAATATTCTCCTTGAAAATCAATGCATTTTTGCATTCGTTTAAACCAATCTGAATAGCATTGCTGCACAGTGAAAGCGGTATCTCCAAAATATGAGTTTTGAATGCCTCAACTGTCTCTTCCGACGTAGAAAACCGTTGACCACGATGTTTATTCTTTACGCGTGGGAACAAAGAGAAATCACAGGGAAGTCACACATCAATTCAATGTTTTGCCCGGTCAAATATTCAATTGTTTGAACCAACCTGCGAGAGCTCGCGTTGTCATGGTGGGGAATGATCTGGCCTTTGTTTTCCTTATTTTTTCAGAAACCTTTGGCAAACAAATAGTTGTGTACGATTCGGAATTAATCCTATATTTTTGATGGTAATCGATATCTTCATTTCTTAGAAAGTGACTTACAGAATATGTTAGAGGTGTTGTATTTGGAGACTAGAATCATGTTAAAATGAGTTCAACATGATAGGACTTTTCCACATAACATTTTAACGGTCAGAAATTTCTTGGATGTAAAATTTAACTGGATAAGAAGAGGTGTACCCAAAAAGGATAAGACAGACAAAAAAATTAGTAACCACCAATTGGTAGACAGTACAGCCATCTTAGAACTATTGCTTTTTATCTTTTCCCTAAATTCAATAATAAAGTAGTTATACGAGGTTCAAGAAAATGAAACAATTTAATTTTTTGCAAATATCTAGTAAGTCGTGAACTTTTGATGAAATACAAGAGCAGTGCGTAGAATTATACTTCTTTCCCTATTTAACGAAAGCTGTATCTGTTATATTTTTCTCATACAAAATGTGGAAAAAAATACTACCTGTTTACGGTTAGTTTCTAAATTGTTGACTTTTTACGAATGTTATCTGGTCATATTAAAATATCGTTAAAGATTCGCTGTTTTTGCGACAATTTTGAATTAATCTCAACGCCTTTTCTATTAAAATTTGGACGTAATTCTAACAGCTATTTTATTAAAAAAAAAATGTTTGAAGAACAATAATGGAAGCAGTTGTTCTTAATTTTAAAACATCCGTAGAAAAAGCATTGCAAAATGTGTTAAATTGTACTTTAGCATTATTGTATAAAAGTAATAAACAATAAGGGTCCAAATTGGACACTGCAGAACACCTAATATTAGATTATTTATTTAAATTTATGATAAAAAATCTTATAGTAATTTATTAATTTGGATGATTTATATTAAACATAAAATAAGCAATATGTTATAATTAAAAACTATGTACTTTAAGAGTTAGCTAATAATACAAGCAACAGTAACGATGCATACGTATGTATATTCGTATATACACGGGGGGGTATTGATAGGTACTTGGTCTACTATATAAAGCACCACAATAATTCAAAACAATATTTTACGTCTTCAAAATAACCCCATTTCAGACTTACAATACATATTTAGAGCATAACATTCATAAAATAATACCGAGCCATTTAAAAAAGTTCTTTGTTGGTTCTGGAAAGTTAGTCGTTAATATGGCTTCGCCATTTGTCGATGATCTTTTACCCTTGAAGTGTTTTGGGAATAAATAAACTGACGGTGATAAATCCGGAGACTAGAGAGGGGGAGGTCAATCAATTCAAGACCAGGTTCATTAAGTTTTTGAAGTGCAATTAACAATTTATCAGTCGAAGCATTGCCTTGGAAAGAGAGCATAACTTTCGGCCACTTGTTCTGCAATAGGTTTGAGTCATGAAATAATGGTAAGCCATTTGAAAGAGTTCTTTGTTTGTTCCGCAAACCGCACCTTAGTTGCTCATATTGCTTCGCTATTAAACGAAGATTTTTTATTCTGGAAGTGGTTTTTGGAGGTTTGGGAGTACACTATTATATGGGAATAGACTGACGGTGATAAATCTGGAGAATAGAGAGGGGCTACTCAACCAATTCAAAACCAGTTTCGTTAATTTTTTGCACTGTAATTAACAATTTATCAGCTGGAGCATTACCTTGCAAAGGGAGCATAACTTTTGGCTAGTTCTTAGGGACATTTTTCCTATGAACGATATGACAAAGACGTTCGTGGGGAAATGTGCAATAGTTCTGCAATAGGTTTGAGTCATGAAATAATGGTTAGCTATTTGGAAGAATTCTTTGTTTGTTCTGAAAACCGCACCTTAGTTGCTCATATGGCTTTGCCATTTGTCGAAGATCTTTTACCCTTGAAATGTTTTGGGAATAAACTATGTTATGGGAATAAACTGATGTCGATAGATAGGGGCTACTCAACCAATTCAAAACCAGTTTCGTTAATTTTTTGCACTGTAATTAACAATTTATCAGCTGGAGCATTGCCTTGCAAAGAGAGTATAACTTTTGGCTAATTTTTAGGGACATTTTTCCTATGAACGATATGACAAAGGCATTCGTGGGAAATGTGCAATAGTTCTGCAATAGGTTTGAGTCATGAAATAATGGTTAACCATTTGGAAGAATTCTTTGTTTGTTCTGAAAACCACACCTTAGCTGCTCATGTTGCTTCGTTATTAGTCGAAGATCTTTTATTCTTGAAGTGTTTTTTTGGAGTTTTGGGAGTACACTATTATATAGGAATGAACTGACGGTGATGAATCCAGAGGAAAGAGGGGGTGCTCAACCAATTCGAAACCAGTTTCGTTAATTTTTTACAGTACAAGTAACTATTTAAAAGACGGAGTGTTGTCTCTCAAAAAGAGAATAACTTTTGCCTAGTTTTTAGCGACGTTTTTTCCTATGAACGATATGACAAAGACGTTCGTGGGGAAATGTGCAATACTTATGCAACAGGCTTGAGTCAATTAATCGATCTTCTACAATCACGTCATGTGTGGAATCAAAGTTTTCTGAGTGGTCACGAAAATTGGCAATGCTCATCTTACTCTTTTACATTCCACAACCCAGTTTTAGTTTTTATAAGTGGCGTATGAATGATATTGGTCTTCTAAAGTTTCATATCAGGAAAAATTTTGCTAGTCCAATAACTCTTCACAAAATAAATAGTTAACGGCTGATCGAAATTCGATTTTCTCGGAATCTAACATTTTCTCAAACATGCTGTCTTCAAAAATCCACTGATTCATCACCCTTAAACTTACGGATGTCAAACTTTGACAACTTATTTGTAAAACATCATAGTTGTAAACATAACAACTATACTGAATTTTGGCTACTAGAAACTTTCTTGGTTAATTAGATATCAATACCCTCTCGTATATAAAAGTCTTAAATTAATCAATTACGTTTTAAAAGCAACAGTGTAATGTTTGTTACTTTGAGAATTCTTGAAATAAAATAACTCTTGGTTTACGTTAGAATAGATTTACATGAATTAGATTTAAATATAATTGAAGTATTTTTTATAACCCATAAAAGATTTGTGTTCTGCGTAAAAATTTTTGAAACGCGAAACTTTTAGTTGTCAACATTGTGAACTTAAAGACGCACTATTCTAAATGATGAAATTGTTTTAGCCTGACCTTTTGGTACATTCTCCCGCATCTTCTTTCCTAAACGAAGAAAAAAAAGCTTTAGGTGTTGCGACGTTTCGACTTTATTAATTCAAACCTTCTTCAAAGCAATTACAATTCATTACTGGAGTATAAATATATAAATTTTGGTATGTCCTATTTTACGTATTTGAAAGTGGGCATGTCACAGTTCTTATGTGTTTTTCGTATTTTGAAGAATATATACAAAATAACTTTAAAAAATTCACATTGAAGAATGAATACACATTGTTTAAAACTTCTAGCTGTTATATATCAGACATTATTAATGTGTGATATATAAAAACTTTACATTCACTTTCAAAACTGATCTGTGCGTACCTCTTTGGATATCAGTGATGTTATTATTTGTCATATCTAATTAGTGTTACTGTAGTGCATGGATTGAATGAAAATATATCAATAATAGTGACGTATGAAAATTCCAAATGTATGTACTTCTTAGCATAGAACTAGTTCTTAGAATTAACCTTCTTTACTCGCATATTCTAACATTAATGTGTATTTCTTTTCCCTTAATTCATAGTCATTTAAATTAGTAATGTAAAGGGTTTTCCAACAAGGATTTGACAACTTTTTTTCAAAATAAAATGCAGACCATTTGAGATATTTCAAAAACTTTATTATCGGGTTGAAATACAATCAAAACATTTATGAATGGAACTCGACTTCGTTCATATGGCCACCGCGGGCACGTTTGCAGCAGTCGATTCGTTGGACCCAATTTTCGATGACTCGGCCACATAATTCGGTCGAAACGGTTGCTATTTCGCGTTCAATGTTGGCCCCGAGCTCTTCCAACGTTGTTGGCTTGTTGGCATAGACCAATGACTTGACGCAGCCCCAAAGAAAAAAGTCTAGAGGCGTTAAATCGCACGAACGAGGCGGCCAATCGGCTGGTCCATTTCTTGAGATAACACGCTCATCAAACTTACTCTTCAATAAATCGATTGTAACGTGTGCTGTGTGGCTTGTGGCATCATCCTGCTGAAACCACATGTTGTCCAAGTCCATATCTTCCAATTCGGGCCGAAAATAATCGGTAATCATGGCGCGCCCTTTCACTAACCATCGAACTGTCGCTGTCAATTTATTCAGTAAACTTAACATTTACATCATGGTAAAGTACACGAACGAACAAAGTCTGCAAATTATAAAAATTTACTACAGAAATTCGGAGTCGGTGACCGCTACTTTAAAAGCGTTAACTCCGATTTACGGTCGTAATTCTCGCCCTAGTAGACAGGCAGTAACAAGTTTAGTACTAAAATTTGAGTCTACATATTCGTTGTGTAATGTTGCCGTGCCATTGAGACAACGGGTTGGTCGAAGTATCGAAAATATCGCTGCCGGTGAAACGTCCGTAGCAGATGATCCAAATCAGTCAATTCCACGGCGTTCTCAAGAGTTGAGCATCGCCCTGACCACTTTATGGCGAATTTTGCGTAAGGATCATGGTTTACACCCATACAAGATCAAGCTGACTCAAGAATTGAAGCCGATGGACCATTTGAAGCGACGTACGTTCTCCGATTGGCCTCTGGAAAAGATGCGCCAAGATGATCAATTTCATCGCAAAATCATTTTCAGTGACGAAGCTCATTTTTGGTTCAATGGGTTCGTTAATAAGCAAAATATGCGTTATTGGTCGGGTGAAAATCCACATGTGCTTCATGAAACACCACTTCATCCACAAAAAATAACTGTTTGGTGCGGTTTGCATGCCGGCGGCGTCATAGGGCCATATTTTTTCGTCGACGATAATGATCGTCACGTTGCTGTGAATGGTAATCGTTATCGCGCCATGATTACCGATTATTTTTGGCCCGAATTGGAAGATATGGACATGGACAACATGTGGTTTCAGCAGGACGGTGCCACAAGCTACACAGCACACGTTACAATCGATTTATTGAAGAGTAAGTTTGATGAGCGTGTTATCTCAAGAAATGGACTAGTCGTTTGGCCGCCTGGTTCGTGCGATTTAACGCCTCTAGACTTTTTTCTTTGGGGCTACGTCAAGTCATTGGTCTATGCCAACAAGCCGACAACGTTGGAAGAGCTCAGAGCCAACATTGAACGCGAAATAGCAGCCGTTTCGGCCGAATTGTATGGCCGAGTCATCGAAAATTGGGTCCAACGAATCGGCCGCTGCAAACGTGGTCTGCATTTTATTTTGAAAAAAAGTTGTCAAGTTCTTATTGGAAAACCCTTTACTTATATAACGTATATTGGGTTAGAATATTTTTCTTTTTAATAGAAAAATACGACCATTGCATAAACAGTGGTTAATGTAGTTAAAATATTAATTTCTATCAGCACGTGTTGAAACTTCCAATTTCTTGCAACGAACTTTAAGAAAAAAAATACAAAACGGGATACTAACACGTGCTATGTGTATTTGAATACACCTATTTACTACCAGAAACTTACACATCGTACCCCGAGGCAAAAACCAGGGGGACACTACCAAAAAAAATACGTTAAATATTGAACCCGCGTTCACAAACGGTCTCACAAAAAAGAAATAACGGAAAAAATCTTATGAAAAGCACGTGATTAGAGAAAAATAACAAAAAAGTCGCAAAACATGTGACCCATGTCCGGTATATACAGCGGACCCCTCGTTCACTCTTCCTCTCGCCTTCTAGATCGTAGATTCACGAAAATAGGGAGAACCCCATTGAAAAAATCTGACCATTTCGCCTCCGTCAGCTCAGACAAATATTCAATTGGAGTGACTTGAAAACGGCGCAGGGCCCGAATGGTCGGCACGTATTAAAATTAGGGGTCTCCGGTACCAGCATTTCTTTACATCAAAACTATTCGCTTGTGATTGTGCACGGACGCCACCGTTCAACTGTAATTTTTGTTTGGTGCGAGGCTGCACTACAACCAGCTATCACCGAATTTGCATATAAACGTGAGAAAAAATTTGCAACGTACGTTTAGCATACGTTAAGGGCTTCCTTTTTATTCAATATTTGAAGAAGATTAATATTTGGATCTATTAAAATAAAAAATCAATTACCCACAACTTAGAGAGTATAATCTGATTGATGATGGTTAGTTTCTTCATTGAACAGATCGTCTGCGAAATGAGGCATTTATAAATGAAGTCATTTATTTTACTTACGGCGTGTAACAAGAAAACGTCCGGGAAAAAAAGAAAGGGTACATTTCACATGTCAAACTATGTTGTGCATGTGCATATGGATTTATGTGTACTTTGATATTTCTCACGTTTAATGATATTTATGCAAAATAAATAATCTAATACGGCCATATAGAATGATTTAATTATTATAGATACTCTTTTTCTATATTCATAAAAGGTGTTCCAATAAGACATTTCATTTTCAATAGCCCGCCATTTTAACTGTTGTCATGACTCAACCTGTAACTGCTTGACAGATGACAAGTAGAAACTACGCCATTAATAAAAATGGGACGATATACGCTTTAACAACGCATCGAAATGATTAAAATTCACTACAAAAATGGTGAAAATTTCGCGGTCATAGTTCGCTAAACTAAAGCATTTTTGGGTAGTCGTGAAGCATCTTCTCGGGCATCAATTGTGAAACTAGTGTAAAAATTTGAGCTGTTGGGACAAGTTAGTGATGTGAAGAATCGAACTCGTCCACGTCGCTCAAGAACAACTGAGAATATTGCTGTTGTAGCCCATAGTATTGAGGAAAACTCAGGTTTGTCCATTTCTCGTCGATCTTTGGAATTGGGCATTCCGCAAACGACATTACACCGTATTTTGCATAAAGTCTTAGGTTTTAAAGCTTTTAAAGTTCAATTAACACCGGCACTAACGCCTACTGAGCATCAATAACGTCGTGTCTCTGCTGACTGGGTCCTTTAAATGTATCAAACTGAATCAGGATTTCATCGAAAAATCACGTTGAGTGATGAGGCTCATTTTCACCTCGGAGGCTACGTTACCAAGCAGAATTATCGCATTTGGGACTCTGAAAACCCAAGAATTATTATTGAAAAACCTCTCCATCCTCAATGTGTGACTTGTAGTCTTTGGTCTGGCGGGATCATTGGACCTTACTTTTTCGAAAATGAGGCTGGAGCAACTGTTACGGTGAATGGATTGCGCTATCGAACGATGATTAATGATTTTGTATGGCCGGAATTGGTAAATATTGATGTGGACGACGTTTATTTTCAACAAGACGGCGCTAAGTGCCACACAAGTAACGATACCATCGCTCTTGTGCGTGAACAGTTTCCTGACCGTGCGATTTCTCAAAGAGGAGATTACAATTGGCCACCGAGATCTTGTGATTTTACACCTTTAGACTTTTTTCTTTGGGGCTACGTGAAAGATAAGGTCAATGCCAATGGCCCACAATCGATTCAAAACCTCAAAGATTGAATTCGCGAAGTTATCGAGCACATACAGCTGCAAATGTGCGAATTGGTGATAGAAAATTTCATGAAAAGAATGTTGTCCTGCAAGCGTAGCCGTGGCTGTCATTTGGCTGATATTGTATTCCATTACTAATGGCATACCCTCCTCTTTACAATTAAATAAACATCCGATGATTTCGCTTAAAAATACTCGTTTTTTTACATATCAAAATGAAACCTCTTATTGGAAGACCCATTATTTCTAATACCGAATAATAAAGATAATTTATTATCCAACAGCAATATAAATTACTAACTACCGGATAATTATAAACTAGGAATATATAATATAGACACAAAATTAAATTAGCATAGAGTTCTAACAATAAATTGAACTAACAAAAATAATAATAAGAATTGAAAAAAATAACAAATGAAAGCATAAAAGTATAGTAGGTATCACAGAAACGTTTACGATATACACGAAAATATATCTATTGAATTCATGTAGGATGACCTTTACGACTTGTTATATAAATATAACTTTGGCATTCGAAGCATGTCTGATTCATAACATAGTAGTACAAAAACACATTATTTTTCGAAAGTAGAAGATGTTTGCATTTGATAAAGAACGTGTGTAATTAACGCGAATTAGATACGTATGAAAGCATGTACATTTTGAAGAATAAAGGCTTTGTGTTGTACACTGACCTAGGCCCAAACCATAACTCATCTCTGTTTGGTCTCTTAAACGACAGACAAAGGATAGTGCAATGAACGCATGTAGGTATTTTTGCTTTCTTTCTCTTTTCTTTTGTCTTTTATCTTAGTTTAAGACTAGAATACAATCTTTTAAATATTATGTGAAACGAATATACAGTGTGCGTTGTGGTTTTCAACGGTACGGATCGTGTGCGGAATTTGTTTCGTACGGGTATTATTGCCGTAGTTTCCCAGGTGCGACACTGTTTAATTATTACCTGCTGATGATGACAAGTTAGTTGTCGAAATACGTATACAGAATACGATAAATAAGTATTTTAGCAGGGTTCTCTAAAACATCAAATGCTTGTAGCTCAGCAAATATAGAGTTTTGGGCATATGTTCATTAGATATTTTTAACTTGAAATTGCTTCAGTAACACTTCTTCAAACTGTGACAATCATGTAATGAGACACGTATATATGCTGCAAAATTTTCGCCACCATTTTGAAACATTCTAAATGAAGATAAGATTTGTGGCCAAAATGAAGTTGATTAGAACAGTGTTTTATAATAAGATAAACGTGATGTATTATTAAACACCTTCTTCAGTTTATAGGACAGTTCTTTACCGACGTAGTCGATATTGGAGTTATAGAATTATCGGTGAAAAGTATTCAATCTGGTACGTAGACTTCCACGGTCGTGGTCCATGCTATCTGCTTTTGGGCTTCCGGGCTGGAACCGCATCATTTGTATATCTGCCAAATATCTGGCAGATATACAAGTGACGGGGTTCCAGCCCGGAAGCCCAGAAGCAGATAGAAAAGAATTTAATTTTACATTTCATAATTTCGCATGATTTTATAGTATTTATTTGCTGTCTCAGTTGAATGAATCGCACGAGAAAAACAATTTTACAATACTTGTGAAAGGATGAATACAAAAAAATAGGCAGCATATAAAGCACCTAAAGCAAAACCAAGTTTCCCTAAGTACAAATATGTTTAATGATATACTTAGGCAAGATATTTTCGATCTGCAATTTTTGCTAAATTCACAAAAGATGAAATGAAAATCTAACGATGTCTATGTCGATAAATCACAGCTTACTGATCAGAGTTAACATTAAGAAATAAGCCCCGCATATAAAGTTTTTTCCAATAAGGACTTGACAACTTTTTTTCAAAATAAAATGCAGACTATTTGAGATATTTCAAAACCTTTATTATCGGGTTGAAGTACAATCAAAACATTTATGAATGGAACTCGACTTCGTTCATATGGCCAGCGGTCGCTTCGTTGGACCCAATTTTCGATGACTCGGCCACACAATTCGGCCGAAACGGCTGCTATTTCGCGATCAATGTTGGCTCTGAGCTCTTCCAACGTTGTCGGCTTATTGGCATAGACCAATGACTTGACGTAGCCCCAAAGAAAAAAGTCTAGAGGCGTTAAATCGCACGAACGAGGCGGCCAATCGACTGGTCCATTTCTTGAGATAACACGCTCATCAAAGTTACTCTTCCATAAATCGATTGTAACGTGTGCTGTGTGGCTTGTGGCACCGTCCTGCTGAAACCACATGTTGTCCAAGTCCATATCTTCCAATTCGGGCCAAAAATAGTCGGTAATCATGGCGCGATAATGTGAATGGTAATCATCATTCACAGTAACGTGACGATCATTATCGTTGACGAAAAAATATGGGCCTATGACGCCGCCGGCATGCAAACCGCACCAAACAGTTATTTTTTGTGGATGAAGTGGTGTTTCCTGAAGCATATGTGGATTTTCACCCGACCAATAACGCATATTTTGCTTATTGACGAACCCATTGAGCCAAAAATGAGCTTCGTCACTGAAAATGATTTTGCGATGAAATTGATCATCTTGGCGCATCTTTTCCAGAGCCCAATCGGAGAACGTACGTCGCTTCAAATGGTCCATCGGCTTCAATTCTTGAGTCAGCTTGATCTTGTATGGGTGTAAACCAAGATCCTTCCGAAAAATTCGCCATAAAGTGGTCTGGGCGATGCTCAACTCTTGAGAACGCCGTGGAATTGACTGATTTGGATCATCTGCTACGGACGTTTCAACGGCAGCGATATTTTCGACACTTTGACCAACCCGTTGTCTCACTGGCACGGCAACATCACACAACGAATATGTAGACTCAAATTTTTGCACTAAACTTATTACTGCCTGTCTACTTGGGCGAGATTTACGACCGAAAATCGAAGTTAACGCTCTTAAAGTAGCGGTCACTGACTCCGAATTTCTGTTGTAAATTTTTATAATTTGCAGATGTTGTTCGTTCGTGTACTTTACCATGATGAAAATGTTAAGTTTACTGAATAAATTGACAGTGACAGTTCGATGATTAGTGAAAGGGTGCGTTCACAAATTGAATTAAAAGTTGTCAAGTCCCTATTGGAAAACCCTTTATTGTCTAATCAACAAATATAAATTTATTGACCGGTTATAACGTCTTTATTAAAACTATATACCACTTATCGAAACTCGTATATTTTATATAACTTAATAAGTGAAACTTAAAAGAACTTATTAACTTTTTTCTTGTCAAATCTATCCACCATTTCCTCAAGTTTACTGCGATCAATTGTTACGCTCCAAAGTATCGTAGCTAGACGTTACGCTAATGGTGCGCTCTCTCAAAAAAAAAAAGGAAAAAAATCGGATTATTTTGAATTTCTTCTGTTCGAATTTTTCTACTGAATTTAACGCATGATTGCTGCGCAGCGTTGTCCGCAACACGTGTCCAACTGTATATTACCGTCCTTCGGTGTCTTTTTTTTCCTATTCATCGCCTTTCCGTCTTTTTCTGTCATTCAATCCAAAATGATATACCCGGAGCGCACTTGAGTGTCTCTCGTCGAAAGAACAAATCGGACTTTCACAAAAATGACGAAAAAAAAGGTGAACTGGAGCAACTTTTTTCCGAGATATGTGTCAAGCCGCTGCGCGAATACCTATTACTACGGTATTAGTGCGTCGCGTTAGTTCTGATAATTGGTCACTTTCATCATAAAAGGAGACGGTTTCCGAAAGGCAATTTTATAAATTCATTCGGTATATACAGGGTGAATATAGAAAAAAAATTCGTAGAAATATAGTAATAAGAAAGACAGAAGATGTGAACATGAAATACAGTACGAAACGAATTTACTAAATACAAAATAATTTTTATTTTTCAATATATTCTCCTAAAAGAGCAATACATTTATTCCAACGGTGCTCCAATGCCCTTATGCCATCTCTAAAATGCGATTCCGGAAGGCTTGCAAAATACTCATTTACGAAGATGATAAGCTCGTCGTTAGACGAAAGTTTCTTTCCACCTAGTGCCGTTTTCAATTTTGGAAAAAGGTGGAAGTCGGAAGGGGCTAGATCCGGCGAATAAGGCGCATGCGGTACTAATTGGAAATGCAACTCGTGGATTTTGGACATCGCAACTGTGCTGGTATGCGAGGGAGCGTTGTCTTGGCGAAACAGAATCTTTTTCTTTGCCATTCCTGACCTTTTTGCATGAATCTCAACATTTAATTTTTGTACAAGTTCTGCATAATATTGTCCGTTTATTGTGGCACCTTTCTGAAGGTAATCAAACCTTGTTTGCCGATAAAGTGGTTTTCGCTTTCTTTGGAGGTGCAGAACCACGTCCTAAAAATTGTTTCGACTGTTGTTTAGTTTCGGGTGTACTGTACTGTATCCAAGCTTCATCGCAAGTAACAAATCGCCTACAAAAATCAACCGAATTCCGTTTATAAAGGTCCAAACACTCATTGGAAATGCGCGAACGAGTGAACTTTTTATCAGTCGTAAGCAATCGCGGCACCCATCTTGCCCAAAGCTTGGAAAGGCCCAATTCTTTCGTTAAAATATGGTGTACGCGTTCTGTTGAAATGTTTACCATGTCTGCTATCTCTCTCACTTTGAGTCGTCGATCTTGCGTAATAATATTATGGACTTTTATAATCATTTCCTTAGAAGTCACGATTTTGGGTGCGCAAATGGGAGATCCTACCCCACCCGCCATATTCCCCCAGATATTGCGCCGTCCGATTATTACTTGTTCCGTTCGATGGCACATGGTCTGGCTAATCAGCAGTTCCGCTCATATGAAGACATCTCAAAATGGCTTGATTCGTGGATAGCCTCAAAAGACGAACACTTCTACCGTGACGGTATTCGAGCTCTGCCAGAAAGATGGGAAAAAGTTGTCGCTAGCGATGGTCAATATTTTGAATGATTCATTTATAAACATTTTTTCACAATGAAGTTGCATTTTCATCCAAAAAAAAAAAACAGCGAGAACTTAGTTGCGCACCTAATATAATACTAAAAAAATAAACTCACATTACAGATTATTTGTGTACAAGTAAACATAATTTTGTTATATTGTGCCGAAAGTTTTCAATTTATTTTTTCATAACAACCAATCAGAACTCGTACGTTCATCGTCTGATAATCAGATTGTTTGATTTGACTGCAATAAACCAACAGGTACCGGATAAGGCCTTGCATTAATTTGACAATTATTGCGCCAACTCTTCCATTCTTTTCCTCCACTTCCTCTCAATGAAAATTCAAATAAAAAGCAATAAATTGAATTTACAATAGCGCTGACTGTAACCCAATACTAAATACTAAATAATAACAACAATGAGAGTCGTTCAAAATACCATTGCTTTCACAAGCACGCACATACATATTTCATTATATTCACATTGTATTTAAATACGCTATTACATAATGGGAATCTAGAATAGAAATAGTAAAATACATATATGAGTAGATGAAAAGGCAAGGGGTGGCGTAAAAAAAATAATAGCAAATACAAAGATATATCCCCTAACAATTCGATTATTTTCGATGACAATAGCAATAGGAATTTTGGTACTTTGCCTTTCGCCGTCCTACCAACACGAGATTTTAGCGGACGGCCTGCCCGGAACGATCTGCCGTGAAGGGTTGAGCACACTGACTTTTTCGCAAACCCACCGAATGAAGATGCTTATCGGTTCGAAAGGGAATAAACACTGTTATATTGTATTGGTTTTTCTGGTCTTCTTCAATCGGCGAACACAATGATTACTTCTGACTGGATATATTTCGCGTGCCGGTCGACGTGTGGCGGCGTCCGGTGTGCGTTTACGTTTGATGCCGACGGGGACCCTTCCTCTTTTTTCTTTTTATTCCACCTATACATACGAGGTTAAATCTTGGCCTTTCTCTTATGAATTAATGTAAATAAACTAAGGCATTTCGTGATTTGTAGACATATGTATTATATTGGAATATTTACATTTATTTATTACGTAAACGTTATATAATATCCAGACGTGGTTATTACTAACGTGTAATTATTTTCTAATATAAAATACGATCAAATATTGAGGTAAATTTCACGTAGTTATAATTTGTTAATCATTAAGTACAGAGTACCTATTACACGCGATGTACAAGTTTATGAGCTTTATGATGGACCCAGAAAGGTTGCAAGGATTGGGCCACCTAGAACGAATAGATGAGTGAAAGGCAATGACACGTATAACTTGGAAAATATCTGCTGGAAAGAGGAACGGAGAAGAAGAATAAGTGTTGAGAGATGGAACTGGAACACATATTGGGGAAGAAAATAAAAAACTAGAGCAGAAAGGCCAAAGACTTATGGAAGCAAGTCATCTAACAATGGATCTCATTAGCTAAATGAAGTTAAGTAGTACTTGGGGAAGAAAATAAAAAACTAGAGCAAAAAGGCCAAAGACTTATGGAAGCAAGTCATCTGACAATGGACCTCATTAGCTAAATGAAGTTAAGTACTAGGAAAAAGTACCTCACAGAAAAGAATGAAGAGCAGCAACAACGAATGATAATAATGGAATGAAATGCGAAGAATTTAAAACAAGTTTAAAGCAACCAACTAAACAAAGCTGTGAAATTACAAGATTTGGAAAAATAGCATTGAAAGAAAAATGCACTAAATGTAACGAAAGAGAGAAAAAAATTAATGATTGAAGAAAGTAAAGCAAAATCATGGATGAACATGAATTTAATCACTGAAGGTTAATATATAATCCCTTTCAACATTAATTTTGGTATTCTGCATACGTATTTCGACAACTAAGTTATCATCATCAGCAGATAATTGAACAGTGTCGCATCTGGAAAACTACGGTAAAATTCGCACACGATCTGTACCGCTGAAAGCCAAAACGCACACTCACAGTGCGACATTGTTTAATTATCTGCTGATGATGACAGCTTTGTTGTCGAAATACATATACAGAATACGACAATTGATATGGAAAGGGGTTATATATCAACCTTAAATTAATCAACCATAGACTCCATAAAAATTACCGATGAACATGAGAATTATTTTTAGAATGAAAAATCTAAAGAAAACATGGTGAAGGCTGAAAACAAAAGGATCATAAGTCAAGGTCTACGAGCCAAAATGGTTATCAGTTACTGATAAGGCTATTTTGAAAAATTATCAGAAAAGCTAATAGAACAGCTGGGTCTTCTCAGCGAAGAAAAAAATATCGAATCAGAAAATATATTGGATTAAAAGATCTCGAAAAAGCAATACGAAAAATTAATAATTGTAATTTGTCAATAATTAAGGCCAAAGTATTTATTATAACCGATAGGTTCGTGGGGATTATGAATGAAAAAGGCGAATGGAAAGGGTCTCAGGTTCGATACTTGAGGTATTCCAGATGTTTTCTAGATTTTAATAAAATTAACTATAAATAACTATACTATAACTATACTAACCCCTGCATTATCCCACGCGGGGACTATATAAGGCCTTGAAGACAAAGTAACTTTTCACAAAAATAATAAAATTAAAATAGAAAAATCAAGATGTAAGAAGGAAAATAGACATCGTAAAAATACGAAAAAAAAAATTAGAAATGTCTTCAAATATGGAGAGGCAAGAGAAGAGACTATAATCAAGTTATCCATAATCTGGAAACTTGGTGGAAGGAAAAGTGGGTGAAAAAATTTTAGGCATTGCATATAAAACGCCTTTGGTCCACACTAAAAAAATTTGCTTACCATTCGTTTACTATTTACCATCGATAAACTGTATACTGAAAGTCTTTTCATCACATTAAACCCAGTAAGTCTCTACACAACAATATCCGTATGTATGGGATTGATTTGAAAGACCAATAAAGGAGTAGTCAATGACGTTTTGCAAAAGAATTTTTCGTGTAATTTCTCTCAAGAAAAGCTCTTTTCTGGGTAGCTTCCATCGATGACAGGACATTTAAGGCAACAAATCTACGACGAGTACGATCTAAAGCAGATATTTCCAAACTCTGTTTTGAATACCATGATCTTCCTCTTCTAGCTTTAAGTAGGGTAAGAAGTGCCAGGTCTTTCTGGATTTTGAGTAAATTTGATGATAAGGTTGTTGGTCCCATGAATCTATAATGTTGCTTTCTTAATCATCTGGACGTATTTAGTGTTTTCACAAACACCACCTTCAATTCCTTTCCATTTCTTGCTTTTGTCTTAATCTTTCTCCATGTAGTTGTTCAAGATGAACTCCAAGATAGATTCGTTAGATCTGTGATAGAAATGCAACAAAAGACTGTTCTAAAGAACACGCTATTTCAACGAATAATAAATATTTCCAGCAATTTCAGGAAGAAAGTATTGATGAACAGTTTCAATAATGAAAATATTAAAAATTTGCACTGTGAATTAACAAGAGTAGGAACCACACACATGAAGAGAAATTAGTGCAGTACTGGATTCCCAAAAATGAAATAGATTTCACTTCAATGAAGCTTCTTCTCCAATGCCAAGTTCGACATCCTAAGGTACCTAGATTTACGTATGTTTTATGCTTCGATGTGTTGTTTTTCAATCTAATCGGAAGAACAAATGACATAAGATTTGTTTTCTATCTGGTATTCGTCGGAATATTATTCACCTATTAATCGTATTACTACAAGCCCGAAATTTTTACCCACTATATTAATATATTACGCGGACCTAATGCAACGATATGATTCTGTTTAAATATACACGGTCTAGGCGCTTATTATATAAGCTGCGATAACAATTGTTCACTTCTTAGAATCTGTTATTAATATTGCACTTTTTCGAAATTCAAAATTTCGTAATTTTTGAATTTTATTTTATGATGGTAAATTGTAATGGAGGTTGAGGTTGATTAAATTAACAAAAAAGGTTAAATGAAGCCCCCTTACCACATCAATGTTCGTATTTTGTACACGTATTTGATGAACGAAGCTGTAATCATCAGCATACAATTAATTAATACTACTACGAGCCCGAAATTTTTACCCACTGTATTAATACATTACGCGGATTTAATGCAACAATATGATCTTGTTTAAACATGCACAATGGAGGCAGAAAATTTGTATCACTTATTATATATGTTACGATTACAATTATTCCCTTTTTCGTATCTATTATTAACATTGCACTTTTTCAAAATTTTGTAATTTCTAAATCTATTTGAATTATATTTTATGGCGGTAAATTATAATGATGATTGTGGTTGATTGAATTAATCAAAAAGATCAAATAAAACCCCTTACCACAACAATGTTCCTATTTTGTATACGTATTTCGACAATTAAGCTGTAATCATCAGCATATAATTAATCACAGTGTGTATCTGGCTTTTAACTGTTGAAATTTTAGTGCGGATTTACTATGTGCGAGTTTCACCGCGCAGTTACGACACTGTGATTAATTATCTGCTGATGATGACAACTTAATTGTCGAAATGCGTATACAGAATACGAACATTGATGTAAGGGGTTATATTTAACCTTTATGATTAGTTTTATTGTATGATAGCGTCGTCTAAGTTGTGTTGTAGCGTTGCAATTGCGTAGGATGCGTTGTAAACTGAAGATCAATTGTTATTTTTGCATTTTAAAAATAACATTCACTGATAATATGGAATTAGTTTTCAAAAGTGTCGAGACAAAAGTCTATAAGAAGAAATAATTAAAATTAGACACGGACGGCATTTTTATGAATCGTTTTTGCCTTTTTTCACGGTTAAATATTTCTATAAAAAAATGTGCGAAAATTTATTCAATAATTAAAAGGAAATACCGTTAGTTAAAGGCCAAAATATTAAACAATCATCTATATTTAAATGATCATACCGATTATCTTAAAACATACGAAAGGAAAGCCATTTGGGATGGTCCCGAAAATTAACTGTAAATTTTTTTAACATCTACGCTGTAGGAAAACATAAACAAATATTCCAATCACCGTCGTACACCTTTTTTAGTTATAATATAATAATTGAGTATCAAGCAGTCATATATTACAGAAGACCTGTTCTTGGAAGCTTCTTTTTTCCAATGTACGAATTATATTTACAAAACTCTAATAAAAAAGACTGACAGAAAAACGTTGTCTGTTTGATATTTAGTAATAGTTGTGAATATTGTCAAGACGTATTTAGAAAAACGCAAGAATATGTGTTAAAGTTACCGTGATCTGACTTTCAAATGACCATTGGTCTTTTAAAACTAAATAAAAGTGGTTAGGAATTTGCCTTTTAAGTTTTAAAAATAGACGAGTAACAATTTATTCAATTTTTAATATGCAGTGTTGTATTGAAGATCATCCAAACAGAATGTAATTTGAATATTTAAAAATTGTAGTATAGCAAATTTCATTTTTTAATTTGTATATTACTTAAGTCAAACTTTAATGGATTTCTTCTAATTACATATGTTGTAAACATGTAACGGTGCAGCGAGGTACACAATGTGGAAACGATCATAGGTTATTAATAACAAAACTGTAGTTTCATTGGTATAAAACACCAAAATAAAAAAAGAGGAAGTAAAATATGACGACGTAGAGTACAAGAAAGTAATTAAGAGAGAAAAGAAGTTCAAAATACAATTGCTGCATGACGAAACAGTAAGAGATCTCTTTAAACACAGATTATATGTAATGTTGTGTAATGTTGTTGGAGCCTTAATCAATGAAGATTGATATATAACCCCTTTCCACATTAATTTTCGTATTCTGTATACACTACAGGCCATAAGTGAGGGATCAGTAGATGAAAATTAAAAAAAACATGCACGCTTAGTGAAACAAAACGTGTATTTCTACAAAACTATATCTACGAGACAAATGAACAGTTTCCCTAATAAAATAAAATAAAATAATTTGAACATATTCTGTAGAATTTCTTATCATATTCGACTTTCGTCGAAGTATCCACCTCTGCGCTTAATGATTTCTTTACAAATATTAGGCAACCGCGATACACGTTTCTGGAGCGCATCCATTGGTAAATTATTCCACACCCTTGTAAGTTGCTCCCAAAGCTGTTTCTGCGATTGTGGACAGCTTTCTCTCACGTTTCTATCTAATTCATCCCACAGTAATTCGATAGGGTTGAGATCGGGTAATTGTGGTGGCCAAATCATATTTATCAGCACCCCTTCCTCCTCTTTTTGATTCATATAGTTTTTACAAAGTTGGGAAGTGTGCTTGGGATCATTATCTTGTTGTAGGTGAAAACTTTCACCAATTCACCTTAATCCAGACGGAATTGCATGTTCCTCCAAAATCTTCAGGTACCCCTCTTTTTTTAAAATGCCTTCAATGCGGTACAAATCTCCGACACCATCAAAGGAAAAGGATCCCCAAACAAGCACAGAACCTCCCCCGTGTTTAACAGTTGGCACTACACATTCGGGTAACATCCTTTCACCCACTTGTCTTCGAACGAAAACTCGTCGATTACTACCAAGCACTTGGAACTTTGACTCATCTGTCCATAACACATGCTTCCACATTTCCATGTCCCAGTGTTGATGATCCTGGGCCCATTGTAACCGTTTTTTACGATTTCGTGGATTCAATAATGGTTTTCGCGCTGCAATACGCTCATGTAGTCCCGCCTTTGTCAAATGTCGTTTTACAGTAGTCAGTGACACGGGCTTTCGACGGTCTTCATTCAGCTCTGCTCGAAGCTGAGGAGCTGTGAGGCGCCTATTTCGTTTTGATAGTATTTTTAGGCGCAAATCCTCTTGTCTGGTAGTTACCCTTGGCCTTCCGCAACGTTTTATTGGTTGTAATGATCCACTTTGTGAATATCGTTTCACTGTTCCTTGCATCGCGTGATAAGATAAATTTAACTTTTGGGCTATTTTCCGCAGTGAAAATTTTTCACTATGTAGCGTTATTATAGAACTACGAGTTTCTGCGCTAAGTTCCTTTCTTTTCGGCATTTTTATAAGTTACTTTTACGTCTGTTCTCAAGTACTCGAATTGCAACTTACTCGGACAAATGCTGCACGAAAACTAATTTTTAAATTGCTAAATAGTTTACTATGAATTGCTAATACCATTATAATAATATTGCGTTGTAAACTCTATTTAATTTATTGGGGTGTATAAAATATTTCTATTAAATAGACGCCATAAAACTATTAAAAGGATTTACAATATTTTTCAGAAACAAATATATTTATCTAATTTATAATAATAATCCGAATAATCCTTCTCAGAATTACATTTACAAATGTTATTTCAATTATTCTCACCAAAACAGGTAAAAGTCTAAGGGATGTGTCTAAAATACAAGTTGTTATTTATGATAAGTGATCCCTCACTTATGGCCTGTAGTGTACGTATTTCGACAACTAGGTTGTCATCATCAGCAGATAATTAAATAGTGTCGCACCTGGAGAACTACCATAAAAATACTCGTCTTTCAACGGTACGGATTGTGTGCGGAATTTGTTTTCGTACGGGTATTATTGCCGTAGTTTTGCCTTCTTTGTAATTGTTCTTCGGCTTTTATTATCTCTTTAGTAATTGCGCATTCTCCCGGGCTTTTGTTTATTTTTTGTTACTCTTTGATGTTTCTGTTTCTACATTATCTTCTTCTATCTCTGCTATTTGATTCTCTTCGCTCTCGCTATCTCCATTTAATAACTTTTGGATATAGAGTCTTTATTTAAATTTCCACTATTTTCCCTGGTTAACTCTCCAGAAACTCGTCTTCATTTGCAATGCAACCGCTCATGTTTTACCAATATTGCCAACTAATTATTTAATAGAAAAAAAAATGCTTGAAGGCCATTCGTTTAGGAATCGAAATTTAATTCATTACAGATTGTGAGTATACGGTTTCTTAATTCTTCTACATTGTTTATTTGAGCGTCCCTAAACATTTTGGTAAGATAATCCCAAAGAAAGAAATCGTTTGGGGATAAGTCGGATCATTAGGGTGAAGATTTTGAAACATATCTTATTGAAATTGCCACTTACTGATATTTAAACTTCTACCAATAAACAATGGACTGATAACAATATTGTTAATTGTTCCAGTTAAAACATTGACTCTTTGGTTATATGTATTCAGCGAGGGTTAAAATAAAAATTGGGTAAAGTAGTAGGAAATAACCGATAATTTTGGGGATTTACAGTGTCATTCAGAGAATACTTCATCTCTTCAGCGTAACAATTGGTACCTAATTCTATTTCTTTAGCTAATAAATTGCAAATTTAAACTCTTGTCTTAGAAATACTTACAATGCAACCTTCAGTACCAAATGTTGTAAAAATATTATGTATTGCTTCGATTGATGGTGCCAGTACAAAAGGCTGGAGGCTGTTATTTTTGTATTAATTTAAAATACTTACATTTTCTTTAGAAAACATATTTAACAATTAACTCTTTCAATTAATTTTTGACAATACTTGGACAGTTTTCATTACAATGACGTGTTTTTTTTTAAATTTAACATAGCAAAATTCAGGGATAAGAAACTCACGGTATTCATGTACACGTACGTACATCCTTGTCTATTCTTAAATCTTTCGTAAAAGCTAACACGATATTTATACATTTACAACGCATAATTCATTGACTTCTCTTATAAGATTTGTCGAAGAAACAACGAAAACCTTTAAGAAATGTATATGTGATTCTGTCCGTACATAAAATATCGGGGATGATTTGGTTGAGCGTGTGCGACAAAGAAGGACGTAAAATGGGGTAAATTCCATTGACCTTGAACGTCTGAGGTATTCGAAGCACTACTACCCTTCCTAAATTTCGACTATCAATACGGACGGCCGAGAAGAAAATGTTTGGAGAATGGATATCTTGGCGAGTCGAGGCATAAAAAAGGAATCGATTTTAACAATAACTTGCGCTAGAGTAGATGTCACACACATATATGTATATCTAGTGTTGCGTAATGTAAATAGGTAATATACGAGGGCTGCTTGATAATGCAAGAGAGTTTTCTCGATAGATTTTTTTTGTAAGATAATCTCTACAAAAATAAGGTTTGAGTAATTAAAAAATATATAAAAAGTGAATGTGGATGTATTAAGAATACATAATTTATCGAAGAAAGCAGGCTGATTGAATGTGAAAAACTGAAGAATTTGCTTGGTAAATTTGTTGTAAGATCTCTTTACGAAAACTAGGTTTGAGTAGTTCAAAATATAAAAATTGAAATCAATATATAAAAATGGAGAATATCAATTTAATTGAAGAAAGCATAATTATTATACACCGTCTTAAGCACTGAAGGTTGATCTATAACCCCTTTCCACATTAATTTTCGTATTCTGCATACGTATTTCGACAACTAAGTTGTCATCATTAGCAGATAACTAAACAGTGTCGCACCTGGAAAACTACAGCAAAATACCCGTACGAAAACAAATTCCGCACACGGTCTGCACCGTTGAAAGCCAAAACGCATACTGGCACATACTCACAGTGTGCGTGTTGTCTGTAACTGCGCCTAACATGGTCCATTCTGAAGTCAATTTTCGATGAGGCGTTCGAGCATTTCAAGTGGTATTTGGCGAATAACGCGAGTAATGTTGGCTTTCAAATGCTCAATCGTAGTTTGATTATCCATGTAGACTTTGGACTTTACGTAGCTCCAAAGGAAAAGTGTTAAGGTGTGATATTACATGATCTAGGCGGCCAAGACACAGGTCCATTATGTGAAATTAAATGTTCACCAAATTGTTCTCTCGATAAAGATGCTTTCATGAGCTGTGTGGCAAGTAGCGCCGTTTTGTTGAAACCAAATCTCGTCGAGATCACGGGCTTAAATTTCAGGCTGCAAATAGTCCGATATCATGGCGTGACAACAGGCGACATTCACAGTTACGTTGCGGCCGTCTTCATTTTTGAAGACATATGGACCGATGATCCCACTTGCCCATAAACCACACTATACCGTGGTTTTGTCTAGATATAATGACAGGCCTTGAACCTCTTCGGGTTGCTCTTCACTCCAAATAAGACAAATATGCTCATTAACATAGCCATTAGGCCACAAATGGACCTCATGTCTGAACAAAATTTTGGTCGAAAATGTATGTTCTTCAAGTTTTTTAAGAGCCCAAAGACTGAAACGGTGACGATTCGAGAGGTCGGCCGCTTTCAATTCTTAAACGAGTTGAATTTTGTTAGCTTTTAAACCAAGATTGTTAAATACGCCAAGTTGTGGCATACGACAAGCCAAGTTATTGAGATCTACGTCGAATCAATCCATCACGGTCATCATGTACACTTTCAGCTACTATCCCTATATTTTCTTCACTCCGTGCTGAATGTGGTCAATTTGGTCGCGTATTATCCAATAATAAATTTGCGTTTCAAATTTTTCGATGGTATAGCGAATTGTGCGGTCAGTGGGCCGATTGCGTAGACCATAAATTGTTCTAACCGCACAAGCCAAATTGTTGAGATTTACGTCGAATCGATTCTACACGATCATCGCGTATAGTCTCAGCTATCATCAATAAATTTTCTTCACTATGTGCTGAATGTAATCTATTTGGTCGTGTATTATCCAATAATGAAAATTGCGTTTCAAATTTTTCTAATTGTGCGTTCGGTGAGCTGATTACTTAGACCATAAATTGCCCTAAGCGGGCGAAACACATTTCCCGCGGAACGCTGATTTTTGTAATGAAGCTGAATAAATTGTAGACGTTACACCGGGCTGAATCTTTCCATAACAAAATGTCACACAATACTTAACTAAAATAGCGTAAAAGTTTGACACGACTCACGATTTATTTATCAAAAAACGCTATTGGAGAAAGTACGACATAATGAATCACTCATTATTTAAAAACATTAAGTACATACATTATCACAAAACACACTTTTCAAAAGTTCTAACAATTCTGAACAAATTTTACTTGTATAAACGCATTATGCCACCCCTTCATCTTCCTAGTATTTAGCGAGTACAGGTAAAGATTATGAACTCGGTAAATATATATATTGTAGGTTAGTAGTCAGTATGTTTAAGAAATATATATATTTATCTTTCGGGGAGGTGCAATATGTATTTGAAATATATTATTCCTGCCTGCCTAAACTCATTGGATCTACGAAGAACTTGTGGCCAAAGTCAAGAATAGACAACTGGTTCCTCCATCACGATAATGCTCCAGCTCACCGCGCCAAAGCTTGCACCGAATATTTGACCACCACAGGATTGAAACTTTTCGAGCACCCTCCCTGCAGTCTAGATCTTGCTCCCTGCGACTTTGCACTGTTCCCGCATGTGAAAATGAAGCTAAAAGGGAGGCGGTTTGCCAGTGATGAGGATTTTCTGCGGGCTTGGGGCAATGAGTATGCTTCACTCCCTAGTGAAACTTGGCAGAACTGGTTTAAAGATTGGTTTCGGAGGATGGAGAGGTGTATTGGGTGTAGAGGAAATTATTTTGAAAAAATTAAATAAACAAAGCTGTATTGCAAAACTTTTCTAGTATCTTTTGTATAGTGTATTTAATATATCAATGTTCTTGTAATTCTTCAATATTCTATTTATTAGCAGCTCTTAAAAATCGATATAACAATACATATTTTTGAATCTGAGGATTTTCTAAAAGAATATCGCCTTTGTTTCTCCTTATAACTTCATTCCTTTGTATTTTATAAATTCTTCTCATATTAACGAGAATAATTGAAAATATAAACGCAGCAAAAATCACATAAAAGACATTTTATTACATTAATGTACGTTGTCGTTAACACTTCAAAAAAAAAGAAAGAAAAAAACTAATTTATAGTCACAAACTGTCACATATCTTTATGTCTTTAAACATAGTTAACAACGCCATTGAAACTTGGACGGATATAATTACATAATTATTTATAACCATCTACTATGTCGTCTACGTTTTTATAATACTAACAGGAGAACATCTTTTGGCATTACCAAAATAGCCAACTCATTCTAATAAAAGATACTAATCTAATGTACGCGCAAAGTATTTTTCATATTTTATCGATTTTTATGTGGGTCTGAAACGTTTTATGGTCTCTGATCGCTTCACTTTTATTTATAGTATAGAAATTGCAATTATGGTATCATTTCATTAGAAATAAAATGGCAATTATGTCAAAATGTTCTCCATTAAAGTGTAAATTTATTCAAGTCGGTGTGTATTTTCGTTATGGAATTTTACATTTATAGAATGCTTGATTTCAATAATAGCATAAAAAGTCTATTAGTCATATAGCTGTTTTGTATAACTCAAATGCTTCTGTTACTTTCACTAATATTACAATAGCTTTTTTAGAGAAAAAAATTGAGAGAAAAAAGAATTGGTGGAATATACAGTTGGTCCATCTATTAATTCTAAGGTCTTTTCTGCCTCGAAGGAATATTCTTTTCTTTGTTTTTCTTTCTTATAATTTACGTTTGCGATCAGCGATTATTTACTAAATGTAAAAAGTCAAAGATTATTCAAATATACGAGGTATGATCATTTAATTCCCTTCGGAATCACATAAGTATTCGCAATTTATTTGAACTAACAGGTCTTTTATTAAGCGCTTCCTATCTTTAAGTTTAAATAAAACAAAGTGTGTGTGAGGTATCATCGAAATTTTTGTTATTGGTTTGAAATGTCTATCGATGCCATTATGTATGAAGTATAACATCGTGCAAATGTCCGCCGCGGCTTCGCTGGGTGACGTGCATTTGAAATGTACAATTTTCCATGAGTCTGGCGCATAAATTAGGCTGAATTTGACCGATGGCATGGGTTATGTTGGCTTTGAGGGTCGCTATGGTTTGTGGCTTATTCGCGTAAATATGTGACTTAAAAAAACACCACAAGGAAAAGTCTAACCGGGCCAAATCGCGCGATCTCGGTAGCCAGTTCACATCACCTCCACGTGAGATGACCATGTTCTTAAATCGCTCGTGCAGAATGTCCAATGTTGCATGAGCTGTACACGTAATGCCGTCTTGTTGAAACCATATCATCCAATTCAGGCCGAAAGAAGTTGGTAATCATCGATATATAGCGCTCGCCATTGACGGTGATGGCCTGGCCAGCGTCGTTCTCAAAGAAATATGTACCGATGACGCCGCCAGCCCAAAATCCACACCAAACAGTGAGTCTTTCGGGATGCATTGGACGCTCTTGGATCTCATGTGGATTGGTACCGTCCCAAATTCAACAATTTTGTTTGTTGACGTACCCATTCACCCAGAAATGAGCCGCATCGCTGAAGATGAGTTTTTGATGAAAATTAGGGCCAGTTTCCAACTGCTCCAGGGCCCATTCAGCGAACACACGTTGTTGTCTATGGTATTTACCTTAAACTCCTGGGTCTGTTGAATTTTGTACAGGCTCAGGCCCAAGTCACGACGCAAAATTTGCCATGTTGTGGTATGCGAAAGATCGAATTCTTGTGAGCGGCGCAAAATGGACTGCCTCGAATTCTTCTACACACTCTCATGGACACCGACGATATTTTCGGCAGATCTTGCGTTTCGTCGTCGTATGGGTGTCGGTTCATTGTTTACTGAACCAGTGGACTCAAATTTATCCACCACACAGCGAACAGTTCTTTCGGTAGGACGATTATGGCGACCGTAAACTGGTCGAAGCGCGCGGAATGTTGCCCGAAGAGAACACCCATTTTGATAAAACAATTTTATCATTTGCACATGTTCTTGAACGCTGAAAAAATGACAGCCAATTCGACAGATGTAGCTTCAACAATATGGCCGCTATCAACTGTCAAAAGTCCCTATTGGAAGACCCGTTAATATCGGGTTTTCCAATAGGGACATAACAGCTTTGTCTTTCAATACGAACGCACCCTTTAACATTTTTCATAATCTGTCAATGTCAAAATGTCAGTCGAGGTTAACATTTTTATCATGGTGAAGTTCACAAACAAGCAACATTTGGGAATTATTAAAAATTACTACCGCAACTCTGAGTTAGTGGTCGCAACTTTAAGAGCGCTTACTTCAGTTTTCGGTCGTAACTATCGTCCTACCAAACGAGCTGTGGGTACTATAGTGGATAGATTCGAGTCAAAATATTCACTATTGGATGTTCCTGTGTCAGTGAGAGAACCGGTCGATGAATAACTTTTTGCGATAAGTCTTTCCAGCAACGATTAATTAGCCCAATTAGATTATTCTCTCAATTGTTTTTCTAAACAACTAATAAATCAAAAAAAATTCCAATTCCAAGAGGAAAAGAAAATTGATATTCGAATGAGTAAAACCTGTATGAAACGACAAGCGTTTGTTTCTAGAAAAATGTGGTCCTTCTAAAAGAGTTCAATATAAAACTTCGGATTAAATGGGGCTTAATATAATGCAGTTGTTTGTTAAGATTATGTATGTACGAAGGAGCGTTTTTATATTCGCGGAATGAGCGGGTTGTAGAGGGGTGAGTAGGCGCATTGGGGGCGTGGCCTGTGCAGCGACTCATGATTAGTATAAATACGAAGTTTCATTGTTATTAGACAGTTAGTCTTTGAGCTATCGTCAACCAAGTAACATAATCAGGAGTGAAAAGTGAAATATGGAAAAAATCGAATATCGTGCCGTTATAAAGTTCCTTACCAGGCAAGGAAAATCAGTCGCGACCATAATGAATGAGATGTCATTGGTTTACGGCGACTCTTGTCCAGGAAAAACCATGGTGTACAAGTGGCATAGTTTATTTAAACAAGGAAGGGAATCCCTTGAAGACGACCCGAGGCCGGGCAGGAGCATTGAGGTGACCACGCCAGCACTTATCCAAAAAGTTGAACAAATTGTACTCGAAGATGCTCGACTAAAGAAGAAACAACTCGCAGAAATGGTTGGAGTATCCAATACAACAATTTTTAAAATCCTACACGATCATCTCGGCATGTCTAAGGTCAGCGCAAGATGGGTGCCGAGAATGCTCACGCCGCCGCAAAAACAACAGTGCGTAGAGTATTCGCGTGCATTTTTGGACCTCTGTAATGAAGACAAGGATGGTGGAAGGAATATTGTTGATTTATAAAGATAAAGGTGTTTCTATAACTGGAGAATATTACGCTTCAATATTAGAGCGACTAAAAGAAGCCATTAAAGAGAAAAGACGGGGAAAATTGACAAAAGGTGTTCTGCTTTTGCACGACAACGCGCCCGTCCACAAGGGCCGCGTTGCGTTAGCTGCCCTGCATAAGGTGGGCTTGGAAATTGTGAATCACCCACCCTACAGCCCAGACCTGGCCCCGAGTGATTATTACCTGTTTCCGAAAATGAAAAAAGAGCTGCGGGTAAAAAATTTACTGCCGATGATAAAGTCAAGGAGGCAGTTTCGGCGTATTTTGCAGATAAAGAGAAATCATTTTTTTATGAGGGTATAAATAAATTAATTGAAAGATGTGAAAAATGTATCCGTCTTGCAGGTGAATATATTGAAAAAGAAAAATAATTTGGTTTTTTTTATTTCCACCCCTTGTCCCCCTTTCCGCGAATATAAAAACGCTCCCTCGTATGTACAATATTTTGTAAAGAAATTGATCGATTGTCTTTATTAATTATCTTTAATCTATCATATATAATTTTTCTGTTTAATGTAATACATTTTAAATTTGACCATTTCGTTATTATTAAAAAGGACGTAACATACTCTGTTATATTAAATGTTTTGAGAAAGAAGAAAAACTGATAATATCAATAATTTAATAACTGAAGGTTGAATATTGTAAATTTACAATCACACAAACATTTTAAAATTAACAAGAACATAGTGTTTGGATTGACAGAACTGTTATGTACATTTGGCAAAAGTTTAATTTACAAAAATGTGTTATTTCTTTCTTTCCTTTTCCCTTCCGTGTCTATGGATGAATGTCAAGTGTATGCATGTGTGTTTGTAAATTTACATTGATACATATATGCATTTAATCACTGAAGATTGATATATAACCCCTTTCTACATTAATATTCATATTCTGTATATAGATAATTAAACAGTGTCGCACCTGGAAAACTACGGCAAAAAATACCCGTACGAAAACAAATTCCGTACACGATCTGTATCGTTGAAAGCCAAAACGCAGATCAATAGTGTAAATAGATAATAAATAATAATAAATAGATCAGATCAGGAAATTTAAAAAAAAATAGTTATATTCAACGTAGGGCCAAAATGATGTAGTGATTTATCTGGTAACTTTTGCAGTGTAAATGCGGCTTTTTAAACTACTCCTTCTAGTTTAAAAATAGATTATAAGAATGTGAAGTAAAGAAATGATATTTAAAAGATAATTTTTTACATTACGAGGCTCTTAATGTCATGAATGATTATTAGTCATTATTGCTATTGAATAATTTAAAATACCAGTAGAAATAATTGAAGTGATACCAACTTATTTGACCACTCGACAAAAAATGCACTTTCAATCATTTTGATACACTTTATATTTAGTCAAAGTAAGATTACGTTCAATTATCTATTTCGAAAGTCTTTTTTCTTAGGAGAACCTGACCATAGGGAATATTTTTTGTGTCAAAAAGTTAAAATCAAAAGTCAAAATCTGCGTCACAACAACATTGCTTAATTAATTAATTTTTAGGATTTTTATTACTGCTAATTTTCAATGGAGGTCGTTAGTTGTTATATATGTATATAGTTGAATATGACAGCTGTTTTTTTTTTGTTGTTGGAAAGGTTTCACATCTGTCAACCATATTTAGTTACATTGGTTTGAATTTTGTACAACAATATTATTTTTGAGCTCATTGAAAATGTCTGAATTTGTGTTAAATAAACAACATTTGCGGGAAATTTTATTTTTCTGCTTTAATTGGACGAAAAGTGCAGCTGATGCTCAACGATTGCTTGCAGAAGTGTATGGCGAATCTGCTCCAACAAAAAAATCATGTTGTGAATGGTATCGACGCTTTAAAAGCAGTGATTTCAGCGTTGAAGACAGACCGCGTCCAGGTCAACCAAAAAAGTTTGAAGACGAGGAACTGGAGACATTATTGGATGAAGTCAAACGCAAGAACTTGCAGAAACGTTGGGAGTAACTCACCAAACCATTTCAAAACGTTTAAAAGCATTGGGATTCATCCAAAGGCAAGGAAATTGGGTACCACGTGAACTGAAGCCAAGAGACGCTGAAAGACGCATGTCGCAAATGCTGCTTGAGCACTATAAAAAGAAGTCGTTTTTGCATTGAATTATTACTGGTAATGAAAAATGGATTCATTACGATAATCCAAAACGAAAAAAATCTTATGTAAAGCCTGACCAGCCATCAACATCAACGGCGAAGCCAAATATTCATGGTACCAAGGTAATGTTGTCTATTTGATGGGATTTGACGGGTGTTATCTATTATGAGCTGTTAAAACCTGGTGATTCTATTACGGGAGAGCTGTACAGACAACAATTAATTCGTTAGAAGAGAGCAATCTTCGAAAAACGACGAGACATGAGTCTATAATATTCCATCATGACAACGCTCTTCCTCATGTTGCAAGACCAGTTAAAAACTATTTGGGAAACAGCGGCTGGGAAGTTTTACCTCACCGGCCTTATAGCTCAGACATTGCGCCTTGTGACTACTATTGATTTCGATCGATGCAGAATGCCCTTATTGGAATACGCTTCACTTCAGTTGATTGAATCAAAAATTGGCTTAGTTCGTTCTTAGCCTCAAAGAATGAACAGTTCTTTTGGGAAGGAATCCATCAATTGCCCGAAAGATGGGGAAAAGTTGTAGCTTCCGATGGACAATACTTTGGATAATATGTTCATTTATTTTGATTATAAAATAAAGGCATTTTTTAACAAAAAAAGTAACGGAATTAAGTTGCACACCCAACCAAAAATACACTTTCAATCATTTTGATACATTCTATATATAGTAAAAGTAAGATTACGTTCAATTATCTATTTCGAAGGACTTTTTTCTTAAGAGAGCCTGACCATAGGAAATATATTTTTTCTGTATGATTTAAGAAGTCGAAATCTTTTGAGTTACCCTGCGTCACAACAACATTGCTTAATTAATTTTTAGGATTTTTTATTACTGCTAGTTAGTGGAGGGTGTAAGTTTTAAAATAGATCATGTTTTAGATTGGTCTTAACTTTCTCTTAAAAAATAATATTTGTAATTCCTTCTGAACTTTCACTGTTTTTGTGCCAACGAATGGTAATGCAATTATTATAAAAAATAGTTGAATAATGTGCGTTTAAAATATTTTAAGTCAAATAAAATATATTTAAACACGTTTTCAACTTGTATCCGTACCAATACTTTATTTCTTAACTATATAGGACAAACGTTTTTTCTAATACGAATTAAAAAAGAGCGACTCAAACAATACGAAAAAAAATCACTTTCATTCTCTTTCTGACAACTGCTGCTCCTTACATATGAAACAGCGTAATCTTAAAACAAAAAAAAATAAGTCTTACACCATCCACCACCTGTGTTTATTAAATATAATGCCCCAAGTTCTATATGCTCTCTCTAACACGTACGAACCGTATTCGTCCGTTCGCTCTTATAAGATCACATTAAACTTCACTTTCTGGTCGAGCTGTGATTTATATCGACGGAAGGGGGGGTCGCCCCCTCTCTCCCTAATAATATTCCGACCCACCGACTCTATCAAAACTGCTTTCCCCCTCGAAAACTACCCTCGATATCGCCCGAAACTGAAAGGAACACATGACGACCACGTATGCGTCTAACATAGTCTAGGCCGACTAGATTTGGTTCACACGGTCTAGGAGCAGATGCAATCGCCCAAACGTAGATTGCTATGCGTGTATTTGATGTCAAATTTTGAAATTTCGATAAGATTATGCATTTTTGGAATAATTTGAATTTTATCAGAATAAAAATAAGATATGGGAGGGGGGAAAGGATGGGTGAACATTTATAATTTTTTTTAAAAATATTGAATAGAATTGGATGCGATTATTTAGATTATTCAACAGGTCTATTGTACCCCATGTGGTCTACGGAATATATTCATTCTTTATAGTAGTTTCGGGTAGTGAAAAAATATATATATTATATGTAAACAGACAGTGATTTCCGAGGGAGTTCAAAGGAGTCCAACACATGTCTTTCATAAGCCTTATTAAAAAGTAAAAGTTGTTTTTTTTTCCTGTGTGGTTATTTGGAAAAGCCGGTGGCTGATCGTGTTTTTTACGAGACTTTGTTCACGCTTTTTTATTGCGTTTTTTTCTAATACGAGGTCGTGTGTCCGAAGGTAACAAAACTTAAAAATTCCAAATATTAAGATCCACGATCCCAGTAAAAAATGGCGAAATTATTCCAGCAGTCGCGTGGCAAAACATTTTTTGTTAAATCCGATTTTTTTCAACGCAAAAACAGGTTTCAAAACATCAAAATGTATGGTGTATACGGAACTTTGTCTGCGTGTGTCATTTTTACATGTGTAAGGAGTCATATAAAAGGTTAAATGAAGAAAAAAATGAATTTGGATATATACGAGGATGCCTGGTAAAGTTATTTGGTAATGAAAAACGTCTTGTATTAGTTTCTGTATTAATATAATAAATTTTTTCTTCATGAAGATACCTAAGACAGTTTTAAAATTAAAACAATTTAGAGAAAAGAAAATCGAGACGTCCGAGAACGTTGATTGGAAGTGATAGAAGACGTGATAGGATTGAAGATAGAAGACCAAACAGGCACCCTTTCCTGTTTGATCTTCTATCTTCAATCCTATCACGACTTCTATCACTTCCAATCAACGTTCTCGGACGTCTCGATTTTCTTTTCTCTAAATTGTTTTAATTTTAAAACTGTCTTAGGTATCTTCAGTTTTATATTTTTATAACATGTCTCAGTCATTTTATTCATTGAGACCTTAATTTCCATATTACTAAGACTAGTAAATATAAATCTATCAATTTTTGATTGGTTCTTCTACCACTTACTTCCTTTAAGTAATTCTTTTCAAGTTCTTTATTTCGTATGTCTTTATTTTCTTTTTCTTTTGTAGCTCATATTTGTACATGGATTTCCACCCTGCGGAATGTGACTTGACTATTAATATTTTAAACATTGCCTTCACTTTTTTACTCCTTTTCATATGCATTACATCATCAAAGTAACATCTTTTATAATTATTTTCAATTGTGTTTGTATGTACGTATGTATACGCATATTTTGCTTGTTTCTGCTTGTAGTTATAATAACATTTGGTAATAGAAAAATATAAATACATCAAGCTTTAAATAAAGATATTTGTATTACTGAAAAATATTAGTTCATTGATCTGCAATGTATACTCTCTCTCTCTCTCTCTATATATATATATATACATATATATATATATATATATATATATATATATATCGATATAGATAACTATAGTTTGACAGCTGACAATGTCAAACTGTGTTGACATTTCTGTTCACTAAGGTTCGGCAAGTCATCATGAATCGTTTAACGCCAGAACAACGCTTCCAAATTGTGGACATTTACTTTGAAAAAAATAAATCTGTTCGCGAAATTGATAGAGTACTTCGTCCATTTTACGGTCAACATAATTGGCCTAGTGAGCAAGCAATTCGCGCAGTTATTGATCGTTTTCGCACTAATTTTACTCTTCTCGATTCAAAACCATCAACAAGACAAAGAAATGTGCGTACCGAAGAGAATATTGTTGCTGTAGCGCGAAGTATTGAAGAAGACGTCGAAATGTCGATTCGTTATCGTTCTCGACTTGTTGGCCTTTGTCCTTCAACTACGTGGAAAATTTTACGTAAGGATCTTGACTGACGTGCCTATAAAATACAGTTCGTGCAAGAATTGAAGCCAAACGACCATCGTTTGCGTTGCATTTTTGCTGAATGGACTCATTTGAAACTGGCCGAAAATGAGCATTTTTATCAAAGAATTGTGTTTAGTAATGAAGCTCATTTCTGGTTAAATGGCTACGTCAATAAGCAAAATTGCCGTATTTGGAGCGAAGACAATTCTTAAGTCGTTAACGAATCACTATTACATCCATTAAAATTGACTGTTTGGTGGTGTTTACACGCTGGCGGCATGATCGGTCCTTATTTCTTTCTTTCTGCCGTTACGGTGAATGGCGAGCGCTATCGAGCCATGCTGACTGAATTTTTGTTTCCAAAAAGTAATCAGCTAAACATCGAGGACATTTAGTTCCAACAATACGACGCAACTTGCCATACAGTGGTGACAACTTTATTTCTAAAAGTGGTCCTGTTCACTGGTCCCCTCGTTCGTGCGATTTAACGCCTCTGGATTATTTTTTGTGGGGCTATGTTAAGTCATTGGTTTATCCCAACAAATCAGCAACTCTTGAAGCATTAGAAGCCAATATTTAAGCCACCATTGACGCCATACGGCTAGATTTGTTGGAAAAAGTAGTCAAAAATTGGAGTTATCGAATGAGAACTTAAAATTATCAATTGCTGATCTATGGTTAAGTAATAAAGGTCGTCCTATGACCATTCGAACCGTTGTTTATTGTCGAATCAGGAATTTCGGCTTGCAATTCTATTGACCATATCTTCTGCCACTATTTACGGCTATGCATCATGGCCACATGTGTGTAAGACGAAGACGTGGGAAACGTCGCGATAGTCATTTTTTTTTGTAACGTGTATTCACTAACCCGTGAGATTTATGGTATGGAGTGCTGTAGCATATGGGAGTAGGTCTCAGTTGGTGTTCGTCCGAAGTATCATGAATCCACAGCGTTACACTGATGAGGTGGTGGAAGTCCATAGTCTTTCATATCTTCAGCAGCTCGAAGACCTTTTTCTGCAGGAAAGGAAGCCCATTCCTACGTAACGAGAATTTTTATAAACTGGTTCGAAGAGGCCCAAGTCAACATCTTGTTGACATGGGCCTCTTCGAACCCACTTTTCCTGCAGGATATTGCTCATTCCTAAGTAACGACAATTTTTTCTAAATCGGTTCGAAGAGGTCCATGTCAACACCTTGTTGGCACGGGCCTCTTCGAACTGATTTAGAAAAATTCTCGGAATAGGAATGGGCATTATCCTGCAGGAAAAGTGGGTCAAGGTGTCATGGCAACCCAGATCTCCCCACCTCTCACCAATCAAACGAACACGTATGAGATATTATGGGAATCATTTGCAAACACTCAAAGCTCTACGACATGAATTGCAGGTTGTTTGAGATACCATATCTCGAAAAATCATCGACGCCACGAAGGGTGAGGGAGTGTAAAACTACTAAATGCCCAACATATTATTAATAACAACATTATTAATAAAAATAAATTGTGTCAATCTTTTGTTCTTCTTCATTGAAGTTAAAATCAATTACTAGCTTTGAATAGTTCTACGTTTCGGGCAAGTTTGGTCAAAAAAATTCGTACTTAGTGTGGCAACTGCCATGTCATTGAATGATTGCGAACACAAATCACAAATAATTCGTTTATGTATTTATATTTCAACCGAACTGGAGAACTAGATCAAATGAAAGTATATTAAACAAGTCAAATATATTTGAAAAAGTAAATTATTACCCAAGACTAGTTGTTTAAAAAAATTCTAATCTATAAATTCAGATATTTGAAAATTGATGTACATATGATCAAACACCAATTGATTATGTGCAAAGCGCACGTTTTCTTAGTTCTCTACTTTTCAATCCAAATATTCTAGTTTCATACCGTTTTTTTTTTGTTTTTGCTCGTTTATTTACGCCAGGAGGTTTTTAAAATTATGACACAGTTTCGTGAAAGGAAGTCTACGACAAGTGTCTATACATAAGCAACCTGTTCCATTCTGCTTGTTTTCATGTACGTGTTTATATAATAAATTTGGTCTTGATATCTTCATTATTTTATACGATAGCTAAAAATTCGAAGAAAAAAAGAAAATAACTGTGTCAAAATCGCGATCGGCCAATAAAAAGTTAATTAAAATTATGTTTTGGATGGAAAAAAAAATGTATTGACTTTTTTTTAGGAAAGTGACTCTATGCATTATATTAGCGAGTATATAGGACAAACATGAATTGTGTAAGGTCAGAATGTGTGTCTTTATCATCGTTCTTCTTTCATCCAATGTAGTAGCTTGATCGTCTCAAAATTTTGTTTGTGCACACCGCTTAAAACACTTAACGATATTTTTTGTTTGACTTCGTGCAATTATAAATTTATATCAATAATTATTTAATCTAGAATCCCGAAATAATTGAAGGCGTACTCTTGGTTGAATTTTCAAATAAGTTGGTAATACGAGGGTAGTTTGACAAGTAGTGAGAATGGAAAAGAAAAACGAATTTTTTAAATACAAAATAATTTTTATTTTTCAATATATTCTCCTAAAAGAGCCGGTGCTCCAATGCCTTTATGCCATCTCTAAAATGCGATTCCGGATGGCTTGCAAAATACCCATTTACGAAGATGATAAGCTCGTCGTTTGATGAAAATTTCTTTCCACCTAGTGCCGTTTTCAATTTTGGAAAAAGGTGGAAGTCGGAAGGGACTAGATCCGGCGAATAAGGCGTATGCGGTACTAATTGGAAATGCAACTCGTGAATTTTGGACATCGCAACTGTGCTGGTATGCGAGGGAGCGTTGTCTTGGTGAAACAGAATCTTTTTCTTTGCCATTCCTGGCCGTTTAGCACGAATCTCAACATTTAATTTCTGTAGAAGTTCTGCATAATATTGTCCGTTTATTGTGGCACCTTTCTGAAGGTAATCAATGAGCAAAATGCCATTTGAATCCCAAAAAATTGATGCCATCACCTTGTTGGCTGATACAGTGGTTTTCGCTTTCTTTGGAGGTGCAGAACCACGTTCTAACCATTGTTTAGGCTGTTGTTTAGTTTCAGGTGTACTGTAGTGTATCCAAGTTTCATTACAAGTAACAAATCGCCTACAAAAATCAACCAGATTCCGCTTGTAAAGGTCCAACCACTCACTGGAAATGCGCAAATGAGTGAACTTTTGATCAGTCGTAAGCAATCGCGGCACCCATCTTACCGAAAGCTTGGAAAGGCCCAATTCTTTCGTTAAAATGTGGTGCACGCGTTCTGTTGGAATGTTTATCATGTCTGCTATCTCTCTCACTTTGAGTCATCGATCTTGCGTAATAATATTATGGATTTTTATAATCATTTCCTTAGAAGTCACGGTTTTTGGTGCTCCAGAGCGCGCTTCATCAACACAGCTTGTTCTACCACGTTTGAATTCATTTACCCATCTACTTATTGTGGCGGATGATGGAGCAGATTCACCTAATGTTTCTCATAACTCATCTTTTATTTTGGTAGCTTTCATACTCTTAATTACGAAGTATTTAATCACCGCACGATGCTCTGTTATTTCCATTTTAACAAAACGACGTGTTGCTTCTTTTCTAATCAGCTGTCAAAAATAAACTAATCAACCGATTTATCTAAATGTCGGAATGTAAACATGTAAATAGGCAACCTAAATTACAGTGCATTTGTTCTATCAAGTAGAGCGCCACCTATGTGTCATTCTCACTACTTACAGATACGTATTAAGATGGAAAAGAGGATTTCCATCAAATCCAATAAAGTTTACGAAGTAACAGATTTGAATAAAAAATTCTAAAGTTTTATCGATATTTATTATATCGATTTTGCATAAATTATACATCCAGTAAAACAGAATCAAGCCTTGCGGTATATTCTAGGACACAAAAATAAATTAAATGACTTATGGCTTTGATGGACCTCCTAGCTTCCCCTCCCATCTGAGATTTCTGAAATATTTATCTTATAGGATTGATGGACATTATCCTGCCTTTGGTAGGACATATGAGGGTTTACTTGCTAGACATAACTTCGAATCACTTTATATACGCAGGGAGAAAGCTAGTGGTGGTTTTCTTTATAAATTAAATTAATTAAATAAACCTAGGTTTGATACTAGATCGTCGGCAACTTTTTCAATATCTAGGGTAAGAACCAATGTTCTTTACAATTTTACCAATGGATTATACGTGGATCCTTTTCATTAATCAATATCTATCATTCATTCAGTTTTCAAATGACTGGCATTACTTTTCGCACTTGAAGTCGCGGTAAAACTCAGTGTGTTTCGCTTTTGACGGTTAATGTTTGATAAGGATTTGTTTCTGTGCGAGTCTTATCGCGAATCCAGGTGCGACACTGTGATTAATTATCTGCTGATGATGACAACTAAGCTGTCGAAAAGCATCTACAGAATACGAACATTATTTCATAAAGGGGTTTTATTTACCTTTTTTGATTTACTAATTAGAGATTGTGTATTAAAAATTTTGGTTAAAAACTTAGTAGAAAGGGCCGAATAATGCAATGCCTTTTAACCACGACCAAGTTAATTTTTTTGCAATGTCTTGCCGTCATTGAAATATTGGTTTACTCGAAAATTTTTTCTTCGTACTGAAGACTCAAACCTACCACAGATTGACTTTTACTTGCGACCTAACTCAAGTCGTCTTTGTACAAAAGAATTTAAATCGGAATGCAAAAATTATTCCTGCAGCAGAATACTATTTTAACAACCTTGAATCTAATAAGAAATAAAAATAGTTGCATTTTAACATTGTTATTTAATAAAAAAGAGTGTTTCAAATTGCGCGGCTTTTTTAAGAATACATAAAATATAGATGGCGGACTGAATTTGTCTGGGTATGTGGGCATTCAAAAAGTGTGATGTATGATATTTATAAAAATATCTTCGTACACAGTACAACAACGCGTTCAAATTGTCGAATTATTTTATGAAAATCAGCGTTCTGTGAAAAGAGTTTTTAGAAAATTACGTGAATTTTATGGTTTACATAATCGTTCATCTGAAAGCACTATCGATCGAATTATTAAAAAATTTCAAGAGGCCAGTTCCGTGGAAGGTCAAAAAAGGGAAAAATGCAGTCGTAGTGGTCGTTCACAAGAAAATATTGGTTTGGGTCGTGAAAGTGTTGCTGAAGATTCTGAAATGTCCATTAGACGACGTTTACAACAACTTGGACTTAGTGGATCAACAACATGGCGCATTTTACACAAGGATTTAGCTCTGAAGGCATATAAGGTTCAAATAACACAGGAACCGAAGCCATTAGATCATTAAGACGGCGTTCATTTGTCGATATCATCAATCAACAAGCAGCTGATTTTTCTCAAAAAATAATGTTTTCCGATGGGGCACATTTTGAACTTGGTGGCTATGTTAATAAACAAAATTGCCGTAATTGGGGTGAGGAAAATCCACGAATTATTCATAAGAAACCTACACATCCTAAACGAGTTACTGTTTGGTGTGCATTATGGTCAGGTGGTATAATTGGACCTTACTTCTTTGAAAATGCTGCTGGTGAAGCTATAACTGTCAATGGTGATCGATATCGTCGGATGATAACCGAATTTTTGTGACCTGAAGTAATGAATATTGATCTAGAGGATGTGGATTCAATAGGATGACGCTACACCTCACTTTGCACACGAATCAATTGATTTATTGAGAGAAAAATTTCCTGGACGTGTAATCTCAAGAAACGGTGATGTTAATTGGCCACCAAGATCATGCGATTTGACACCGTTAGACTATTTTCTTTGGGGTTATGTAAAAAGTCAGGTTTATAAAAACAATCCACAATCAATTCCTGCTTTGAAAGATGAAATTATTCGTGTCATTGGCGAGATAGAGCCTCAATTATGTCAAAATGTCATTGAAAATTTTAGCAAAAGAGTGGACGTCTGTGGAGCTGCTAGAGGAGGCCATTTGGCAGATATTATTTTTCGCATATAAATGTCATAACTGATACTTCAATTACCAATAAAAAGTTTTTGAAAGTGAATGCAAATTACGTGCTTTATTTATTCTTTAAAAAAAAAAGAGAAATTTGTAACACCCTTTACTTTGATGCATTAGGGTGGTAGATATATTGAAAGATACAAAATTAACATTTCGAATGTTATATCTGTTTGAATTCTTGTAAAACGTCAACGAACAGTTATTTTTTAATAAGCTTCTAATTAAGTGTGACATAATCTAAAAATAAATCAGAATTATATGATACGACGCGCGACTTAATTAAAATTACTCAAATACTTATCATTTCAACTTTAATTTAAATTAAATTTAAAATTTTAATTTTGTTAATTAATGAGAATTATTTAGTTAATATACAAGAGTTGTTTCGATAAAATACAAAGTATCTAACACAAAATATATACAAATGGTAGGAACTACCTTGTTGCTCCTCTTCAAGTTCGGTAATAACCAACAGGTGCAACGTAGTAGCAGACGCAATAGTTCTTGTGGGGTGGGTGTCAGCATCCACTTCATCTTAAAAAAGAAATACTTTCCCACAGACGGATTCTGAAAGGGAGGATGCGGGAGGGCACCACGGGGTGCGAGGCGGGGGAGGTTCGCACCCCCCAATTTAAAAATATCCCGTTTCTCGCAGAAAAAAAGATTTCGGAAACTAATTTCGCACCAGCCCCCGCACCCGTGTATCTCCATCCGTACAGGAAGCAAGTTCCATTTGGCGGAAATGCATTCGATTTTTTTAAACGTGTGTTTGGGTTTTTTTTTTGTTTCGTTCTTTAAGAGTACGTACACTCTATTAGAAAAGTTTGTTATCTGCATTTTTCATTATGAAATAAACAATAAATAAAAACTATTTTTTCACTAGTTTTCGTATGTTTACAATATTTCCTAAGTACTACAATTTTTGATGTTTTTTCTATAATAATGTTCGGGAAAAAGGGTGTAAAGCCGTGGTACAACTATGCGATGGACGAATCCTGACTAATAAGTAGGTAATATTTTATAATCATTTATTAATTTATGAATGCATCTTTCAAATACTTTGCCCAGAGTTGATAAAATATTTGAGATCCAAGTCCTTTAAATTGCCAACATTTTTGACTTTGAAATTGAAGATGATTTCCAAGCGGAGGAAAAGATCGCATTATCTACACAGAAATTGAAAATGCGACGCATATACATATATTTAAATAGGGAAAACAGATCTTCGGCATTTTTAGACTCATGCCGTCACTTACTTTTTAGTTCTCGAAGCGATTTGAAATTGGCGATCAATGAAAATTCTTGGAAAACAAATTACAATCTTTCTTTACCCTGTAATTGATTATCTGTTGGAAAAATAAAGATTATTATTATTATAGCGTAGATTTCATTTACTTCATCAGCCTGTGTCGGGAAACTTTTCACTCAAACGGCATATCTATGAGTCTAAGCTCGGACTGTACGCGTCTAATACTGAGGTGCTACTAATAATACTTAATATTATTCTATTATCAGAGATGTAAAAACATTGGAACTACATACGAGTGTAGTCCCAAAAGTACCCGATCTGATGTCTAGATGGCGGTTTTTTGAAAAGAATAATTATGGTGGAAAGTACCTGTATGAAACTTAAATTTGAAGTTTAACGATGCTACGTTGTTTAGTAACTGTTCGGTAGGCATCAATAGTAAACGCTCTTAGTGAATTTGTATATACGGGAAACGTTGGTCATCGTTATGTGATACAATACTTTCATTTGAAAGGATTCATTACAACCGATATAAAAGCTGAACTGGATTCTACTCTGGGTGAGTCTGCTCTTTCATTTACAACAGTAAAATATTGTGTGGCAGAGTTTAAACGAGACCTTACGAGTTGCCAAGACCAACATCGCAGTGGTCGATCAAATGAGGTAACTACGCTAGGAATGGGGACAAAAATCCACAAAATAGTATTAGATGAGCGTCTACTGAAAGAGTAGAAAGTAACAGGTATGGTGGGCATTTCAAAAAGTGCTGTACATCATATATTGATTGAAAGTTTGGATACAACAAAGCTCTGCGTAAAATGGGTGTCGCTATTACTCTCAATGTTATAAAAACAGCTTTGTGAGAATGCTTCGATTGAGGATTTGGCGATGTTTCACTGCAATAAAGCTGAATTTTTGCATTGTTTCATCGATGGATGAAACATGGCTTCGTCACTTCACGTCTGAGATGAAGGAACAGTCAAAATAATGGATAAAAACGTGAGAATCGGCTCCAAAGAAGGCGAAGACAGTTTCATTTGCAAGCAAGGTCATGGCGTCAATTTTTTGAGATGCGTGTAGGATAATTTTCATTGATTATATCCAGAAAGGAAAAACAAACAACGGCGAGTATTACGCGAACTTATTGCAGAACTCGAGTGATGAAATCAAGAAAAATCGGCAACATTTGTCGAAAAACGTTTTATTTCATCAAGACAATGCATCTGTTCACATATCTGCCATTGCGATTACCAAAGACAATGAGTTAAAGTTTCAAATGCTTCCCCATGCACCCTATTCGCCAGATTTAGCTCCCTAGGATTATCTTCTGTTTCCAAACTTGAAGAAATGGCTCTATGGTAAAAGAATTGTCAACAATGAAGAGGTAGGGTCTGTGGTTTACGGCTATTTTGAGGACCTCGACGATTCTTACTATAGATAGGGTATCGAAGCTATTAAACATCGCTGGGAAAAGGGTATCGAGTTAAAAGGAGCCTTTGCAGAGAAATAAAAACATTTTTCTCCAAATTTTTGTTTTCTTTGTTTGGTCGGGTATTTCTGGGACTACCCTCGTATATTTTGGAACAAATTTTATCGGTATGTAATTTAAGATTACGAGTTAGGTTCAACATGAATTAAAAATATGATTAAATTAATTTATAAATACTAATGGATACATAGGTTTAGGCATATCATTTTTCATTTAATATAGGAATTAGTTTTGTAACTTTTAAACTAGTGTAAAACAACGTATTTATTATTTATATGCATATTACAGTACTTCACTCAATATTTTTTTTATCGCTGAAAACGAACGTAATTTAAATACCATCACAAAATTTATATGGGATGTCTATCCGATCATTACAGAAACTCGCTTCGCTGACCTATTAGATCCGAAATAGAAACGGCTTCTGATATATACACAGGATACGGTTGGATATTTAAAAAATCGTATGCGTTTGAACTGATGACGGATTGTTTGGAAAAGTTAGAGACTTGTGCGATGTTAGGAGATCGGATTGATATCTTTTTTTCTTGATGCTCGGATATCCTCTATGATTTTTTTTCCTTCGGGATGTATTTTTATGTTATCGAATGGGGGACGTGCATATATGTACATACATACAGATTTCATTAGCGTGACTCCTTCGCGTATACAGAGAAAAATGATTCACATAATAATGAATCACAGAAAGAAACAAGAAAGTAACGAAAAATGGAGTTTATTTTTTATTTTCGGAATATGTCGATTGTTTTTGTGGCCGCTATGTGAACGATTAATTGCAAGAAAATGGAAGTAAGAAGAAGATTTTACTTGGCATTATTGGCATACAATATTTATTTTTATAAGAAATCTCTTCTCTGAAAAAACCAAAGTGTGGTGAAACCATGTACGAGGGTGGTCCCAAAAGTACCCGACCCAATAAAGAAAACATAAAAATTTTGGAAAGAAATATATTTTATTTTTCAACATCACATCCTTTTAGCTCTATACACTTTTCCCAGCGATGTTGAATATGTTCAATACCCTTTTTATAATAAGAACTGTCTTGCTCCTCAAAATAGCTATTAACTGCCGACATCGATTCTTCATCGCCGGAAAATCTTTGACCAGTGAGCCATTTTGTCAAGTTTGGGAACAGAAAATAATCCGAGGGGGCTAAATCTGGCGAATAGAGTGCATGAGGTAACAATTCAAACTCTAACTCGTTAATTTTGGCCATTGCAGCAACGGATTTGTGGGCTGGTGCATTGTCTTCATGAAACAAAACTTTCTTCTTAGCCGAATGCGGCCGTTTTTGCTTGATTTATTCGCTCGAACGTTGCAGTAAGTTCGTATAATACTACGTTGATAGTTTTTCCTTTTTCAAGATAGCCAATGAAAAAATGAAAAATGAAACGAATGAGCTAGTCGATATTAAAGATAATGTTGATAGGTTTTTTGTGATATCGAGGGTGTCATCATGACTGACTGGATGTCTGAGGGTCAAACCGTTAATCAGAAATACTACAAAGGAGTCATAATCTAGCTGAGGGAATGAGTAAGAAAAGACCAGACTTGTAGAACAACTTGACCTTGTACAAAAGACAATCGCATGAACATTTGCTCTGATATCGTAGAACGACTCATAGAAGAACCAAATTAAACTTGGATCTTCCAGTATGACCCGGAAACAAGGGGTCTATCGATGAACTGGAAGCCTGTATGATAACCAAGACATAAAAAAGCACGATTGAGCAAATCGAATTTGAAAGCAGTGCTGATAGTTTTTTCGGTATCAAGGGTGTTTGAGGGTCAAACTGTTAATCAGAAATACTACAAAGAAGTCCTAAGAGTAAGGAAGAAAAGACAGGATTTGTTGAAGAACGACTGGTGGATTCTGCACCAGGACAATGCACCAGCTCACAATGCCCTATCTGTGATGCAGTTTTTAACAGACAAGCACGCTATGCTTGATCATCCTCCATATTGGCCAGATCTCACACCATGTGACTGCTACTCGTTCCCAAAAGTGAAAAGTGCACTAAAGTGACCACATTTTCAGTCTGTTGAATATGTAAAAGCAAAAACGACAGAGTTGTTAAAGAGGCTGACAACCGATGAACTACAGCATTGTCTTGAACAATGGAAGACACATGTACAGCGGTGTATACATAGGAGATGAAAGTATGTTGAAGGGGATGAAAGTTAAATATAAGTTTATTTGTAATAAATAACATCTCTCACGCCAGTCTCGTTATTTAATGACCACACCTCGTATGTTGTTGATATTGTAGATGTGATACGCGATTTAGTATATTCTTTAAGCAGAGAAATTTTAAATTTAGAAAAGAAATATTTGATTAGAGTAAGTTTTTTAGTTAAACACTATTAACTGTCCTCTAATACAATAAAATACTCTTTACCAATTTCTAGAATAAATTCCGTATTTCGATTGTATTTTGATTTTTTTTGTAATATATAGGTTTATTGAACGAGTGTGCGTATTTGAAAATTTGTCCTTATTTTTTCTTGAAGCCAATGCGTCAGTATTTTAAGCTATAAAAAGTGGAAATAAAACCCCAATTGTAAACCGTATCCTGCTACTGATTATATTATAAATTAATAGGGTCATTTCATCTTCCTGTTTATCAATTTCGCTTTTTTGTCGGACATTAATTCAGACGTTTTTTTGTCGATTGGTTTAGTCACTTTCTTGCTAATTGAATTACTGTACACTGTGTTTCAAAAGTTAAAGAACGGAATTTTAATACGAGGGTAGTCGTTTATATGATATTTCGGCAACTGGCAACACTGTTAGTGTTGCCTCAGATCTGATGACTGCATCATGAAGTTTGTCATTTTTGACCATATATTTATCTTGACAGTTTTATTATCCGGTCGCTATTTCTATTGTTGACAGTAACTCGAAAATTTTGTCAGCGGAAAAAATGAAATTAACTCGCGAACACTTTCGTGCAATTATTTTTCATAACTTTCGGCGAGGATTATCTCAACAAGAATGCATCGACGAGCTGAATTCTTTATATGGTGATGAAGCATCATCGAAAACTACATTTATATCGTTGGTATAGTGAATTCAAACTTGGACGGTGTTCTTTGGGCGATGAATTTTATGAAGGTCGTCCCACAAATGCTGTTGTGTCGGAAAACATTAATGCAGTGGCTGAATTGATAATGCAAGACCGTCATGTGACATACAGTGAGATCGAGGCATCTCTAGGTATTAGTAACACCAGCGTGCATAAGATCCCGCATGGACATTTAGCCGTTAAGAAGCTATGTTCACGTTGGGTACCACATAATTTGACAACCCCTTAAAAAAGGACTCTCGTCGATTGGTGTCAAAAATTGCACAAAAAATACAATGGCAGTACTTTAAAGAACATTTATAAAGTCGTCACAGGTGATGAATCTTGAATCTATACGTATGAGCCCGATAGTAAACAACAGTCGACTGTGTCGGTTTTCCAAGATGAGCCAAAACAAAAGTTATTCGCGCTCGAAGCACATCAAAACAAATGGTCGTATTTTTTTCGGAAAAACCGGTCATGTTGCAACCGTGCCTTTAGAGAATTGTAGAATGGTCAATTCCGAACGGTACACAACTATGCTTTCCAAAAGTTTTTGAAGAAGTAAGGAAAACAAACCGAAAACAACAGACCATCCTCCACCATGACAATGCGAGCTCTCACAACTCGGTTCAAAGACTTGAATATTTGATCGGGCAAAACATTGAATTGATGAGCCATCCGCCGTACGGCCCTGATCTAGCACCCTGTGATTTCCTTTTGCTCCCACACGTAAAGAATAAACTTCGTGGTCAACATTTTTCTTTCGCCGGAAGAGGCAGTTGAGGCATTCAAAACTCATATTTTGGAGATACCGCCTTCACAGTGGCAGCAATACTCTTCGGATTGGTTTAAACGAATGCACAAGTGCATTGATCTTCAAGGAAAATATTTGAAAAGCAATAAAGCTATTGTCGATAATAAAAAATTTCTTTTTGTCTGCTGTTCCCGAAATATAAACGGCTACCCTCGTATAACAACGCAACACCACATGCACGAGACAGTGCCGCACCTGGAATCATTGCAAAATATTTACACAAAGACAAAATCCATTAGCAAAAATGATTAGGGACACTAAAGACGCGTTAAAAAAATTATCCAAGGTTAACGAGTCCTAACAAGAATTATAGATTAGTTGTGAGTAATCCGTTGGTCCCTAAACTGTACTGTTTGCCTAAAATATGTATATAAAGCAGGTAAGTTAATAAGACCAATTGCTCAGGAATTAAGTCTCCCACTTACTTAATTTCAAAGTGGTTATTGAATGAATACAAAAATTTGCCCGAAAAGCTTGAGCCTATGAGTTGCTAATTCAATAGAATTTCTTCAAAGAATGAAAGATTGTAAATCGTCATTAAAAAAAATTACTAAATACAAATACGATTAAAATCAAATTAAAAGGAGGTATGATGACACATTGTCTTCCTTCAAAATAATTCAAGTTAAATAACATTTTAATAAATGTAATTTGAGACTTACTACATTAAAAGCATTTTTAATAAAGCTTTAATCCCGCATCCTTAGGTACGATTCTATTGTGAGCAACACAAATGAATCAATACGCGGTGAAAGGATTTGCCTGCCTATTGGAACATTAAATAATTGATATATTACAGAGTATTTTTCGATTCTTATGTATAGGTACGTGTGTATATAGATCAGTAAAACGAAAGGGTCGATCACTTCCAATACCTTTTCGTTTATGCCACCTCTTAAATGGTCGTCAAACGAACACACAAAGAACCTATAAATGCGCGTATGTATGGAATTCGGTCCCCAAAAACGATGAGGGGCTTCGATACCACTCCGGTCCGCAACTTAATCTGCACATTTTGGACCGCGCTAGTTGTCGATAAACGTCTCTATTTACCATTTTGCCGCAATCGGCACACGACGGATGAAAAAAGCAACCCTGTACCATTATTTCTTGCACCAATTTAGGATATATAAATATTGAAGTTCGAGACACGTGATCTATATATGATTTTTTTTTGAATGGGTGCGGAAGTGTGAGCGTGTCAATTCGGAGTCGAAGGGGTTCTTTGTTACAAGCTGATTATCCCCTATTGTATTTAAGCCTGTTTATTTTTTAGTAATTTGGCAAAATATGTAAAACGAATCTATTGCACCTAAAATTTATTCGTAATACAGGGTGTTACAGGGTAATTAAATTACTGATCACTGTTCTTAATAAAAGTTACGGAAAAATGATTGACAATCAGTTACAGCTGAATAGTCGTATCTGCTTGAAACGAACGGGGAATATATATGGTATGAGCATATAAATAGAAAAGAATAATCCTCACTAAGGAAGAGAATCACACAATGGAAGGTAATTTTGATGGAGCCTGTGGTTGATTAACTTAACTACTGACGGTTTAAATACAACCCCTTTCCACATTAATTTTTGTGTTCTGCATACATATTTCGACAACTAAGTTATCATCATCAGCAGATAATTAAACAGCGCACACGATCTGTACCGTTGAAAGCCAAAACGCACAACCTTCAGTGATTTAAAAAAAACAATGGAATCCAATGGAAGGTACACGAAGAAGAAAGACCGTAACATGGTGCGAAGATCAGATGACAAAAGACGTGAAAATCTTAAATTTAGAAGGGTGGAAAGGATAAATGTAAATTCACACAACAATAAATGGTTTGTGTTGGAAGAGGATGAGGAAATGAATAATTTTTTGGACATAAGTAGGCCATAATGTACATATTCTATTTTGGAGTAAATTTTGGTTGAAATCTGAAAGAGGTCAATAAAAATAGAATGGTTTTCAACATGACAATTTGGGTAGATATTGGGGTGTTTCGAAAATTCTATTCGCACCACGTTATGAATTAACTGGCTACGTTTACGCAGATGGTTCCATAAGTACCCGGCCTGACCTAGAGATGGCGGTAGCTGTTTGAAAAATATCACTGTATTAGAAAGTACACAAAATATAAAGAATGTTTCGAGTTTGAAGATGCCACGTTGTTTAGTATTTGTTTGGCAGCCATCAATAATGAACGTTTTCAGTGAATTTGTCAAAATGGAAATTGATCATCGTTACGTGATACAATACTTTTATTTGAAAGGCCTCAGCCCGACCGATATAAAAGCTGAACTGGATTCTACTCTTGCTGAGTCTGCTCCTTCGTTTACAACAGTGAAATATTGGGTAGCGGAGTTTAAACGAGGCCATACGAGCTGCCAAGCTGAGCATCGCAGAAGTGACGACTCCAGAAATGGTGAAGAAAATCCACAATGGGGTACTGGATGATCGTCAACTGAAAGTGCGCGAGCTAGCAGACATAGTAGGCATTTCAAAAAGTGCGGTACACCGCATATTATCTAAAATTTGTACATTAGAAAGCTGTGTGCAAGATGGGTGCCGCGTTTGCTCACACTCGAGCAAAAACAGTGTCGTGAAGATGTTTCAATTGAGTGTTTAGCGAAGTTTCACAGCAACAAAGCAGAATTTTTGCACCGTTTCATAACCATGGATGCAACATGGGTCCATCACTTCACATCCGAGTCAAAGGAACAATCAAAACAATGGAATCAAAAGGGAAAACCGGCTCCAAAGAAGGCGAAGACCGTTTTATCTGCAGGCAAAGTCATAGCATCGGTTTTTTTGGGATGCGTGTGGAATAATTTTCATTGACTATCTTAAAAAAGGAAAAACAATAAATGGCGAGTATTATGCGGAGTCATTGCAACGTTTAAGCGAAGAAATCAAGCAAAAACGGCCGCATTTGTCTAAGAAGAAAGTGTTGTTTCATCAAGACAATGCACCAGCTCACAAATCTGTTATTGCACTGGCCAAAATTAATTAATTAAGGTTTGAATTGCTACCTCATGCACCTTATTCGCCAAATTTAGTCCCCTCGGATTATTTTCTGTTCCCAAACTTGAAAAAATGGCTCAGTAGCCAAAGATTTACCAACGATGAAGAAGTGATGTGGGCAGTTAATGGCTATCTTGAGAAGCAAGGCAGTTTTTATTATAAAAAGGGTATCGAACTTATTGAACATCGCTAGGAAAAGTGTATAGAGCTGAAAGGAGATTATGTTGAAAAATAAACATATTTCTTTCCAAAAATTTTTGTGTTTTCTTTATTGGGTCCGGTACTTCTGGGACCACCCTCGTACACATCCAATAACGAACCGCACCTATAAACGATAGAAATTTCCCAAGCCTAATTTATTAATGGATGCACACATTTTTCAAAATATAATTGTACAGAGCGACCCAGACTTTAGAATCACCTTGTATATTGCTTCAATGCACAGTTTTTATAAGCAAGTGATCGAATTACTAAGCTAAACAGACTTATTTTTATTCCTTATTACTTCCGCTGAAGTCGAAATACGCACGCAGTAACCCAACACAAAAGATATTCAAACAAAAAATTTTGAACTTTCGTTTTTTTCACATTAATTAATTTCATTTGTCCACCATATGTACAGCACAAAAAAAATTTGACCCATATACAAGCACATATACATTTGACTCTAAACGAAAATAACACCAAAAAAAACGAACCAATCGCACAGGCGTCGTGTCCGATAAAATAATCCTGAGAATAGCCTCAAAAAAAACACCATTCATAAAAACATTACAATAAGTACTACCACCTTCGACAAAAAAAAATATAGAGATACCAGGACTCGTAAATATTCAGATAAAAAAAAATTAAAATCGGAATCACTTTCACCTAATTTTTCCTTACAAGAAACGTACGAATGTTTTGGTCCATCTGACGGACGCTGTGTTCCGTCCATATAAAAAAAAGGTCCCTCTCGCTAGTATTTTTTCTACCTGTGCATGGTCGCTGCCGTGAGATTTTTTCCTTCGATCGTACCGAAAAAAAAATGTTATTTTTTACCTGACACAATAGTCCAACTGACCTAATCACGAAATCGAGTGATCGGAAGCTTTGAATGGGGTCCCTTTTTTGTCTCGATCAAGGTCTGTCGTATAGTAGCCCCTCTCGGGCGGTTATCTTTGTTTAACATGCGGTCATTTCTTCCGTAATATCAGTCAATAGGAAGAAAATCGAGATCGTGAATTTAAATTTGTTTACAGTGTTTAAAGTGGAGCAATGTTAATATATTTTGAAGTGGATATTTCGAGTGGCGTATTTTTAATATTGACTTTATAATTGAACTTAATCCAATTTCATTTGAGTAACGTTGGTATATTTTTTAAAATGGTTTTAGCGCTGAGGAATTGACTGCTATTTCTGAGGTTCCTTAGGACTCTAACTTGTGTCCACACACGCAATAATGGATTTGTGAGCTGGTGCATCGTCTTGATGAAATAACACATTCTTCTTAGCCAAATGCGGCCGTTTTTGCTTGATTTCTTCGCTCAAGCGTTGCAATAAGTTCGCATAATACTCGCCGTTGATAGTTTTATCCTTTTTCAAGATAGTGAATGGAAATTATTCCACGCGCATCTCAAAAAACCGATGTCATGATCTTGCTTACAGATGAAACGGTCTTCGCCGTGTCTTCTGCTATATCTGCTAGCTCGCGCACCTTCAATCGACGATTATCCAGTATCGCTTTGTGGATTTTCTTTACCATTTCTGGAGTCGTTATCTCATTTGGTCGACCGTTGTGATGGTCGTCTTGGCAGCTCGTACGACCTTGTTTAAACTCTGCTACCCAATATTTCAGACTCACCCAGAGTAGAACTCAGTTCGGCTTTTATATCGGTTGGGCTGAGGCCTTTCAAATAGAAGTATCGTATCACGTAACGATGACCAATTTTCTCCATTTTTACAAATTCACTGAAAACGTTCACTATTGAAGGTTGACTAACAAATACTAAACAACGTGGCGTCTTCAAACTTGAAACATATGGTTTATAGATTGTGTACTTTCTAATACAGTGATATTTTTTAAACAATTACCATCATCTCTAGGTCAGGCCGGGTATTTATGGGACCACCCTCGCATTCTGGTAGTTATAAAAATTTATGTTTCTTTTAGTCTCCTCAACAATAAGGTTTTATACCAACTGTTTCCGATCTTGTTTGTTTTTCGCAATACACTTGTGAAGTTTTGGACAGACAGGGTTAGTTAGGTATATATATGGATATGGAAATGATGTAAAAATAATCAACTTAATTTTACGATTTTAATTAATGTTAGTATTATTACGCGCTCATTACTACGTAATATATATGAAGATGTATAATATTTCCTCGGGTTCTAAGCTGGGTGTAAGTTTTGTCCCGTTCTGTCGACGTTTTAACGAGATTGCACGCGTCATCTTCAGGACTGGTCTGTTACTTACTGAAGCTGAAAATCGTTTGATGTGCGTCTAGTAGTGTGCTTACTTATACGTTGCTGCCTTGGTGGGGAGGCGTATAAATATGTGCATTACTACTAACTGGAAATATTTTCTAATATTTCACTATATATCATTATAATAAATTTTCTTGTTAGTATTCGGGGAATTTTCAAAACAACCTGTTTATATATTGTCTACTATTTGATTTTTAGAACCTTCATGTGCCCTCTCTTGCAGCATTAGTTATGAACTAACTTGTTTTTGTTTCAAGCACTTATATTTGTAATTAAATCAAGTCATTCAATGGGATTCTTTAATTTCAAAAATTAAACATTCGCGCATCGATAAATTTTCAAAAATATAACGGTTACAAATAAATTTAATTTTAATTTTGAAAATAAATTGCAAATTCATAATCGCTGTCATCAAATTAGTAATTATTTCATATTGCAAAAATTGATTTATATAATTCTCATTTATGTGAATTTTTACTTCTCAAAAAATATCTTTTAAATCTATTAATATTTGACTTTACCGTGTGTTACCTTTTTAATCGAAGAGCATGTTAATTGGTGCTGTGTGATGACAAAGAAGTCTAAGTCTCGAGCGTTAATTATTTTACGTTACCAATAACGATCAGGAAAACTGTGCTAGAAGTCGTGGAACGCGTGGTGTTGGAAACATAAAAACGTAACACCGTAAAGTGGTACACTGAGGAGTGCCTGCCCAAAGGTACTGAAGCACTCGAAAATATTTGTCTTCGCTGGAGATTAGGCACGTGTTTTTCCCATCACGGCAACGCTTCGAATATTTTGCAAGAATCGAGCTGAAGATGGAATAATTACACTACAGTCCAGATATTGCTGGAGGCGATTTTGGGTTGTTTCACAAAGTACAGAATAGGCTGAAAAGGAGACAGTTTCCCAAGGAGGGTTTTATCAGAACATGGAATGACGAGTACGTACAGCTTTTAGAATAACCGCGGAAGAGTTGGTTTGATTATTGATTTCAAAAAATAGAAAACTCCTAGAATCTATCTCAAATTTTTTGTAGTATAATACTGTTGCTTCTTAGTAGATCGACTCTGATTAATCTCGTTAAAGTTACTCATATTACATATAACTCAAGGAATAGACGATTCAGGACAAATATCTAGATGTAATTTATACAGATTTCAACAGAGCATTTGGCACAATAAACCACGATAAAAAAACAATACCACAATACCTCCCTCTTTCGTCCAAACATACGTATAACCGAACGAAAAAAGGAAGCGGTGTAGTCTCGTTAAATACTTAGATAACTAAGCATGATGCGTGTATATACGAACACTTTAAACTTGGCAATTGCCATTTGGTGAAAGATATCAGCATCATTGAAATGTTAGTAACACTTTGTTTACGACGCGTTTTGAGTATATTAACTCTCTTCAGTTAAACCTGAAGAGTCGAAACACGTCGTAAACAAGGTGTTATTAATATTTGAATGATTTCCATAACATTCACAATAAATCGCAATTGGACTTTCTTTGACCAATAGTTTTCAAAATCATCTATATACATCCTAATCTGGCTCGTAGACTTTCCCGGTCATTGTTCATATTTCTTTCATCGTGGCTTCCAGACTAGAACTGCGTCTATCTGAGACTATCTCAGTCTCAGCACGACTGTTAAGCCCTGAAGATGTCCCATACAAGTGGTGACGAAACGTCGGTACTAGAATTGTGGAAGACGCAGTTCCGGACCGGAAACCAAAATGAAATAATCCACACTTTATTTAAATACAACATGTGTAACTATGTATAATGATTATAAATCATTTAATTTCTATCCATCGTTTGGAATACCATAAGGCTATAGTTTAGGACCTCTGTTCTTCGATCTACATATAATAATAATTTGTTAAGTTAATTAAGACTCGAATTAGTTTAGTTCAACTTTGTTGTTTTTATAATAAACATAGATTCAATTGTCAAGTGAACCCTTCTCCCTTCACACACCCAACAATTTGTTTTATTAAGATTAGTTAAACAAGCGATTAATTGAACTATTTTTGTTTGGTTTATACAGTCATCGTAAGTTTATATCTGCATTGTATGTCGTGAAATGCACTTACTGAACCGAAATTGTGACGGTACATGCAGTAAAATTTAATTTTTTGATATTACAAGTTCCATAAGAGGTTTCTACTGAAATATCATCACCTACCTGGGGACACATTTTGCACTGATACTTCCTAGGCTGTGGTCCACCATTTTGCATGGCGCTCATTTTCGTGGCATTAATCGGCTGAGGCACGACCAGCAGTGCAGGGCTTGAACCAGCAACCCCTGGACTCGAACTGCTGGACGTCGACCTTCCACTTTGGTATATTCCCGGAGTACCAGTCATATGATGATCCTCCATCCCTGAAAAGAGGAGAAGACGATTATTTAGTGATTTACCTTTATTCTACTATGATTTCTATTCTATTTTCTTAAACGATTTTGTGTCATATATATTAGGTGCGCAACTAAGTTCTCGCTGTTTTTCAAGCGATGGCTCCAGTAGTAAGGGCTGGTCGATTGTGACATAACCAAAACGTCACGAATCAAGCTTAGACATATGGTAAACAAACCGCTTTGATACATTAGTGAGTTTGTTGTGTAAAAATGTCTGATTTTGTGCCAAATAATCGTCATTTGCGGGAAATGTTGCTTTTCTTCTTTCATTAGAAGAAAACGGCGGCTGAAGCGCATCGAAAACTCCAAAAAGTTTACGGAGATGCTGCTCTAAGTGAAACAACGTGTCGTGATTGGTTCCGTCGCTTCGAAGACGGTGATTTCGATGTTGATGACCATTCTTGTGAAGGAAGACCAAAAACCTTCGAAGATACTGAATTGGAGGCATTGCTCGATGAGGATCCGTGCCAAACGCAAAAAGAGCTTGCTTCAGCATTAGGAGTTACCCACCAAGCCATTTCCCAGCGATTGCATGCGTTGGGAATGATTCAAAAACAAGGAACTTGGGTTTCTTATGATTTGAAGCCAAGAGACGTTGAGCGTCGTTTTTTCGCCTGTGAACAACTGCTCCAGCGGCAAAAAAGGAAGGGTTTTCTTCATCGCATCGTTATCGGTGATGAAAAATGGGTTCATCACAGCGACCCAAAGAGAATAAAATCAAGGGGAATGTCCGGTCATGCTTCTACGTCGTCGGTTCGGCCGAATATTCACGCTACGAAGGTATTGCTGTGTATTTGGTGGGACCAGGGCGGTGTTATTTATTATGACCTGTTGAAACCGAATGCAAGATTCACTGGGGAACGGTATTGAACTCAATAGATGCGATTGAGCCGAGCACTGCGCGAAAAGCGGCCACAATACGAGCAGAGGCACGAAAAAGTGATTCTACAGCATGACAACGCTCGGCCTCACGTTGTCAAACCCGTTAAAACCTACTTAGAAACGCTCAAATGAGAGGTCCTACCCCACACGCCATATTCCCCAGATATTGCGCCGTCCGATTATTACTTGTTCCGTTCGATGGCACATGGTCTGGCTAATCAGCAGATCCGCTCATATGAAGACATCTCAAAATGGCTTGATTCGTGGATAGCCTCAAAAGACGAACACTTCTACGGTGACGGTATTCGAGCTCTGCCAGAAAGATGGAAAAAAGTTGTCGCTAGCGATGGGCAATATTTTGAATGATTCATTTGTAAACATATTTTCACAATAAAGTTGCATTTTCATCAAAAAAAAAAAACAGCGAGAACTTAGTTGCGCACCTAACAGTTTAACTGTTTTCCCTTTTTTTAAGTTTATTTAAGTGTCTGAACTAATATGGACAGTAGTGTACATTACTTAATAAATTAAGTGTAACAAATACTAATACAGAGTTCATAATATGTTGTGGTTTATTTTTTAATTTCTTTCAATGCATTGCTTATTTCGGACGCTGCTGTATATAATAATATTATTTATTAAATGAAGCTAGAAAAAGTTCCCGTATAATAGATATACTCAATTAATGCGCTCAAATACTCAGACAAGTTTTTGACCGTATCTCGCCACTTATAAGGGAAACCCGACGAAGAGGGAAAATTAAAAGAGAATGACCTGAAAAGAGCAATTAAAAATGACCTCATCATGTCAACGGAGCTAGTAGAGTCGAATTTGTTGGCGGCTCCTGCACTTTCAAACAAGTGCTGATGCTAGACTATCCGTGCATGTGTGTTTGTGTGTATGTATGTATGTTGATACGTATGTTATTAGAAGTTCAGGCAGTTCCTGTTTTATACTCACACATACATATATGTATGTATGTACATGTACATATGAGAAATTGTTCAGATGTTGCTTATTACTTTGGTATAATTGTGTGTCATTTTACATCTGTTTCAGTTAAATTTAGATACTGCTGAAATGAGTAATGTTAGATGCTAATACGTTATCTGTGTGAAAATTTAGGTGTAATTTAGCCAGATATTTTGTTCAACTTTTAACACTTACGCATTGGGTTATTAAATGTAATTTGTACGTGTATTACCCATTCGTTGATGAAGTAGACCAAATTAATCAGAGAGGAAATATAATAGCCTTAATAATAGTTAAAACAAATTACCGATTCATAAGTAGCAAGCTTAGCATTAGAAAGTAAATTTTGCCTCTCCGTCATTAATGTGGTAGACCTGCTTCTCGTCATGTTGCTATTAGAAACTTTAATTTGTGGCCATTAAAATAGACGTCATTTTTCTTGTAAGATGGATGTGATTAATCATATTTGCGGAAAAATATGTGGGTCGTTCAAACTTAATGCCGAAATCATTTACTCTTTTCACCAGTACGAGGGTAGTTTGACAAGTAGTGAGAATGGAAAAGAAAAACGAATTTTTTAAATACAAAATAATTTTTATTTTTCAATATATGCTCTTAAAAGAGCAATATACATTTATTCCAACGGTGCTCCAATGCTCTTATGCCATCTCTAAAATGCGATTCCGGAAGGCGTGCAAAATACTCATTTACGAAGATGATAAGCTCGTCGTTAGACAAAAATTTCTTTCCACCTAGTGCCGTTTTCAATTTTGGAAAAAGGTGGAAGTCGGAAGGGACTAGATCTGGCGAATAAGGCGCACGCGGTACTAATTAGAAATGCAACTCGTGGATTTTGGACATCGCAACTGTGTTGGTATGCGAGGGAGCGTTGTCTTGGTGGAACAGAATCTTTTTCTTTGCCATTCCTGGCCGTTTAGCACGAATCTCAACATTTAATTTTTGTAGAAGTTCTGCATAATATTGTCTGTTTATTGTGTCACCTTTCTGAAGGTAATCAATGAGCAAAATGCCCTCTGAATCCCAAAAAATTGATGCCATCACCTTGTTTGCCGATAAAGTGGTTTTCGCTTTCTTTGGAGGTGCAGAACCACGTTCTAACCATTGTTTCGACTGTTGTTTAGTTTCGGGTGTACTGTAGTGTATCCAAGTTTCATCGCAAGTAACAAATCGCCTACAAAAGTCAACCGGATTCCGCTTATAAAGGTCCAAACACTCATTGGAAATGCGCAAACGAGTGAACTTTTGATCATTCGTAAGCAATCGCGGCACCCATCTTACCGAAAGCTTGGAAAGGCCCAATTCTTTCGTTAAAATGTGATGTACACGTTTTGTTGAAATGTTTAGCATGTCTGCTATCTCTCTCATTTTGAGTTCGTCGATCTTGCGTAATAATACTATGGATTTTTATAATCATTTCCTTAGAAGTCACGATTTTGGGTGCTACAGAGCGCGCTTCATCAACACAGCTTGTTCTACCACGTTTAAATTCATTTACCCATCTACTTATTGTGGCGAATGATGGAGCATATTCACCTAATATTTCCTGTAACTCATCTTTTATTTCAGTAGCTTTCATACCCTTAATTACGAAGTATTTAATCACCGCACGATACTCTGCTTTTTTAATTTTAACAAAACGACGTGTTGCTTCGTTTTCAATCAGCTGTCGAAAATAAACTAATCAACCGATTTATCTAAACATTAGAATCTAAACATATAAATAGCCAACCTAAATTACAGTGCATTTGTTTTACCAATTAGAGCGCCACCTATGTGCCATTCTCACTACTTGTCAAATTATCCTCGTATATTTTCCGTCCATAAAGTAATCTAACTGTTAATAAAATGAAAGACAAACGTATTATACGTATTGGGTTGTTGGAAAGATAAAGATCCGTTGTTTGTAATAGACGGTGCTATTTATTTTCTTTCAAGTGCTAGACCCATTTCCATCTTTACGATATGTCGTATGATACCCGAGAACTCTAATTCCATGTTAGAAGACAATTTAGCAATCTGGTTGGAGCTCCTGTCAAGGGACGAAGCAATTAAATCAAAGTGTATTGAAATCCATCATTCAGAAACGTCCGTTTAATGGTAAAAGAGTGGTAATTCATCATTACAACGCGAGACCACACACAAATTTGGTCGCCTGTCAAAAATTATTGTATCATGAATATGATGTGCTGTCACACCCATCATACACGTCGAACCTTGCGATTTTAGACTTTCGTTTGTTTCGTTCTCTTCAAAATTCGACCCAAGGGTTCACACCTTGTTAACTTTTTCGTCGATAAAGATACATTCTTCTATAAATGAGGTATTATAAAGGTCATCCAAAGATGGCAAAAGGTTATAGAGAAACTAGGCAATGTATAGTGTAATTGATTGATTTTTTTAGATTAATAAATAACCTATAAGAGAGAAAATATGTTATAAGATTTTGTTCTTATCACCGGTATAACAATCCCGACCAGAAAATCTTAATCTTTCCAAAGCAAAGCTTGGAGAGAGTATATTGACTGAAATAAATGATTTAAATTACTTTATTGTCAGAAAAGCCTTAAAGTATTTTTTCTCTTTTTTATAAGTCATTTATACTTCCTAGGGAGGTAATGGCCACTTAATTTCTCGAGTTCTTTGACCAATTTAGTGGGGTTCGTCACTTGACTGTCATCCATCTGCTTCTATGATTTATAGTTTTGTATGCGTTTCAGCTTTCTCTACTATCGTCCCCATTTTTCTCCTATTTTGTAATTGCTCTTTCCGTCCTTCTATTTCTAAGATTTTCATGTCTTCTATCACCCATACCTCTTTATTTCCCTCCTTTTTCTTTTTGTTATTACATCACAATCCCTGGCAAAGCATTCATTTTTCTTTTTAATACCATTCCGTTCTAGTATCTTCTTCGATGGTTCTATGGTGCTTGATTTTATATTATTAGATTTTTCATCGATGTTTGTGTTTCTTTGTATTTTGTTTATCTTTTTGATATTTTTTTTTGTTCACAATTCTTTTTATTTTCTTCTCTTTTTGGGTCCCTTAATGTCGTCTTCTTAATTTTAATAACCAATCTTAGTGCTGTTTCTTTTATGATTTGGTGATGGTGGAGTTGGCGTTTTGTACCCTTATAGGACTGCACATCATGAACCATCAATTTGGTTTCCATATATTTTGACCAGTATCATCTATCATATCTATGTTGTGTCTTATGTTCGAATTTTGTGGTCACACTTAGCATATTCTTGCAAACTTTACCTTCATTAATCTAGTACGTAGACTTCCGCGGTCGTGGTCTATACTATCTTCTTCTGGGCTTCCGGGCTGGAACCGCGTCACTGGTATAAACATCGGTAGTTATACCAGTGACGCGGTTCCAGTTCGGAACCCCAGAAGAAGATAGTATCTACCTTCATTGTTTTTAGTTTTATTACGTATTGTGAGAGTTTATCTTCAACATTATTTAAATAATTTTCTTTTTCAATTTGTACATTAGAGACTATTATGAAGATATAATGCTTTGGTATTCTTTCGCATAATAGTGTCAATACTTCATAAAATTCGTGTTTTTCGGTTTCATTTGTCTTTTCTGTCGAGGCCTAAGCATTGATTATTGATATGTTAACCCTCTCATGCACCAATCATTGCTATGTAAGCTATATTTTTTAAACATTGATTTCAACTTTAATAGGGTCGAAAAAGATAAAAACGAGAAAAAAAATTAGTTTACGCCCAAATTGTGGTTTTTGAGATATGTTGTATATATACAACGTGGTGCATAAGCGGAGTTGTAAGTTAAACTTTTTTGCAAGGTGAAAACAATGGCTTTTTAATCTTTTTTACTCTTTATTTGATAAAAGAAAAAGCGTTAAATAACATCGATTTTTTATAATATATTCAGAAATAGGTACAGTATTTATTTTTTCGTGATACTCCTTGAAATAATTTTTTTAGGGGTAAAACATACAGACACGTTGCATTTAGTGCAACACACAGTTGTGAAGCCATTTTTACAAAGTTTGCAACGTGACTGCTTTGGTTTATAACATGGCCAATGAGCAATACCATCATCCCTGACGTCTTCAACTTGAATTGAGAGTGTAAAATTGATTGAAGCTTATCGTACCCATCCTCATCTCTTTTCTTGTCTTCACTAGAAAAGTGTAAAAACTGTTTTATTTTTTCAAAACGTTTGCCAGTCATAGCTGCTATACTAGGAGTCCTGAAATTCGTCTGCCACAGCATTCTGATTTCTGGGTATATCATGGTCCCCATATAAAGGAGAATTTCTAGATATTGCTGTATTTCCTTGAGAGTTGCATTCACTGAAACTCCATTTTTCTGCACTGAATATAGATTATTCTCCTCCAAAACTTTGCTGAACATGTTGTCATCAAAAAATAATTTAAAGTATTGTAAGGGGGAAAGTACTTCAACATCTTCGTCAATAGAACTATTCCATTGTTTTTCATATATTTTTGTTATATTTTTTTTCCACCTTAAATTCTTCAGATCAACCTTTTGAAACTCCGCCTTTTTCTCAGAATCCTCAGGAACAATTTCCTCCTGCTCTAAGAATTCAGCTTCGATTTCTTGTGGGAGCTCCGCACATAGATCTGCAGCCGTTATTTCCTCACAAATGTTATTAAAAATGCTCGCTACTTCACCAGAAATTTCTACCGAAGGTATATCGGGTTCTACTTCAGCATCCGAGTCATCCCATTCGAAATTCAAAATTTGTTTAATCTCTTTTACAGTTAATCCTTTTTGTTTGTCCATAGTATATTTGAAGTCCAAAATAAAAAAAAACTGGCTGGAGAATAATATAAAATCAACAAAAACCGCAATGCAAGATAATATAAATAAGGACACAGTTAATGCAACATGTTGTACATGTATAACATATGAATTAACGCTCCAAAAAATTTCCTCAATAAAATTTTGAACTTTTATTTACTTTATATCACTTCTTTATAATATGTTTTAATTGGAAAAAAATTGCCACTGAAATATTTTTAGTTTTTCACTAAAATCTATCCACTTGTTTCTTGATAAAATTCACAGAAAAAAAATCGTCCAACTTCACCAGACAAAACACTAAATATGAAGCGCAAAAACTTTTTGCACTTGTGGAAAAAACAACAAAACTAAAGTAAAAGGTATTAGATGTGTTTTTGCTTTGCTTGAATAAAACAAATTTACTGTTAGATATAAGAAATGTGCTGTTGAATAGCGTTGTTGTATACAAACAACAAGTGCACGAAAGGGTTAAATATTCATTTCCATTCTTTAATTCGCAAATACGTGATTCTTCCATTGATTTTCTTGAATTCCATTGCTCTGTGTCTACATTTTTTATCGACCATAAAAACATTTCCTTCGTTTACAAAAATAATATAGGAACGAAAAATCATGTTTTGAAATGGTACATTTAAATAAATATAATTTAAACATTTAATAATAATAATCTTTATTTGTCCAACGGGTAACCAATTACGGGACAAAAACAATTAAAAAGATATAAACAAAACGTAAATAAATACAAAGGTACCATATAAAAAAAAGACAAATGAAATTAATTCTAAATAATTAAAAAGAAATCCATGAACATTAAGTTTGCAACTGAATTACTTATCAAAACTAAAGTTAATGGAATGCATTTCCAAATAAAGGGGAGTTTTATGTAAACCATTCAACAATTAGATATACAAATAAACAAATAATCTTAATTTAAAGCATGTAAGTCTAGTTTTTTGGGCGTAAAGTTTCATGCGATTCCATTATTACTATTCTATTTCATTGTGACGTGAAGTGGATTTTAACCGACTCCGAAACTAAACCAATAATATTAAGTACTTTCCGTTTTGCAAAATATCGCATTTATTCTCTTTCTCGCTTGTTTTTGCATACCTGCAACTAATTTTAAATTATATTCGCACTTTACGGACAATATTTAATTTATGCAATCCTAATGCCCGCAATAAACAATTTAGGGGATTTTGTTGCTTCCATTGTGCTTCCGTTCCTAGTGGTAAATCATCTTGACGAAGCGTAGGTACCACTACTACATCGACCGGTCTCCTAATTGGCCAAAGTGGTTGACCGTTGCTTTGCTTGGACTTTGACGTAACACCAACATAAAACCGCAAATTATTCAGATACTGATTTAAACCAATCGTAAAGGAAATAGTTACGAGATCTGTTTTTCATGATATCTGGTAATGGGTAATAAACGAATGAAAACGTAATGATAATGTGTTAGTTGCTAATGATAGGTTCAATTCTAGGTGTACGATAATTATGTGAGATACTATAATAACTTAGCAAAAAGTCTTTTTAAAAATATCCGATAATTATGAGGAATAAATGAGATCACATGCTTATCTCGTAATATGGAATAAATTTAGAAAAAAATAGGGTGGTTTTCAATCATATACTTGTAACACTGCTAAAACAATTAGAGGATTTTTGAAAAAATAATAAAAAAAATAAATACAAAATATAAGACACGTAAATATTTTGATATTGCAACTATAACGCTTTTAAACAAGAAACAGGATGCATGGACAGGTTTCAATATGTACAGCGCTTCGGGGCAGCCACCACTGCTTGAGGGTATAAAAGCGCGTATGCGATCAATCTCGACTACAGATTTTATCATTTTCTATATCATAGCTAATTTTTTAACTGTAATTATAGGCAATAATGAAAATGCAACACGATTTGACTCATGCACAGACTTGGAGAGCCATATGTCAATTTGAAGGTGGACGGAGACAGCAAGCTGTTGCTGAAGCTTTTGCAGTTAGTTAAAGTGTGATTTCGCGTTTGTGGAATTGGTTTTTAGAAACTGGAGATGTTCAAAGGATACGAGGACAAGGATGCCCAGCATCTACAACACCAAGGTCGATACCTAAAATAGTATTTGCACGTAGAAACCGCACTCATAAAGCAACGCAGCTTTGAACTGAGTTTGCTGCTGCTATGGGAAGAGTAGTATCAACTCAAACAATAAGAAATCGTCTTCATAACCTGGGCATGTATGCTCGAAGACTCTTAGTTTGCGTTCGACTAACTGCTCTTCATAGAAGGCCGCGAAGAATATGGACTGGGCAGCATAGAAATTGGAATCACGATGATTGGGCACAAGTATTGTATTGTGACGTATCCAGATTTGCCTTAAGTCCAGATAGTAGGCGTATTTTAATTTGGCGTGAACCTGGAACACTTAATCAGCCACAATTTGTTCGAGAAAGGCCGCAATATGGGGGGGGGGGTAATAATATGGGCTGGGATAAGCGTGGGAGATCATATAGAACTTTATGTGATACAGAATGGCAACCTGACAACTCAGAGGTATCTGGATGAAATTTTGAGACCCATTGTTCTTCCGTACGGTGACGCTATGAGTGAAAGATTCATTTTAATGGATGACAATGCTCGTTCTCATCGAGCAAACATCGTGAACAACTGGATTGAACGATTGGGAATCAATAGAATGGACTGGCCAGCAAATTCTCCTGATTGTAATCATAGCGAACATACTTGGGCTGCCTTAAGAAGACGTATTGCAGTGAAAAATATGCCACCGCGTACAATTTAGGAACTTGAAATTGCTCCGACAGAGGAATGGAATAATATTCCACAAGAATTTTTTTGATGTCCTGATTCAATCAATGCCGATGAGATGTCAAACCTTTATTGCTGTTCGTGGAGATCATACACATTAGTTACAATAGATTTTTCGTCATTTTATCAATAAAATTTCTTGTAAAGTCTCATAACTGTGTGTTTATTAAATAATATTTATTCACTATAATGCCTTAGTAGCTTTATAATGTGTTCAAATAAGTTCAAACATGTCGACGCGTTCGGCTACTTATTTAAAAACATGTAGTTAAATATAAAAATATTTGCGAGATGCTACATTTTTTATTCGTTTATTTTATTACCATTTTTCCAAATATCCATATTATCCATAAGCTACATAACTAAACTCCTACGTGAGACCCATAAATTTAAGAAGTTCAAGTTAAATCTTTACGCCTTTCATAATTAGATCATACCCTTACTGATCAAAATTGATCTGCAGTTGTTCAGAAGGCGCCAACGAATTAGTTTGTCCAATATGAATTAAATTATACGCATATAATGCATCTTTCCGTTCAAACAATTCGTACATGTACACTACCGGTCATATATATTTGCCCACCCCAATTTTATGTGTTTCCTGAAATACGGATTATCTTTCGAAAAATCTGTATTATAATTATTCAACAATATTATTAGTGGAAGTAAATCCATATAAATTTCTACGAAAATCTTAAATTGTTTATGATATATCGCAAAGGTGTCATAAATTGGAAAAATACCATAAATATTATATAGGCTAATCCCTACAGTAATAACAGTTTTATCTGCATTTCCGAAAGGTATTACCAATATTGTGTTATTGTACTAACTAATTACAATATTAGGATGTGTTGTTCAAAAAGGAAAATAAATTTTATGTCAGTCATCGTTCATCTTTTGTTGCGAAAACAGTGAAATAGAGAGTTATTGTGAATATTTTAATGCAATGCCGAAGACGAAGGAATTATCTGTTGAACTGGGTGCTGTGATAATTGCTTATCATCGTACGGGTAAAAGTAATCGCGAAATTGCAAAAGAATTACGATTAAATCGCAGAACCGTTGATTATAACGTTAAAAAATTTGAAGAAAGTGGTACCTTTCCAACAAAAGAAGATCTGGACGACGCAAAGCGACGACATCTGCAGATGACCGGCATCTAATATGGATAAGTAGACGCGATAGATGAAAAACAGCACCAGAAATTGCTGCTGAAATGAATAGAGCGCGTGCTAAACCAATTAGTGTGTCCACGGTACAGAGAAGGTTAAGGCAAGCGGGTTTATACGGAAGAATTGCTCTGCGAAAACCACTACTACGAAAGCAAAACAAGATAAAACGACTAAATTGGGCTAAAGAACATAAGAATTGGACGATTGATCAGTGGAATAATGTGTTGTGGACAGACGAATCGAAGTTTGAACTTTTCGATAGTAAAAGGCGAATATTCGTAAGAAGATCCGCAGGAGAAAGAGTACTGCCAGAATGTATTGCGCCTACCGTAAGACATGGAGGAGGTTCAGTAATGATTTGGGGGTGTTTTGGTGGAAGATCTGTAGGCGATCTCGTCAAAATTGAGGGAATCCTAAGAAAAGAAGGCTACAAGGAAATTTTAGAAAATAACGCTGTTCCTTCAGGACTAAGGATTCTTGGTGAAAACTTTTTATTTCAACAGGACAACGATACGAAACACACTTCTAGATTGTGTGGCGATTACTTGCGTCAACTAGAAGAGCAAGGGCAAATCTCTATAATGGTATGGCCAGCTCAAAGTCCTGATCTGAACCCAATAGAGCTTCTTTGGGAAGAATTGGACCGGAAGGTTCGAGAACGTGCTCTATCATGCACCACTGTACTGTGGGAACAACTTCAAGAAGCCTGGGCACAAATTACAGAAGATACACTGCAAAAATTTATTGAAAGGATGCCGCGGTTATGTGCCACAATTATCAAAAATAAAGGTGGGCACATTGATGAGAGCAAAATTTAATAATAATTAATGATAAAGTTTTTATATATGAAAAATGTAACTATTTTATGTTTGTTTTACACTATTGTATTGGTACAATAAATAAATTTTCAGTACACATTTGATAGTTTAATAATTTTGGCTAAAACTAAGGGTGGGCAAATAAATATGACCGGTAGTGTACATACTTGTAATGCGAAAATTTTTTTATAATTTTATCTGGAAGCAAGAACAAAATAAAAATTTGTAAAACACTCTCGACGTTTCACTGAATCAATGTCTTACAAGCTGAAATACATGTTGCCGAACGAGAATGACCTCATTCTCATATACCGAATCATTTTTATCGATGAAAATAATTCGGATTTTTACCCAATCTTTAAATACAATAAATTCAACACCCACCCATCAAAAGTGTTCGACACACGAGACAATAAGTACGACTTTGTACACGGCTGCTTATCTCGCATTAGGACGCCATCTAGGTCTAGATGGGATACCGGATACTAAAGATTGTCGGGTAGGTCTTGTAAAACACCTGCGATCAAATGAGACCGAGAGAAAATTGCTGCAAATCGACGACGTCGAAAACGACACACGGCGACAGTGCCTTCCATATGTTTGCGTTGAGACCGTATGTGTGTGTGTGTTTGTATGTTTAGATCTGGGTGACGTCATCACTTATATAATCAAATAACTACAAACTTCGTCTTAACATTAGAGTTCAGTGCACTTGTCCGCTAGGAAGCGCAATTTTTGGTATATCGCAGATGGAGTTTAGGATTCCTTTTTCTCTTTAGATGACGTACTAGTCATAGACTGTTTATTATTTCAGAGAAACGAGTTATTTTTTTGTGTATTTTAAGGATAATTCCAAAAAATCATTTGAGAGCATTATTAGTGTCAGCGGTAGCTGTATAATAAACAGCTCTAATTAATAGATTAAAATTAATATAACCCCTTTCCACAACAATTTTCGCATTACATATACGTGTTTCGACATTTAAGGTGTCATCATCACAGTGTCGAACTTGGAACCATAGCAAAACCCGGACACGGTAAAACCTGAAGGCTAAACACACACTTGTTTGTGTGTTTGGCTTTCGACGGTGTAAGTCTGGTACGGACTTTATTTCTGTGCAAGTTCGTGGTTCCAGGTGGGACACTGCGATTCACTATTTGCTGATGATGACGACAGAATACGAAAATGATTGTGGAAATTGATTAAATTGATCAATTTTATCAACCACAGTCTCAAAGGTAATTTTGATGGAGCCTGTGGTAAATGGTACTGTGGCAAAAACGTTTTGGCTTTCAACGGTACAGATCGTGTGCGGAATTTGTTTTCGTACGGGTATTTTTGCCGTAGTTTTCCAGGTGCGATACTGTTTAATTATCTGCTGACAATGATAATTTAATTGTCGAAACACGTATACAGAACACGAAAATTAATGTGGAAAGGGGTTATATTTCAGCCTTCAGTGATTAAACCACAGTCTACATTAGAACTTAACATTTCTAAATAATTAATCTTTGCAATAATGTTTTAAATGTACAGAGGTATGTCGTAAATTTGCAAAAAAAATAGTTTTAACTCTATTATCAGAGAAATCAGAATTAACTTGCTTGTCCATTATTTTTTTACTGCGAAAAGAATTGCAAACAAATGTTTCTTCTGGCATTCTCGCATATTTCTGTTCAATCCTTACTTTAGTGAGGACAAGAACGTGAGGATCTCCTCCTCTTAATATCACCAACAATATTTTTCTCATTAAATGGTACCTGTATATTATAATTACATAAATTTGGGATTTCAAAAGTAAAAGTTTTTTTCCTGATTTTAGTGAATTTTAATATAAATCTCGTGTGGATGCTTCCTACGACTCCCTCACTATTACTTTTTTTCATTCACCTTTCCACAAGCCAGTATGGATTTTTTTAAATTTTGGCTTTTGGGATCTTAGCCCACATGCCAGAGCATGATTGATTAATATAACTACTTTACGTTATTAGAATGTAGCGTCCAATGAAGACGCAGAGACACACACTTCACATCTCGAGATCTATCGAGATTACTTTAAAACAGTACAACATAAGAATTCAGTCAACTCACGGAGTGAAGAATAAATGGAAAGGATATTACACTTTGTTTCAAGAGGGAGACAAATTTCTGAACAGATCTAAATCCTAGTTAATTCTCATTGGTTAAATACAAGGCAAATTTACATAGTCGTACGTTATCAACTGTCAAATATTTTCACATTTTTCATTGTTTATATCGCGTTCATGCTTTTAGAGATTTATTTTTAATTATTATATTACTTACTTTACGGTGTACATTTGTTTTTTTAGAGTTTTGACTTGCAAATTAACAGATTATGTAAGTAATATTTGAATACAAGAACTTCACTTGTATTAAAATTATATAATGATGTAGCTGTTGATTTCAAGAATACATGCAGAACCTAGCACCAGTACTGCTATAAACACAAGCGTGTATTCTCCTCCGAAGAAACGAGAGAAAGCAAGTCACTTGAGTAGTGCTGATGGATGGTACTCCAACACAACCGGTCCAAGTACAAGTCTTTCATTTTACGTGAAGATGAAACGTAAAATGAAAGACTTGTACTTGGCCCGGTTGTGTTGGAGTATCATTATATCAGTTTTATAATTACCAGCATCAATGTCGTCAAAATACTGTACTGCTTCTCCAACAACTTCCTCGTTTGTCTCGAATTTCTTTCTGGCGAGAAGCAGCTTGAGTTTTGGCATTAGTGGAAGTCCGAAGAGACTAGATTTAATGAATAGGTTGTTGTAGCACGACCTGGAATCGTAATTCATGCAGTTTTCCCCTAACATTGTCATGATGGAATTGCACTTTCTTTCGAGTCACCTTGTCCAGAATAATATGCATAATATGTTTCGTTAATAATTAGGCCCTTTGCAAGAAAGTCGATAAGATTCATTCAAATTCCAAATTATCGTGGTCATTACCTTTCCAGTCAAAGCAAAAGTCTTGGCCTTTTTTGTGGAGACACACACTTTATATCTCGAGACTCCACCACGATGCCTTAATTGCCGAGATTGCCATTTCGATTCTAGCACATAGTAATGAACCAAAGTTTCATTGACCGTAACAAAACAACGTAAAAAATCTACTGGGTTGGTGCTAAAGAGCTCCTAGTTGTCGAAAATGCATGCTCTTTCACGTTGTTGATCTGCATTTAGTAAACGCAGCACCCATTCGGCAGAGAGCTTAAATATATCTACTTCAACATGTAAAATGTAGTGTATACGTTCATTAGATATGCCAATAATTTTGCCAATCTCTTCCACTTTCACTCTTCGGTTAAGTAACACATCATGAACTTTTTTGACTATTCCGGGAACGCTTAGTGGTCCAGGACGTTGTTCATCTTTGAGTCATATTTCGTTACATTTAGCAAGCAATCCAGCAGCAAATCGTGGCCTTCGAAGAAACAATATTTAATACATATCCACCAGGATTTCGGTTGTATTCATCTTCTTAAAAAACAAGAGCTGAATTGCATTACAAATGGCGATTTTACCAATTTTACAACTTTTGCTAAACACGTTTTCGTCCGTCAAACTAAACGTCAGGCGATAATGAAAATTTAAATATCCTTTTATAATCTCATGGCCTACTAGAAAGTAATACTAACTTTCAATTAAATCATCCTCGTATGCCAGAAAATCTATCTTAGATTAGATCTGATTGATTCTTCAGTTCGCATTAGAAATACAGAAAAAGCAGAAACAATATCATCTCAGCAGATTGTTCGAAGTCTTTTGAATCCGTGATTTTTTGTACGCTTTCATTTCCCCTTTATATCAGGTTGTTACAAATGTAATGTCCGTTTTTTCCTCCAGTCTGAACTGAATCGCACCTGTGTGAAGACGTGTATGTTTTTGGTGAAAATTATTATTGTATTTGTAGAAAAGGGTATTTATTTTGAAGTGTGTACCTGTTCCATTTCTTGGAAAGATTAATACACCTGTCCTTGTCTCGCCTATGGAAATCCTGTCGGCAAGAGATATTCGGGCAATTTACCTCTTTCAATTTAAAAAGAGATTAAATGCAGCTGCAGCAACGCGAGAAATTAATCAGACGTTCGGTGAAACCACGTGTAATGAACGCACATTACGGCGATGGTTTAAAAATTCAGCGAGGGAAATTTTGATTTGGGAAATGAGCCTCGCGGATATGCGCGTAGCACCGTTAATGACGACGAGCTGCGTGTAGAAGTTGAAAGTAATGCGTCGACAACAGTGCGTAGCCTTGCAGAAACATTTCAAGTGTCCATTGCCACCATTAGTCGTCACCTTTCTTCGATTGGCAAAGTGAAGGAACTCGATCGATGGGTGCCGCACCAATTAACGGAAGCGAATAAGCTGCGTCGATTAGAGGTGGCTACCTCTTTGGCTAATCGACAGAAAGTTGAACCGTTTCTTCATCGAGTGGTAACGTGTGACGAAAAGTGGATACTTTATGATAATCGGAGACGGTCAGGACAATGGTTAGATCGACGTGAAGCACCAAGACAGCATGCACGAGCATCACTTCACCCGCGAAAGATTATGGTGACTATATGGTGGACCAGTAAGGGTATTATTCAGTATTCATTTTTGCGACCTGGTGTAACCATCACGGCAGCGTCCTATTGTGCCGAACTCTAAACTATGCATGGAAAATTGAGCCGCTTGTAGCCCTCACTTGTCAATAGACATGGACCCATATTTTTTCATGATAATGCAAGACCTCATGTTGCACGACAGACAATCCAAAAACTTTCGGAATTTGGTTACGAAATTCTCCCTCACCCACCTTATTCACCTGACCTTTCGCCAACTGATTTTCATTTTTTCCGAAGTTTAGACAATCACTTAAAAAACAGGGACTTCCCTGACCGGGAGTCTGTAATAGCAGTGTTTGAGCAATATGTGAGCCGTCAAAACCTAGATTTCTTTTCAAAGGGAATTTTTCAGCTTCCAGGCCGTTGGCAACAAACTATTTTTTTAAATTTAGACTTTTTTTTATTCCTTACAAAATCGGACATTTCATATGTAACAACCTGATATTTCAGGAAAATTACTTGAAGTAATAGGAAAAGCTCTAGTAAAAGCTAGTCGACCGGGCATAGTTTTTTAAAAAGCGGAATGGCTAGAAGCCAAATTACAAAACACATACGCTGTTAATTATGAAATACACCTGTCCGTTTGTTTTACTTTGCTTATTGATTCGCTGAATTTAGTAATAATAATGGGTTATTTAAATGGAGTCCTTGATAATCGGTTTTTTTTTTGGTCCGACTTGACTCGAATTAGTTGTGCGTCATTGATTGACGCTTTGTAACAATTTTGTGATTAATTAAAAACTAATGGCCTTTGAAAGCCAATTTATAATACGATTTTAAACCGTAGAAACATGTACGAAATGCGTCTTTTGTTATTGTTGTTGTTGTGTTTGTAAATTAGGATAAAAACACAGTTCAAGATATTGGAAATTTGGTATTTACAATTTTACTAAAGATATCGCTCGTCATTGTTCCCAAAATAACCTTTTTCAAGTATTTATTGTGAGAGTGATTTAACGAAAGTTTTTACACAAAAACGTTTGTGCCAGTTGACAGTCAATTTTTTTGACAGTTTCTAAATGTAAATTTTGATCGATTTAAGTTAGAATGTACAGGGTGACCACGGGAAGTATTAACATTTTGAAAACAGCAAAACGGTGTTAATTTTTTAAACAAAAAATATATTTACTTTTCTGACATGTTTGTTAGGATATGCCATTTAATTTAACTTGCAAAAATAAGGTCAGGAAGGTGACGGCCGTCTTCTCTGATGCAGTTTTCAATTCTGTTGAGGAAGCTCTGCCATACTAGCTGTAGTGTCTCCTCGGTGATTAGTGCCACCTCTTCACGAATTGCCTCTTTCAAATCTTCCAAATTACGAGGTTTGCGTTGAAAAACTTTCTCCTTCAAATGCCCCACAAAAAAAAAATCGCAGATGTTGAGGTCGGGAGAACGAGGACGCCAGGGCACATCTCCAAATCTTGAAATGACATGACCTGGGAACAAGTTTCGCAGCAACGTCATCGAAACTCTTGCTGTCTGAGCAGTAGCTCCATCTTGCTGAAACCATATGTCCTGTTGCAAGTTGAGCATCTGCAGTTGTAAGAAAAAAAAATCGTTGATCATACGCACGTACCGATTCGCGTTCACTGTCACCGCAACTCCAACCTCTTCAAAAAAGAAGGGGCCAATAACATGTTGTCTCGACACCGCACACCATACAGTCACACGAGGCGAATGGAGAGGTTTCGCATGAAGCTGTCTTGGGTTTTCCTCTGCCCAGTATCTGCAGTTCTGTTGGTTCACTGTCCCATTTAGGTAAAAGTGAGCTTCATCGCTCATGAAAATCAGAACGTCAGGCTCATCGTGAAGGAGAACTTGCATTTGAGTAGCGAAATCCAACCGTTGGGGGTAGCCAGGTATCGACAGTTTGTAGATACAGGATGTGAGTCCTGGCTGCCTTCGTGTTTCTGAAGAAAATGTTGCACGAATTCAAACTGCTCTCCAACGTAATCCTTCGAAATCAACTCGTCGTGCCAATCGGGAGTTACAACTGCCTACAATAACAATTTAGCGTGTTTTGAGACGTCGGTTGGTTATGAAGCCGTACAAGTTACAGTTGTTACAAACTCTGCGTCCCGATGACAAACGGAAACGTGTGGCATTTTGTAACGAGATTCATGATGCTATTGACAATGATAACACTTTCGCACAACGCATCGTGTTCAGTGATGAAGTGACTTTCCATGTTAGTTGTCTGGTAAACAAACAGAATGTTCGAATTTGGGGTCTACAGAACCCACATGCAGCTATTGAACATGTACGAGATTCGCCTAAAATCAATGTGTTTTGTGCGATATCCCGATCATCTGCTTACGGCCCATTCTTCTTGATGGAAATACGGTTAACGGTCAGCAGCATCTCGCTATGTTACAAAACTAGTTGTTTGTGAGGCTGCACGAAGACAAATTCATTTTTCAACAAGACGGAATCGCCAAGTGCGTGAATATCTGAACGAAACTCTACCGAACCGTTGGATTGGTCGTCAAGGAGCTGGCGACTTGGCATGTCTCAGCTGGGCTCCACGGTCACCGGATTTGACATGAGTGACGAAAGACATGCTTACCCGAGCATGGGAAGAATTTGAGTATCGATGTGATATTGTTCGTGTCACTCATGGAGGACATATTGAACATTTGTAATCTGAACTTGAGAGGTTCGTAAATATGTGTGTAAAGTTTCATATTCGTATGTCTTAAAGTTTAATAAATATATGCATTCCAAATACGTATATTCTTTTTGAAACACCCTGTATATGTACTTCCTACTAGAATTCATTGTAAATAAATATATTTTAGTTAGTTACATAATGCTCGTTTTATTTACAAGCTGGTGAATAGCCGGATTGACTGTTCAGATTTCCTGGTCAAACTAAACTTTGTAGTTTTTCTTTCCTTCTCCAGAAGCGCTGCCACATTTGCTTACGGTACGCCGAGGATGAATCTCCTCTGGAAGGTTTCCCTGTATCACATGGCGCCAACTAATTCTACAGGGATATTTTTGACGGTTCCCTTAGTTCTTAGTTCTTAATTTTTTATACTTTTAAGTTATTATTAATTGCTTAGAGTATTATTTTTATTTTTTACATTATTAACTACTTTTGATATTTATTTTGACTGTACGTACTTCGTTTTATTTGTATTCAATGTTTTGTCCTTTAAGTGGGTTCGCTTGTTGGGTAATAAATATATTATTATTATTATTATTAATAAATACTACAAGCCTAAAATTTTTACAGGATGTCAATAACATATTGCGCAATATTGCACCTCTCTATCAACAACACGAACAATTGCTATACATATTTGAAATTAAATAATCTAATTATCAGTGAAATCTTGCACAATTCTAAATTTTGTGGCACAAAAATATTTATTTTACTAAGCGTATAATTAATCCATTTCCCATTTTCCTAATAACAAACTATCCTTCTCTGTAAACCAAAATCCCGCCAAATTTCATCCGACACAAACATACACACACACACACACACATATACACAAAGACCAGCGGATCCATTTGTATATATTATGACACGAAGCTCCATTATACACATCATAACGCTTATCTTTCTCTATAGCAACAGCATCTATTTATTAACCGACTGGTCCAACAGGAAATCTAATGGCTTACGAATTTTTTTCTAATAACGCGATCGCGGGGGCCTCTCTCCGCGTCCACCCCTCGCTCTCTTGGCCGGTCCTCCGCCTGGGGGCCCCACCTCGTCCCCCGGCCCCCCACCTGAGAGTTCTCGTCGTTTGTATGTATGTATATATATACATATACATACACACACACACACACACACACACATATATATATATATATATATATATATATATATATACACATGTGGCTTGCCAAAATATTGCATGTTAAAGAGCGACGAAATTGCCCCCAGGGGGCACGTTTAAACGAAAAAAATTACAGAGAACCAACAACCGCGTTTACCAAGGACGTATGCATTTGACTTTTGGTTTTGTGTACCTTTATAGACATATGTATATACATAATATATGTTATACTATATACGAACTTTATATACAAGAATGTATATATGGTTAGATAGATAGCAGAAAACTGTGCCTTTCTAATTCCGTTATTTAAAATTGAATACAATCGTCTATCTCGTGTATCTCGGATAAACTTCACATCAAATGAGCGACCGGCATGGACTTTGTATGTAATATGTACGAAACAGGTCGATAATATCTGGTATTATAGACGCAGGTACAGCTACTATTTGGAAGCCTACAATAGCTAGCAAGTGCGAGATCTACATGGACAAAAGATACAAATATGGAGGATTATGACGAACGTAAGGCAAGAATAGAAAGAATCTGTTCCACCAAAATACGTTTGTCATGAACATGGCGTCGATTATTTTGGTAAAATATTCTTGTATCACTTGCTGATGCAATAAATGCAGTAAATACAGTGGAAAAATATTGGGAAAATTATGCGAAATTTAAGTGGTAATGTGAGAAAGCTTTGATGGTATGATAAAATATTATAATGTTGACGTAACCCAATCTTTTAAAAAGGAGGCCAAGAAAGGATGAAGATATGTGAAGGAAAATAAATAGTAGGTAGATTAGAAAAACAAATATGGAAATTAAAGAATTCAGATGGCTGAGTTAAGCTACTAACTTATTACGTCGGGGGCTTCTAGTCGAATCCAAGGGCTTGCCATCCGGGGAGGTATTTCGTTGTTTCTCGTTTAAATAAATACTGACAGCCAAAAATCTTAAGTTACACCACGAGCGTGGACTTAATAATAACTCATAGCCTGCCAATGATCCCTGTAATATTATAATGTTGACGTAACTCAATCTTTTAAAAAAGAGACCAAAAAAGAATGGAGATATGTGGATTAGAAAGACAAATATGGAATTTAAAGAATTTAGACGGCCGGGTTATTAACTTATCACGTCGGAGGCGTCGAAATCGAATACAAAGGCTTGCCATCCGGGAAGGTTTTTCGTAATTTCTCGTTTAAATAAATACTGACATATATCTTATTTGAATATATTCGTAAATAGACAAGAGCTGCTAATATACTCTTTATCAGACAGCAATTCTTAACAGTGACACTTGTATGCTATATATGGGGTTAAATTCCTTGTTTCTTCCAATTCATATCATATTAACATATTAAGAAATTATTTTCTAAACAATTTTTTTAAATCGTTCTTCAATACATAAATCTTAAATTAAAAACTTTAACAATCATTACACTTTAATGCATAATATAATTTTATTATACCAAACATATATTCAACCTAGCTTTAAGCGTTTGTATTTGCTTTATTGGCAATGTACACTATGAATTATGCAGTGTTGAATGCCGACAGAAGCTTGTTGGGTACTGCATTTTTTTCCTAAAAAATTAGAGAATACTACCTTAAAAATTCACTGATCTTGGAAGAACTTTCTTGAATTTTTTGGGGCAAAAAGTAGTTTAACAACTGTGCCCAATTTCAGCTAATAATAATTGATAATAAAAACGTTTCAATTTGAATTGACACAATTTTATTTGTAATTTAATTTTTTTTTTAATATTAAACGTTCGAAATTGTTCAAATGCCTTATCTAAAAGAATTAGAATATAAAAGAAATAATAATAATGTTGAAAGGTGACTTACAGAAATTAAAGTTACCTTTCTGCACCTGGTTCTGGTGTTCGTTCATTTTGGCCTCGTACCCCTGCTTATTAATGCCCATTGTATTTCTAGTCCAATTTGGGTAATCGTCTTTACCATGTTGACCGCATTGCTGTAACAAATAAAAGTTCTGTCATAAGTTGATGGCAATTAATACTTTTTGTTAGAGATGGTTATGCAAGACGCTATTGTGGATGTAGTTTAGAGGATTTTTTCATTATTTCTTTAAAATCCGATGACATATGCATCTTTCATTCATTGGAAATAGTTTGAATGAGAACAACATGGAAAAACCCAACTACGTGCATAGTACTAAAACAAGGACATCTTTTTTAACAATATATTATGAAAAATTAACATTAATAATAAAAAAAAGCAGATCAATAATGTCAAATACTTATTACAAAAAATTGATAAATTTGCTTGAGATTCCATTTAATCTCAAACAGAAATATTCTACACTACTATTAACAACTTTTTTTTAAATATATATATGTATATATCTGATAAAAAAAGACCCATTTTGATACACAAAAGAATATACAAAATTATGCAATAAATTGTTTTAGAAAGTAAAAGGTACAAATACTGTTTCGAAATTCATTTTCAATTATTTTAATTTTGTAGAAAACAGGTATTAATGTATGTTAGTTGTTAAAACATTTCTCGGAAATTTTTGTTGTGCTCCTATATTTACAATGTTTGCAAAATTTAGCAAATTTTTGCAATGTGGGCTGTGTTCGGTTAAGAATTCGAGGAGGGACATTTAGTGTTTTGGAGTGGACCTTATCTTGTATGTGGTCTCGCATTGTAGTGATGGAATATCACTCCTCCACAATTAACGAGTTCTGAACGTTTTTGAATGATGGATTTGTTCAAAGTGTCTAATTTCGAACAGTTCCCAGTTCCAATGTTTGAATCAAACCTTCAGGCCGGTGTTTTAAAGATGTCGAACTGGCTTCAGATCATAAAATCATTATCATTTAATCTTCGTTCATTTTGCCTTTCTTCCGAATAAAAGTGTCTGTCTGAACCATTTTGCATAATGGAAATTTGTTTATATATATATATATATATATATATATATATATATATATATAAGGTTTTCGCGGTTGTAAGTATGGGTATTATTAGATTCTCGGGCTTGCCGCGACGTTGGACAGAAATTCTCGAAAGCATCGGCGTCTCGACGTTTCGATGACATCTCAATCATTTTCTTCAGGAGTTGTTTCGTAGTGAAGCGTTAACCTGAGACTGGTTTCAGTTTCAGGCTGACTTGGCGTATTTTACGTAAGAATCTTGGTTTAAAAGCATACAAAATTCAACTCGTTCAAGAATTGAGAACGGTTACGTCAACAAGCACAATTGCCATATTGGTAGTGAAGAGCAAACTGTAGAGGTAATAGGGCTACCATTACATTCAGATAAAACCACGGTTTGGTGTGGGTTTATGGGCAAGTGGAAGTGCATATTTCTTCAAAAATGAAGACGGCCGCAACGTAATCGTGAATGGCGCCCCTTATCGCGTCATGATAACGGACTATGTGCAGCCTGCAATTAAAGCCCGTGATCTCAACTACATCTGGTTCTCCTTATGATTGAAATACTTAACGTTTGGAAAGCAATAATGTGTGAGCAAAAAATTTATTTATCATCATTTATTCTACGTATCTCTACATCTCACCCAGTTTGCAGATGATACGTCCATAATAGTGCGTGCCCAGTGCAAGGAAGTTGCAGAGGTTTATATGGAGACTGCGTTGGGGGAAGCAAGTGAGTGGTTTAGTAGCAATCTTATGAAAGTAAATCAGGACAAAACCCAACAGCTGGCAATAACAACTAGAGGAGTGGCGAGCGAGCCCAAAGTGAATATCAAGTTTCTGGGCCTGCTGATTGCGAGCAACCTGACTTGGGAGTGCCACATTGATAACTTGTGTCGCAATTTAGCATCAGCAATATACTCAATACGAAGAGTGAAACTGGTGGCTACACCCGAGGCGGCTAGGACTGTGTACTATGCAAATTTTCAGGGCAGGGTTTTGTATGGCACATTGATGTGGGGAGCGTCTGGCGCGGCTGAGGCGGTTTTCAGGATGCAAAAGAGTGCAGTCAGAGCCCTTAGTGGTGTATCCAGTACCACAAGTTGTGTAAACTTATTCAGAAAACACAAAATACTGACCCTCCCATCCTTGTATATACTTGCTTGCCTGAAATTTGTTCATAAGTCGCCAGATAAGTTCTGCAAAAATGGTGATTTTCACGAATATGAAACACGAAACCAGAGCGGTTTGGTGATACCGTATCATCGCATTGGGAAAAGTCAGCTAAGTTCGAATTACGTGGCCGTGAAGATATACAATGCTTTGCCTTATAGGTTTAGGAACCTACCATGGATTAATCTCAAAATATTAATAAAAAAGGTGCTGATGGAGAACGTTTCTTATTCAGTAAATGACTTCCTGAAGCATAAATTTTGACATTGCCCTTTTTGTGTTTTTATATTTAAATTGGTACTCTGGTGTTTTGTTTTGTATAGGTCTTGCGGATTTTAACGTATTGTGAGCGCATTAATTGTGTTTTTATTTATCTATGATTATTCTATGACGTGTATATGTACATATATATTAAGAAATTATTATTATTATTATTTTCTATGAAATAAATATTTTTCTCCATGCCAAGATACTTTTGTTTGCTTATGATTGAAATACTTAAAGTCTAGAATCAAATGATGTATTGTATGATATGTATCTCTACATTTGTGAAATAGGAGAGGTTGTGCACAAGTAAATAATTACTGTACGGTTCACTTTTCGCAGTCCTGTTCTCACTCCTTCGATTTTTCGACTTATTTTATTACCTCGTGCGTAACTATCAACCGATTCAATATTTTTCAAGTATTTAAAGATTAGAAAATTACGAAGAGTATTGATTCCAATACTCCATCGTTTGATTTGAAACTGGAGAACTGGTTGTGTTATTGAAACGGTGAATTTTTACATATTAACCCCCGATTAATCACCTTCTGAGACATCACTCGAAAGTTCTTTTTCTCCATGATGCCAAGATACTTTGTTTGCTTATTATTGAAATACTTAAAGTCTGGAAACCAATGATGTGTGAACAAAAAATTTGTTCAACATTTATTCTACGTATCTCTACATCTGTGAAATAGGAGAGGTTGTGCACAAGCAAAAAATAGTAAGACTTTGTTCATAATTTTTAAGTTCTTAATTTATTCTTCCAAATCTATTTCGCCCCCCTCAAAGTAATCCCCCCTGGCCACAATACACTTGTGCCAACGTTTCTTCCAATTCTCGAAACAGTTGTTAAAGTCAATTTCAGGAATAGCCTTCAATGCGCGTAGCGATTCACGTTTAATGTCTTCAATTGACTCAAAACGGTTTCCCCGGAGCGGTCGTTTGAGTTTGCTGAATAGCCAGAAGTCACACGGAGCTAAATCAGGCGAGTACGGTGGTGAAAATTTTGCGAAAAACTCACGAAGAATTAATGCAGTACGCGACGGTGCATTATCGTGGTGCAAAAACCAAGAGTCGGCCCATAATTCTGGCCTCTTTTTACGAATAGCATTACGCAAACGACGCATAACACTCAAATAGTATTCTTTGTTGACAGTTTGGCCGGTTGAAAGGAATTCAGAGTGCACCACATCTCGATAATCGAAGAAAACTGTCAACATAACCTTGATTCATCTTTCAAAATGGTTTTCACTGATCCTTCCGATATTCCAACGATGCTAGTAAGGTCTCTGACTGTTAATCGTCGATTCTCAAGCACCAATTCCTTGATTCTATTGACGTGTTGATCATCAGTTGATGTTGATGGCCGTCCTGGACGTGGTTCGTCATCAACGCGTTCTCGACCCTCTTTGAATAATTTGTACCAATCAAAAACACTTGCTCGCGACAAACAATTATCACCGAAGGCCTTTTGCAACATTCTGAACGTTTCGGCACCAGAAATTTGATTCCGTACACAAAATTTAATGGAACTTCTTTGTTGAATAATTTCACTCATTGTAAAAATCGCCGAATGCACTTTTTGTACTTCAGAAAGACAAGCGTATACTAAACACTAATGATTATTTTGATGTGACATTTGGCACAGATGTCACTGACAGTCATACCAACCTAGAAAAAAAATATTTCGACGAATGGGTTTTCGCGCAAAATTTAAATTAAAAAGTCTTACTATTTTTTGCCCACAGTAGTAATTACTGTGCGGTTCACTTTTTGCAATCCTGTTCTCACTCCTTCGATTTTTCGACTTACTTTATCACCTCGTGCGTAGCTATCAACTGTTTCAATATTTTTCAAATATTTAAAGATTACAAAATTACGAAGAGTATTGATTCCAATACTCCATCGTTTAATTTGGAACTGGGGAACTGGCTTATGTTATTGAAATAATGAATTTTAAATATTAAAAAAGATTTTTAATAATTTATTTTAAATTACTCCATATCGAATTATGACACTGACTAAAAATAGATTTAGACTTACGAAAAAATATTCCAATAGGATTACAATGTAATAAATGGAAAAAAAACGAAAGAAAATAACAGTAATTCGTGAGTTAATAAAGTTGTGGTGGTTAAATTCAAAAAAAATTATGCTCAAGCATGTGTATATGTATCCATGTATATACTTATTGTGTTGTTGTGTATCCAGCTCGACGTACATATGAATAAAATCGATAAAGACTGAATATAAACGTGGTTCTGAGACAAAATGTCAAGGACTAAAAGGAGACACGCAGAGAACACGGGCCTTGCACGGGTTAAATATATATTTGGTTAAGGCAGTCCTGCTGATGTTAATGTATTGATCCTTCAAAGGCATCTATGTATATCGTCCTTTTACGTGGATTTCAAACAGAAATACATTTATTCATAAAAGCTTTCATACGCAAATATAAGTAAATATAATCTATAATTAACATTCGGTATCGATTTCGACAGTTTACTAATTTAAACAAAGTCCTCGACCACGTTTCATGTAAATCGTTTCGGAGTTAATTTGAAACAAATAACAGTCGCATTAAATAATAAATCGGTCAGTTTGAATATGTACTGTAACACGTAATACGAACATAATCGTTTATTAAATTCTATGAATAATTTCTAATGTCACATATACATTATGGAGGCTGTGATTCGAGAAAAAGAAAGAGTAGACAAGAATAGAAGGAAACTAATAGATCAACTCAGTATTGAAACGTTATTATGCAAAGGTCATGGTGCATGGCCACAATTCTGAATGTTTCTGTGTTGGTGTTAGTATTGGTGTGCGTGTATACGTATGGACGCGTGTGTGTGTGTGTGTGTGTATGTGTGTGTGAAGTTTATTTTTAGCAAGAGAAAGATATGGTTGGACAGAAGGAAATAATAATTTTGAATATCGCTGATTTAATTTATTTAAATGTTCCTGGTCAAGATCATTAAAGAGATGAGCTGTTCAGCGTCTTCATAACATTTTATTAAGTTAAATGTTTCTGTTATGAAACAATATTTCGCAGATTAGAATCTATCGAAACTATATTTCTGGCGCCCAACATGGGGCATTATACGAGGGCTGTACCTTATCACATGATACAATATCAATTGGTAGCTGCAATTTTCTTTAATTAAACAATAATAAATTGAATCATAATAATTAAAACTATTGGGTTGGCAACTAAGTACTTTCGGTTTTTACTGATAGAGAGCGTTGCTTTATTTTTTGTATGTATAACGTATGTTAGTGCTGTACGCACACGTTTGTCGCGTGATACTAGTCACATTGACGTAACTTCAGAAGCAAGTAGTGCGTGATTTTTATTAAAGCTATTAGTTGTAGGTTAATTTTAAATGGAGTGCAGAAACGAACATTTTCGACATATTTTACTATTTTATTTCCGTAAAGGAAAGAAAGCTGCTGCGGCTCACAAAAAGATATGTGAAGTATATGGTGCTAATTGCTTAACAGAGCGCACGTGTCAGAATTGGTATAAAAAATTCCGTTCTGGAGATTTTTCCGTCAAAGATGAGCAACGTTCTGGTTGATATAGCTTGATATATCCATTGTTGGATTGGCATTTCCATGCAAAAATATATTGGTGAAGACAGATTTCATTGCCGTAACAAAGCAAAGCATTAAATGCTTGGTTGATGTTAGAATTCTCTCATGTTTTTGATATCAAATCAAGATTCGCAGCAATTCAAGATTTGCCAACAACTTAGAAGTGCCTAATTCTACGTCTAATACGTGATGTAAGTAAATCTTAAAAGTTGGCTCAATTTTTTGAGAAAAACTTAATCGGTGTGAAAAGACCTGTTCTCGTAGTGAAAGAGACAATTTTTATGAATCCCGGTCGTCTTTCAAAATATACTTTCTTTAATTTTTACGAGGTATGGTGATTAAATAATGAGACTGCGCTCCTTTCATCGCACAGCCGCACCAGGCGAGGTTGGAACATTATTGACCTCGATACTTCCCAAGCAACAACCCGTAGTTTCGTCTCTCTGTCTGCTTTAGATTCCTTTTGAGCTTTAATTGTAGAAGACACTGTTACTTAGTAGTGCCGTGGTAATTCCTCGTCAAATTAAAAAATCGCCAAAAGAATGTTTACAAATGTTAAAGGAGATGTTTGGTGATAATGTTATGTCACGTGCATGAGTTTCTGAGGTTTTCTGAAGGTCGGGAAGAGGTCGAAGATGATGAACGTCATGGTCGACTTGTGACTGCAAGAATTGAAGGAAGCGTTCATAAAATTAATGAAATTGTGCGGAAAGACCGACGTCTAAGCATTCGGATGATTGCCGATATGGTAAACATTAACAAGGAAACAGTAGGACATTTTCATGTTGAATTAGACATGATGAAAGTTTATGCCAAATTGGTACCTATGTGAAACAGTTTTTAGCGGACAAGTGCATTGCTGTGCTTGCTCATCGTCTGTATTCGACAGATCTCGTTGTATGTGATTTCTACCTGTTCTTCCTACGGTTCAATTCAGCCTATATGTGATCCAAATAAAAAATTCTTTAATTTAAAGTAAACAAAACCTACACAGTGTCACACAGCAAGATAAACTGAAATACTGTCGAGTATTAGATAGTCAATCATTACAATGACCTTTCACAATACCCTTACAATAAAGAGATTAGGGGGTGAAAGTGTCGATGGTATGTACGGAGTTATTACCAGACACCCCATTTTTTTCTTAGAAATATTATGCATAGAATATATTAAATAAACATTAGATAGTCATATTTTTTGATATATCGCTTGGTTTTGAATTATATTTGTTGAAGTAAACAAAATTTAAAATTTATTAAAGTCGAGCTAATTTTCCGAACAGGGACTGTACGAGGGTGGTCCCAGAAGTACCCGACCCGACAAAGAAAACACAAAAATTTTGGAAAGAAATATGTTTATTTTTCAACATAATCTCCTTTCAGCTCTATACACTTTTTCCAGAGATGTTCAATAAGTTCGATACCCCTTTTATAATAAGATGACCAATTTTCTCCATTTTACAAATTCAATGAAAACGTTCAGTATTGATGGCTGCCAAACAAATACTAAACAACGTGGCGTCTTTAAACTTGAAACATATGCTTTATAGATTGTGTGCTTTCTAATACAGTGATATTTTTCAAACTGCCGCCATCTCGAGGTCAAGCCGGGTACTTATGGGACCAACCTCGTATATTAAATTATAGAAAAAATATTTTAATTTCAAAATTACTTGAATTAATAAGATTTCAAAATTTTATTATTCTTTTTATAAAGATGCCGCCTTCAATTATTTTCGTATACTCTATATGTACATACGTATATACACTTAACAATTACTATAAACTGTCCAGTGACATAAAAAATTTACGATACATACATAGCTCTGCTACCACTTACATATATAAACACATAAATGTCATATGAAATATTTGTTACAAATTTAATCGCATAATTACAAGCATTTAAATATGAAAATGGACCTTTTTCCAAGCTTATTTTTCGCACTCATAAATTAGGCACTTAATTTTAGAATTCGCATTATGGGAAATTAAAAAAAATTTTTTTTATTACACAAATACGTTTACATACGACTAGTGTATCTTGAATCACGATGTTAATATATTACACAGATGTGCTTTTTTTTGACGAAATATTCCAGGATGATTATAAAAGTGTCGATGTTGATGATGCACGGTTATTTATAAAACAAAAACCTTGTTTTCCACAATTTTTTTTCAATACGTCCGAATTAGATGCCGCTATTAATAAAACCCGGAAGTCGTATAACACGCTGAAATACCTGAAATATTCTAAATATTGGATACGTAGACCGTTGAAAGTATTTTTTATAACCTTAGTCTTGCTGTGACATTTACAGAGGTTCTTTATTTATAAACACAACGTCTTTCGTCGACGAAAGAGACGAATACATAAATTAAGAAGAATGGTACAACGTTTCATTGGGAATTTTGATTTTATTTAGGGAAAAAGATGTAATTAAATATTCCTCGATGATGTATAAATATCTGAAATTGATTAAATACTCGTCAATGACGTATAAATATTTAAGATTCTGTTTTAAAATATTAAATTTTGAATAATTAATATTAAGAATTTAAATAGCGAAACACCAGTGACATCTAACCAGCCCGACTTGAAACTTAACAATTCGAATTGAAACTATTCACACGACAACGTGAAGGTATTCAACTCTCTGTCAAAGAAATAGAAAAACTATTCTGCACAATTCTAATTTTAACCGCTTTTTACATGGTATACATAATGTAGAAATGTTTAAAAAATTCTTACTCTCCGCGTGAGACGCGAACCCGCGATAACATGCTGAAGATTCGAATTCTCCATTCTCCGTGGTCTAAGGGTGAAGACGCATGTCCGGTTAGCACGTGATCGCGAATACGGGTCTCGCCTGGAGAGCGGGAATTTTTTTAAAAAATTACTGCAATGCAAAGTGCGATTAAAATTATAATTTTTCGGTTTCACATGGTAAAGGTGCATAATTACATGCAATTAAAAAGCTATTGTTGGTTTCATTTAATATGTTTCTATAATGCAATGTAGGACATGTTAAAACCCCTATTTATAATTCTAAGTGGTTTGTCATGAGATTGAGGGTGAGCGTCTCGCGGGACAACAGAAATTTTTCCAAAAAAATTTTCTGTATTATATATTGTACGATGAAAAGAGCGGTTAAAACTGGAATTTTTCAATTGCACATGGTAAAAGTGCATAACTAATGCAATTAAAAATCCACCTGTGGGTTTCGTTTAATATCTATCTCTATAATGCAATTAAGGACAAGTTAGAAGATTCGAATTTATCATTCTCCGTGATCTAAGTGTGAAGATATATGCTCGGTTATCATGAGAATGCGGGTTCGAGCTTCGCGCGGAAAGTAGGAATTTTTTCAAGAACATTTCTGTATTACATATACGATCTAAAAAGCGGTTAAAATTAGAATTGTTTAAAATTAAATATAAGAACTCAATCCTGTGATTTTCACACTTTTTTTTTATATTAGAAATTACTTCACCAACACCAAGAAGATGAAGATAATATGTTAATAAAACTACGTACGGCTATTGAACAAAAGTCTCCTGGTTTGCTTTACAAATAAGTTTTCCTTCTTCATTACAAAGCACGAATTCACTAGACAATCAAAACCGGAAAATCATTACCGGTTTTTTCGTAAAAAACTACATAATTTTCAAGAAAATGGAAAAATTTATTTGCTCATAGTATTGGCAATTTGATTCTACACATCTTGCCCGTCTTTCAGGCAATTTATGGATGCCATCCTAAGAAAACTGTTCGTCCTTTGAGCAAAGTCATTCATCGAGCCATTTTCTAACTCCTTTGAAATTGGCGATTTGTTGCTCTGCAATCTCGTGCCCCATTAATGCGAAAAGATGATAGTAGGACTGGGCAAGGTCTGGAGAGTAATTACGACATTACGTCCCATCCAAGTGCTTTAAACGCTTCCTTGGGCAGTTTTGCTGTATGAGACGGCACTATATCGTGTTGTAAAATCACTTTACGGTGTCTTCAGGCCCATTCTGAACGTTTTTCTATCAATGCATGGTTCAAATGGATCAGTATTAACTGTTTCACCAGGTTTCAGCAGTTCGTAATACACCACGCCATTCTAGTCCCACCAAATACAGACAGTCGTCTTGCGACCAACATGACTTGGCTTTGGAGCCGATGGGCCAGCTTAGGGTTTCCAAATAAAACGATTTTTCATCACTCGTCACTATTCGATTCAGAAATGACTTTCGATCATACCTTTGAATCAACATTTCACAGACGATTTTTTGACTTTCTATTTGCCTGTCAATCAATTGATGTGGTACCCATTTTCCCATCTTTTGGATTTTTCCCATTGCTCGTAATTGGCCGCTAATCGTTTCTTGGGCCACATTTAACGCTTCTGCCAATTGTTTTGAGTTTTGGGTTGGGTTCTCATCCAATAATTCCAGCAGTTTCGCATCTTCAAACTTTTTTAGTCTACCAGTTTCCTTCTTCGTCTTGCACATCGAAATCACCAGTTTTGAATTGTTGAAACCACGCCTCACATGTTTTAATGGTTGGAGCATGCTCATCGTAAGTTTATCCCAGCAAACGATGACTTTTAGCGGCTTTTTCTTTTGATTAAATAAGAAAAGCAATGCGTGCCGCGAATGCACTTTTTCAGGCACGAACATTCGATATTTTCAAAGAGGTATAAATCTATGACAGTGCTACTTTCGCAAAATGTAACATGTATGGCTTTGAAGCTTGATGTCAGTAGAATAAAATGACATATATAAATCATAACATTGTATACTTAAGCCTAGCGACATCTGTTAGAAAAACCGGTAATGACTTTCCGGTACACCTGGTATATCAATCGTATTAGACTGCACATATAATACATACATTGTAGCATGAAAATCATGACCGTTTACTCGACACAAACCTAATATATTCTAAGCAATTCCTAAATGTAAATTATGTTGTAATTTCAAATTATTTAGCGCTGTATTACTCGGCTGTTGAAACATAAAATCGACGCATGTAAAGCTGACCGAACTCAATACAGTTATAAGAAAGTGGTCTTTATAATCTTGCAAGGACGAAAGCCGTAGTTTTACAAATTAATCAATTAACATTTTATCTTATGTAATATCATCAGAATTATTAGCTATTTCCCAGATGTAGTATGACATAGTTTAGTTGCAAATGAACTAATAAACGTTAATATTACTTTTTTTTTTGGAGGAGGAATACCAGGAAGTTCTTTGCATAATGATAATTTCCAAGTAAATATTTATTTAAGGAAAACTATTTATTTATAAATAGTTTTAAGTTCAATATATTTATACCTTCATTGAATAGTTGTACAATCTTGCGTAGAGATGAAGCACAAAATTAAAGAAGATATAGAAGATAGAAAAGACGAAACCATTTCAAATCCAATATTCATATTTATAAAAAATTTTTGACCAGAAAAGAAAACTTAATCACTGAAGGATGTATTTTGACAACTAAGTTGTCATCATCAGTAGATAATTAAACAGTGTAGCACCTGGAAAACTACGGCAAAAATACCCGTACGAAAACAAATTCCGTACACGATCTGTACCGTTGAAAGCCAAAAGGCACACTGTTGAACACCGTTGAAATACGAAACGCACACAGTGTGCATTTTGGCTTTCAACCTTCAGTGATTATGTTAACCGACCACAGGCTCCATCAAAATTATCAGATAAGAAAAAACGTACGGAATTATTTAGTAAATAGAGGGATAGAAATTCAAGCTGGAGATGTCACCATATCAAAGTACCGTTATCCTTACCAACCACTAACAACAACTTTCAATATGTCTCTTTCTACGTCTACCTTCCCAGATATTTGGAAATTGAGCAGGATAATTATCAACTGTACAATACAAACAGCTACATTTCCTGACTGTTGGAAACATTTATTGAAAATTTGTTCAGTTCACAAACAAGGTGACGTATGGCACTATTCAATTATCGACCTATTTCAATTTTGTCTAATTTTGCAAAGATATTTGAATTAGTTATATATTCTGGTACTTATGAAAATGTATGATTCTTTTTGTCTCCTCAACAATAAAGTTTTCTACCACGTAAAACAACTTATTTCCAATTTTGTTTGTTTTTCGCAATACACTAGTGAAATTTTGGACAGACAGAGTTAGGTAGCTAGATATATGGATTCTCTTCTTTTGGTTTTTAGTTCCTTTTTCTAAATTTAATTGAATCTTATTTGAGTAATAGACGATGTTATGCTTTCTACAATGGTTTTAGTTCTAAAGAATTCGTTGCTATTTCTGGGTTTCCTCAGGGCTCTAACTTAGGTCCATTTCTATTTATCCTTTATATTAACGATTTACTTTGTTCTCCGACTTTTGTATTGGTTTAAGGCGATGATATAAAGATATATTCTGAAGTCATTAGTGCCGATGATGCTGCAGACTTACAACGTAACCTGAATATTTTGATAGATTAGTGTACTACTTTCAAATTAAATATTATCGTGTCTAAATCGTATTCTGTTACATACTGTCGTTCCCATCCTATATCTACGCCATACGAAATAAATAACCACTACCTATCTACTAAAGATGCTCTTACTGATCTAGGAGTTCAATTCAATATTAAATTTATTTTTGACAAATACATTGAATCACTGGTTGCTTCTGCTTGCAAATTTTTAGGTTTCATTATGAGAATTTCTCTCTACTTTATAAACATATGTAGACGTTTTAAAATCTTTGTATTTTGCCTTTGTGGTTAGCAAAATTGAATATCCATGTCTTATATGGTATCCCATATGTAGTGGACACAATATGTGTTTTGAGACAGTTCAAGGAAAGTTTTTAAAATTACAACTGTTTAAATGTGATGAAGTTTATTGCGGAACTGAGTTAAATCAGGTGGAATTACTCCGGAGACATGGTTTTGTTATGCTGGGATCTCAATGAAATGGTCGCTGTTCTAAGTTCTCACGTAGTTTACTTCATAACAAAATTGATTTGAAATATATATATTAGGTGGACCGGAAAGTTCTGCTCGTTCCGATCACAACAAATTTCAACTATCATTCATTCGACGCATATTCTCTCTCTCTTTTTATCATTGAATGTATACATACTGACCTAGAAAATGAACTAAAATGAGAATGATTCATGCTAGTATTAAATGGAACGCGATCGTGTACCCATGGCTACTGATAAAGTTCATTTACACCACTATATTTTGTACGAATTCTAACAAGGAAGAAATGCTAGCTACAGAAGGGTATAGAAATTTATTCAAAGTGTTTGGTGAAGGTACAGTTTCTGATAGAACATGCAGAAGACGGTTCGAAAAATTTCAAATAGGTGATTTCGACCTTTCTGATAAGTCACGCTCTGGGCGACCATATTTGATCGACGACGGTATTGTCAAGATCATGTTAGAGTAAAATCCTTTCTTGATAACATCGGAGATTGCGTAAAGGCTTAATTCAGCTCAACAAACCATGTCGGACCATATTCGGAAACTAGGATTGGTGTGGAGATATTCGAGATGGATGAGAAGAATTTGAATGATCGAGTCATCATATGCACGTTTGCGCGGAAGAAAATCGAACCCTTCTTGGACCGGATGAAAACTGGATTACAGATATAGTGGATTACCTATGAAAATATCTTAAGGAAAAGGGCATACTGTGAATCCGGAAAGCCTGTCCCCTTCACCTCTAAACCGAATTTGGGTCTGAGTAAAAGAATGTTGTGTATATGGTGGGTAATTCGAGGATTAATACATTTCGAGCTGTTGAAACCGAACGAAAAGTTAATTCGAAGAGGTACTGTCAGCAATTGAATAATTTAAAAACAACATTCCAAGAAAAGAGACCGGTTATATTCAATAGGAAGGACATCATATTGCTTCACGATAATGTAAGACTACATACTGTTTTGGAGTCTCGTCAGAAGCTCGCATTCACCATACTCTCTTTATCTACCGCCCTCCGATTACCACTTGTTTCTGTCCTTACATTTGCAGGGCAAAAAATTCAAAAACGAAGACGATATCAGACAAGCACTGGTTCGATTTTTCGCCTCTAGGGATAAGGCATTTTTTAAAAATTGTGTATACAACTTGCCATCACGCTGGCAAGAAATCATAAATTATTATGGAAATTATATCATTCAATAAAGTTTATTGAAGGTACGACAAATTTAGATCTTCTGTGACTGTAATGTTTACGAGTGCTGAGCGAAGACTTGATGATGTATTGTATTTTTATAGTGTACATATGATATCTTTGTTAACTATTATTTGATTATTTCAGTAATATTTTACTTTATTTTGCAACGTTTATTTTATTAGCTATTGGGTCGCTCGGAAAGTAATTGCGTTTTTTTTTTGGTTAAAATCAAAGGGGATTTTTTTAGTGCTTAAATATTTTATTATATCATGTATTCTCCATTTGCCTCTAACACTTTTTGCCATCTCTCTGTGAGCAGCATAATTCCCCTCTCAAAAAATTTCTGGTCCTTACAAGCAAAAAACCGATTTAACGTATGTTTAACGTCCTCATTTAAAGTGAAAATTTTTCCGTCTAGAAAATTTTGTAATGATCGGAATAGATAATAATCCGAAGATGTAAGGGTACGGAGAATATGGTAGATGCGGCAGTGGACCCCAATTCAGCTGTAGAAGCTTTTGGCGAGTTGCCAAACTTGTATGAGGCCTCGCATTGTCCTGGTGGAATACCACCCCTTTTCTATTGATCAATTCCGGCCTCTTCTGTTGAAGTGCATCATTCAAATTGTCCAATTGTTGAGAGTACACTTCAGTATTGATTATTGTGTTGTCCGGTAAAAGCTCAAAGTAAACGATTCCCTTACAATCCCACCAAACAGACAGCATTACCTTTTTCTGATGAATATCGGCTTTTGATGTGCTTTGAGCCGATTCATCTTTGCTGCTCCATGATATTTTACGCTTTACATTGTTGTATACAACCCATTTCTCATCCCTAGTAACAATTCGTTTCAAAAACGGGTCATTTTCTTGACGTCTGAGAAGCATATCGCAGACGTCAATACTATTAGTCGAAATTTAAAAAACTTTTTCACAAATAATCATTACTTCGTTAGCTATTAAAATATGTAATAAAAAATTGGCTTCAGTATGAAGTTGGGTATGAAAAATACAAGAAAGTCATCTGGTACGTAGACTTCCGCGGTCGTGGTCTATGCTATCTGCTTCTGGGTTTCCGGGAACCGCGTCACTAGTACATCTGCCGACGTTTCGTACCCATTTGTATGGGATATCTTCAGGGCTGAACTACTGCGCTGAAACTGAAACGTCGGCAGATATACTAGTGACGCGGTTCCAGCTCGGAAACCCAGAAGCAGATAGCAAAGAAAGTCATCTATTGGGAAAAAAACGCATTACTTTCCTATTTTCTTTTGTTCCAGTAAATTGCTTATTTTGTAACTTTAGAATCTTGTAAAAGGCTATCTGTGGGACTCAATAAAGAGTTATTATGATTATCATTGTTGGGAGATATGAAGGCACGGATTATTGTCTTCACATAGTTCTTTACTGAGTTCCACAAGTAGCCTTTTACAGGACTCTAAAGTAACATCGAACTGAGCCGGTCTGTGAAGCGTTTCGAGATTATCTCTAATCTTTAAAATCGAGAATTTCATTTACGTATTTGATAAATTCTTGTTACAAACTACACCAACGCGTCTTTTATCCTAATGATTGCATACTTAATTTTGTCGCCGTCATCTGTAACCTTTAACAGAGGACCCCGCTGAAACAACATTAAACGCATTAAAGCAGATCAAAAGTTACTAAATAAAACATAGAAAAGAGCGAAAAAAATAGCAATAAATAATTCAAATGTGGGCGGCATATATCGATCCGTCTTGGTCGGGTCCTAGGGCAAAGGAACAACCCTCACCCCTTGCCCCTTAAAAAAATTATACCCCCTCGTCTTTCGGATATTTTTCGGTGCACCCCACCCTACACCGCAACCCCCTCTCGGCTCCGAACTTTTCTAAATAATATCTATATATTTATGTATAAGAGATATAAAGAAGAGAGAGTCGGTTGTGCCGAAAAAAAGAGGCGGCTAGGTCGAGCAGATACGTGTTTGGAGGGGGTGGAGACCGGGGCGGCAGAACCGGCAGAATAAGCTCTAAAAAATTCATGCTATCAATAATAATCAAGACAAGCTAAACAACGTCTGCCGCGGCTCTGTGGGTGGAGTGGGGCGATCCGGAAAACGGGGGGAAGGAACGGGCTCGACGGCGGCGGCAGAGGGTCAGATTGTGACCTTGCGGTAGCCATGACGACGAGACAACGCTTACCCCCACCTCCGGCGGCCGGCCGAAGTACTTCTTCAAACCTGGGAAAATTTTTTCACCATGAAAATTTTGGGATAGTGCGGGATGCCGGTCGGGATCGGGGACGACGCGCGCGCGGGCGAAACGGGGGCGAGCCGACTGAGGAAAACGAGGTGAAACAGGTGAGCGCCGGCAAAGAGAAGACGGCTCGAGCGTGGACAATGTACGGGGCTGGAAAATGGCAGCGTCGCGTCAAAAACTGTGTTAAACTTGCAGAAACTGCAAAAGTTTGTAAACAGGGGCCGTTTAAATGTATATGCAACGTCTACTAAAGTAAATGTAATTATTTAGGGGAGCTATTCTATTTTTAAAACAGGGAAGATATTTATTTGTACATTTATCGTATATTTATTATAAAATAAAACAATAATAGAAGTAGTTTATTATAAAATAAAACAGTAAGAAAAGTAATTGTTATAACAGCGGTAGTACACGTTGTCAATACTTAAACACTTGTGCGCTAAGTCGTAATGTTTTAATTGCGTATCAGAATTAAGGTCAAAAAGGTTAGACCGTTTGCAAACTTAAGTTCATTAAATTCTTAAAAATATTCGAACTACTCGTATTTACAAGTTACATGATATAAAATTAAAAATGCATTATATTGGAGAATTGAAGAGTTCTTGGAAGTTAAAATACACGTGGATTTCTTTACAGAAACACTAACATTATTGAAAAATCCTTAGAAGAGAAAAAGGTCTGTTCCACAGTCTTCCTCGATGTAGTTCAGGCATTTAATAAAGTTTGGCATCAGGGTTTGTCTAATAAACTAAACCTGTTTCTGCCAAGACAACAAGCACGACTTTTACAATCTAATCTATCAGAAACATATTTTAGAATAAAGCAAGAAGATGTTTATTCTGAATTAAAAGAAATAATAACAAGGGTTCCGCTGGGTAGTATATTAGGCTCAGTACTCTATGTATTATATAGCAGTGATATTCCCATAACTCGGACACGAGACAGTAGTAACATTTGCCGATGAAGTGATTGCTTTCGGAAACTACAAACCTACATTGATAAAACCAATACTTGGACTAAAACTTGGGGTATCGAGCTAAATAAAAGCAAATCTGCACATATAGACTCAACTAAAAAGCAGTAGTAATATCTACCTATTAGAATCGACGAGACTCAGATTCCCTATGCTGACAGAGTTAAATATTTGGGAATGACTTTCGATGCTAGACTCCGCTTCTGTTCAACAGATACACGAACAACTTGGAATCAAATTCTAAGAAATGTATTGGTTACTTGGTAGAAGTAAGTAATAAAACCGGTTTAGACCTATGGCATTCAACTTTGAGGCTGTACCAGTAAAAGTAACATCCAAGTGTTACAGCGTTTCCAGAACAAAGTACTAAGGAACGTCATTGATCATGGTACTGTCGAAGCAGAGACATCCATCGGGACTTTCAACTACATACTGTTAACTAAACCATCACAAATTTGCCAGTAGCTATGAACAAAGACTGCTCACCCATGTGAACGTTGAGACTGTCAACCTCCTAGACAAAATAAAATTGAAAAGAAGACTCAAGAGGACGAAAGCTTTTGAACTAGTGAGTGAATGATGGTGAGAGATTGTAATAAATAGAACCAGTTTAAATATTTAGGTGTGATAATAGAAAGAAATGGAAGTAAAAACTCTAACCGGTTGATAGCTCAGTGGTAAGTTACTGGCTTATCACGCCTGGGGTCTCGAGTTCGATTTCGATTACCCGCTATCCAGGAAGTGTTTCGTAGTTTCTCTTTCCCGCTTAAGCGAATGTTGATAGACAAAGATCTTAAGTTGCATCATGAGCGCTGCCATAATAATAACACATGGTCTGCCAAATCTCCCTGTAATTTGAGTTAAACTGTTAGGAGATGTGAAGGCATTAATTATCATTATTATTATCTTTATTATTATTAAAACTTGAATTTAAACAAAAGAATAAATTAAGTAATAAACATATTTGATGCAATTAAACACAGACTTTCATTTTCAACCTCAATTTTCTTTCATCTCTAAACGACAAAATAAAATTCTCATTAAGTATCTGTGAATGACAAAGAAAGAAGTTACTGAATCAATTTATTTGTAGTTACATCTTCATATATAATAAATACATCCAATCTTTAGGTGTCGACAAATTTCTCTCTTCCCTATCTTTAGGACGGACAAAGAATAACACACACAAACAATCTACCACGCCAACAGCACCAGCAACCAACAATAGGAACATTTTCCGAAGCGGACAAAGCGAGGTAATTCGAACAGGGATGGGAAATCGTTGGCAAATTCTAAAGCACTGAGACTAATAGATCATTTCTTAGAGACAGCTTGGAACTGGTTAAAAGTGTACGTACGTAGGAAATGTGTATGTGGAATCGAAAGGGGTTAACCCGCAAACAAAAAACTAACAGTCATTTCAGGGTAATTTTAAAGAAGTTGCTTATTATTTATTTTTGAATGTAGAAATTTTCCCGTTCGACAAACAACGTATCAAATAAGTTCGGTTAATGATGAGTCTCTTTTATATAATACCGAGTTGTGTCATTACAGGGTGGTATCTGTTATGATGTTTTGTAAGGTTCTATTCAAAAGTGTAGTAATAGAAACATATCTGTTGGAAATTCTTGTGACGAAGGTTCGCTAATGTTCCGTTTATTGAATCTAAAGGAATTCCGAATCAGCTAACATACAATGGAGACCAAAAGTAAGTAAACAAAAGCGAATTTTGCATAAATGTGTGATAATTATTTTTAAATTTTTATGCCTTCTTCTACAAACCGTAGAACATAGTCATCGTGGTGGTGTAACATTCTTTTTTTAATACGTAAGCACTATTTTGTTTATAACGGGTCTTCAAATAAGAGGTTTCATTTTGATATTTAAAAACGAGTGTTTTTAAGCGAAATCATCGGATGTTTATTTAATTGCTAAGAGGAGGGTATGCCATTAATAATGGAAAACAATATTAGCAAAATGGCCGTCACGACTATGCTTGCAGGACCATATTCTTTTCATGAAATTCTCTATCACCAATTCGCAAATTTGCGGCTGTATGTCCTCGATAACTTCACGAGTTCCATCTTTGAGGTCTTGAATCGATTGTGAGCCATTAGCATAGACCTTATCTTCTACGTAACCCCCCAAAAAAGTCTAAATGTGTTAAATCACAAGATCTGCCGAACATGGCATGGAACACCCGGTATATCTTAGTGATTTTATCCTTTGGTTTTTGATCAATTTTTAATATACTGTAATTTATGTAGATTCACGATCTTTTTTCATACATTGGCAAAAAGTTTTTCTAATTGTTTCACTTCCTTTTTTCAAACTTAAATTTATTTTGGGAGACAAGGTGATATAAGAGTGGTCCCACAAGTACCCGACTTGACCTAGAGATGGCGGTAGTTGTTTCAAAAATATCTGTATTAGAAAGTACACAACCTATAAACCATATGTTTCAAGTTTGAAGACGCCACGTTCTTTAGTATTTATTTGGCAGCCATCAATAGTGAACGTTTCCAGTGAATTTGTAATGGAGAAAATTGGTCATCGTTACGTGATACAATACTTTTATTTGAAAGGCCTCAGTCCAACCGATATAAAAGATGAACCGGATTCTACTCTGGGCGAGTCTGCTCTTTCCTTTACAATAGTGAAATATTGGGTAGCAGAGTTTAAACGAGGCCGTACGAGCTGCCGAGGCGAGAATCGCAGTGGTCGACCAAATGAGGTGACGACTCCAGAAATGGTGAAGAAAATCGACAAAGCGGTACTGGATGATCGTCGTCTGAAAGTGCGCGAGCTAGCAGACATAGAAGGTATTTCAAAAAATGCGGTGCATCATATATTATCTGAAAATTTGGACATGAGAAAGCTGTGTGCAAAATGGGTGCCGCGTTTGCACACACTCGAGCAAAACAGTGTCGTGAAGATGTTTCAATTGAGTGTTTAGCGAAGTTTCACCGCAAAGCAGAATTTTTGGGCCGTCTCATAACCATGGAAGAAACATGGGCACATCACTTCACACCCGAGACAAAAGAGCAATCAAAACAGTGGAGTCAAAAGGGAGAACCGACTCCAAAAAAGGCGAAGGCCGTTTCATCTACAAACAAGGTCGTAATCCGTTTTTTTGGGTACGCGTAGAATAATTTTCATTGACTATCTTGAAAAAGGAAAAACTATCAACAGCGAGTATTATGCGAACTTATTGCAACCCTAGAGTGAAGAAATCAAGCAAAAACAGCCGCATTTGGCTAAGAAGAAAGTGTTGTTTCGTCAAGACAATGCACCAGCTCATAAATCCGTTATTGCAATGGCCAAAATTAATGAATTAAAGTTTGAATTGATACCTCATGCACTCTATTCACTAGATTTAGCCCCCTCTGATTATTTTCTGTTCCCAAACTTGAAAAAATGGCTCAGTGGTCAAAGATTTTCCAACGATGAAGAAGTGATGTCGACAGTTAATGGCTATTTTGAGCAGCAAGACAGTTCTTATTATAAAAAGGGTATCGAACTTATTGTACATCGCTGGAAAAAGTGTATAGAGCTGAAAGGAGATTATGTCAAAAAATAAATATATTAAATATATTCCTTTCCAAAATGTTTGTGTTTTCTTTGTTGGGTCGGGTACTTCTGGGACCATCCTCGTACAATTAAAATGAAGACTTTAAAATTCCATAAACTGCTCGGAATATTTAATTTAAAATTTTTATTATTTCACAATTAGAGAATGTTCCTTTGAAAATTTTTCCGTTCCAATCGTGTGCGACTAGGTCCATACATTTGCATGACATAGCAATTATATTACAGTAAATGCACGTAAAAACCAAAAAAAATGACCCAAATATTATTGAAGCATGAATTATAATTAAATTTTATCTATATTTTTTTAGATTCTTTTATATATTTTGCCCAACATGGGAGTAATTTCGAAATATTGTAAAAATAAAATACACCCACCGAAACTAACAAAATATTTTCCAGAACATCTGATAATGCATTAATGTAGCAATGGCAGGAACATATAACGAGGGATACAAAACTAACAAAAAAAAAAGAAAAAAGAAAAAACTAAAAATAAAAAATTGAAAAAAAATAGTATAAACGCGAACCTCCCATTACAGCGCACCGACGTCGGTAACCTCTCACCCCACCGCGCCGTCCCCGTCACATACGCTACTTTGAGAGACAGAAAATGAAAGCTGCGAAAAGATGCGCTCTCCCCGTGCGTCAGACAAAGACGGAGCGACAGTCGTCCCCGAAAAAAATCCACACCCGCGGAAAAAAAGCCCGTTGATTTTTTTTGACGAGGTATCCCCCTCTCTCTCGCGCACCAGCAGATAGATACACGGTCGCATGGACAGGAAAAAAATAATGAAAAAAAAATCCGCGCAAGCGTGCGAAGAAATCGACTACCCCCTCGTCACGCCCGCGCTTCCCGCACCCGTCCTGACAAGTCGCCCTCCTCCTCTGTCTCATAATATTGATTTTGATATCGGCCCTCTTCGTCTAGGCTTGTTCCTGACCTCCGATACGTCGAAGCCGGTTCAGGAGGACATCGATTTTCAGTTCTCCTGAAATAAAAATCGTCTCATCTTCGTCCTCTTTCTGCGTTCGCCGAGTTTTCCATGGTCGCGCGCCCGGCGATGTTAATCAGTTGTTTACATGTACACGTCTGAATACATACATGACGGATAGGGAGGCGAGGGAGTCAAGGTGGTACGTCTAATTTCCAAGAATTGGAGATTAACTCCACTTGATATTAAAGCGAAAGAGGGAATTCGGAGTAGAATGATTTTAATAAGATTTTTTTTCGTTTCGAGGAGGTCGCCATTTCATTAGTTTGCTAATCGAGAAGGTCGTGTTTAGGTTTTCTTTTGTTTAGTTTTCTCCTAGAGCAAGAGTGTTTTCTTGAGTTCTAATTAGTGAGTTGCAGAGAAAGTTGTTTCTGTTACATTTAGTTCTTCATGATACTTTATATTCACTTCAAGTTTGTTTCGAAAAGAAATTGATTTTACTTTGGAAATATTGTTATTTAAATTAATGATTTAAAATATGTGGGGCGCGTTCCCTCTTGCGGGAAAAGGGGTGAAATATAACGATCGGATAAAAATTGCAAAGATAGAACGTCAAATGTACTTATAACACTATGTTTTTCCTTTAACCTGCAATACATTGATTTTATATACATATACATACTCTTATTTTTTTATAATAATTTTAAAAAATATATTTATATTTATTAGTAGACAGATTTTTTCCTCGTTGAATATTGTAAATTTACAATCACGCAAACATTTTCAAATTAACAAAATCATAGCGTTTGGATAGACAGAACTGTTATGTATATTTGGCAAAAGTTTAATTTACAAAAACGTGTTAACACATGGATCAATAAGTCCCGAGACTAACAATGAAAACAACTTTTTTTTTGCAAAATTTTTTTTTATTCATCAACATAATCACCTTTTAGGGTGATACAATGGTTCCAACGCTTTTCCAATTTTTCAATACCATGTTTATAAAAAAATTTATCTTTCGCTTCAAAATAAGCTTCAGTTTCAGCGATGACCTCCTCATTTGAGTCAAATCTTTTTCCCTGGAGCATTTTTTTTAGATCAGCAAAGAGCCAGTAGTCACTAGGGGCTAAATCTGGCGAATATGGGGGGTGGGGAAGCAGATCAAAACCCAATTCGTTCAATTTTGCCATTGTTTTCATCGACTTGTGGCAGGGTGCATTGTCTTGGTGAAAAAGGATTTTTTTCTCTGCATGTGCGGTCGTTTTTTTGCGATTTCCTCCTTCAAAAGCACCAGTAAGTCAATATAATAATCACTGTTGATCGATTTACCTTTTTCGAGGTAGTCAATGAAAATCACGCCATGTGTATTCCAAAAAACTGACGCCAGGACTTTGCCAGCTGACTGCTGCGTTTTCGGACGTTTCGGACGGCTTTCGCCAGCTGTGCGCCACTCAGATGACTGCCGCTTTGACTCTGGAGTGTAGTGATGTATCCATGTTTCGTCCATGGTCACGTAACGACGCAAGAAATCTTTTTTGTTGCGAGTAAATAGCGATAAACAGCTTTCTGAATCATCGACTCGTTGCTGTTTTTGTTCCATCGAGAGCAATCGCGGCACCCACTTGGAAAAAACCTTTTTCATGCTCAATTTTTCATGAAGGATAGTAAATACACTTCCATAAGATATCTGTGTCATCTCAGCAATCTCACGGAGTTTCACTTTACGATCTTTCATTATAATTTTTGTCACTTCACTCACATTTTCCGGTGTAACGGCTTCCACAGGTCTACCCGAGCGTTCCGCGTCATTTGTGTCGGTACGACCACGTTTAAACTCGGCAAACCACCGACAAATCGTTGCTTTTGATGGACAAGAGTCCGGGTAACATTTTTCAATCCATTGTTTTGCTTGCGTGGTGTTTTTACCCATTAAAAAACAATGTTTTATCAGAACACGAAACTCGGTTTTTTCCATTGTTTAAACAAACTACAAAACGACTTTACTCCAACCTCGATAACTCAACTGTTTCTGGTTCGATCGACTTAAAATTTTGACACGTTTCAAGCAAAGGTTAGTACTATGGGTTAGTCTCGGGACTTATTGATCCATGTGTTATTTCTTTGTTTCTTTCCTTTTCCCTTCCGTGTCTATGCATGAATGTCAAGTGTATGCATGTTTGTGTTTGTAAATTTGCATTGATACATACATGTATTTAATTACTGAAGGTTGATATATAACCCCTTTCCACATTAATTTCAGTGTTATGTATACGTATTTCGACAACTAAGTTGTCATCATCACCAGATAATTAAACAGTGTCGCACCTGGAAAACTATGGCAAAAATACCCGTACGAAAACCAATTGCGCACACGACCTGTACCGTTGAAAGCCAAAACGCGCAGTGTTATCAATATGGGCACTCCGCTTCAGACACTCGTCAATAGAAGAGCCCAAAAGTGTGTACTGGTAATCATGATCATTGAGAGATTAGGTGGACATATATTCTATTTAGTTTTAAATGAAATTGCATTCAATCATTGACTATCTTGAAAAAGGAAAAACTATCAACGGCGAGTATTATGTGAACTTATTGCAGCGTTTGAACGAAGAAATCAAGCGAAAACGGCCGCATTTGGCTAAGAAGAAAGTGTTGTTTCATCATTACAATGTACCAGCTCACAAATCCGATATTGCAATGGCCAAAATTAATGAATTAAAGTTTGAATTACTACCTATTGCACCCTATTCGCCAGATTTAGCCCCCTTGGATTATTTTCTGTTCCCGAACTTGAAAAAATAGACCAGTGGTCAAAGATTCTGCAACGATGAAGAAGTGTTGTCGGCAGTTAATGGTTATTTTGAGGAACAAGGCAGTTCTTATTATAAAAAGGGTATCGAACTTGTTGAACATCGCTGGGAAAAGTGTATAGAGCTGAAAGGAGATTATGTTGAAAAATAAATATATTTCTTTCCAAAATTTTTGTGTTTTCTTTGTTGGGTCGGGTACTGGGACAACCCTCGTATACGTTGATAGTTTTAAATATGAAACAGTGTGAAGTAAAGTTGATTCTTAACATGATCGTATAAAGAAAGTCACATACGCTAACTAATCGTTTAGTTTATAACAATATTTTCTATTTGAGCCCAAAATACCTGTAGGATTAAGACGACACATTCTCTGCGCCCAATTTACCCGTAAGATTATTACTAGTAATCTCTTCGTGCCCAATTTACCTCCGCTCATAATTTTAATATATGTTCTACAATATTTTCAAACATTCACAATATAAAAAAAAACATTTCCTAAAACCGTCGAATTATTTTGAAAATATTGACATTCCCGATTGCATTTTTTGTGCGGAAAGAATCGGAATTTCCATACATATAGCTGTTTCCAGTTTTCCTACAATCGTTTTTGAACTGCAAAAATTCTTATAACTCGATCTTTTCCTTACTAAAATTTTATTTTGCATGCAAATTTTATTTTTATTTTGAAAGCTTCTAAGCTATTTCTGTATTTAGATTTAGTAGATTCGTTTTACATATTTTACACCTCCTGCTTGCATATGTCATCTTTTTTGTCGGTCGTATATTACTTTTCTATGAACTGAAACAGACACGAGTAAGGGGTCCGACCTCCATCGGCGTTTAACCCATGGTTTCCGATTATTCTCTAGCGCGTGCGTTGCTAAACTAGATTTCTCAGGTCGATTAAATCTGATGTGGGCCATATGTTCCTTATACCGTTTCTGTCGATCTTTCTATCTGATCTATGTACTGTTTATTGCAATCTAGAAATATAATTTTGCAAAGCCTTCTTATTGACCTTAATTTGCCTTTCGCATTTCCTAAGAGACATTTAATAGTTAACGGACTGAAATGTAACTTGAAAACTTCCCTCTTCTGTTTAAATTGTTCGTCAGAGTAGAATGGTAAACATATATTGCTTGTCGGGATTGCTTTGAGGTGATAGACATGTGGTATCCTAGATTATCTTCACGTTAGCCTAAATAATCCATTGATTATTTCCGAATCAAAACCAGTGTATCTCGCAATGTTCTTAATAAAATTCAACTCTCTTTCGTATTTTACGTTTGTTTGTTAGATATACTTACGTATTTGGCCTAAAATCTCATAAAGTAGAATTTGGCTGATTGAAAAAGAAGCAACACGTCGTTTTGTTAAAATGGAAAAAGCAGAGTATCGTGCGGTGATTAAATACTTCGTAATGAAGGGTATGAACGCTACCGAAACAAAAGATGAGTTACGGGAAACATTAGGTGAATCTGCTCCACCATTCGCTACAATAAGTAGATGGGTAAATGAATTTAAACGTGGTAGAACAAGGTGTGTTGATGAAGCGCGCTCTGGAGCACCCAAAATCGTGACTTCTAAGGAAATGATTATAAAAATCCATAATATTATTACGCAAGATCGACGACTCAAAGTGAGAGAGATAGCAGACATGCAAACATTTCAACAGAACGGATACATCACATTTTAACGAAAGAATTGGGCCTTTTCAAGGTTTCGGTAAGATGGGTGCCGCGATTGCTTACGACTGATCAAAAGTTCATTCGTTTGCGCATTTCCAATGAGTGTTTGGACTTTTATAAGCGGAATCCGGTTGATTTTTGTAGGCGATTTGTTACTTGCGATGAAACTTGGATACACTACAGTACACCCGAAACTAAACAATAGTCGAAACAATGGTTAGAACGTGGTTCTGCACTTCCAAAGAAGCGAAAACCACTTGATCAGCAAACAAGGTGATGGCATCTATTTTTTGGGATTCGAAGGGTATTTTGCTCATTGATTACCTTCAAGAAGGTGCCACAACAAACGGACAATATTATGCAGAACTTCTACAAAAATTAAATGTTGAGATTCGTGCTAAACGGCTAGGAATGGCAAAGAAAAAGATTCCGTTTCACCAAGACAACGCTCCCTCGCATACTAGCACAGCTGCGATATCCAAAATCTACGAGTTGCATTTCCAATTAGTACCGCATGCGCCTTATTCGCCGGATCTAGCCCCTTCCGACTTCCACCTTTTTCCAAAATTGAAAACAGCACTAGGTGGAAAGAAATTTTCGTCTAACGACGAGCTTATCATCTTCGTAAATGAGTATTTTGCAAGCCTCTCGCAATCGCATTTTAGAGATGGCATCAGGGCATTGGAGCACCGTTGGAATAAATGTATTGCTCTTTTAGGAGAATATATTGAAAAATAAAAATTATTTTGTATTCAAAAAATTCGTTTTCCTTTTCCATTCTCACTACTTGTCAAATTACCCTCGTATACGGAATAAGAAAATAATTGTGGAAGGGGGTTATATTAACTTTAATTGATTAATGCTCGCATCAGGTAATAAGGAAAACATTTTTATCTATTCCATATATGTACGTGTACAGAATTTTATATACGAGTATTAATGACTTAATACGAATTCTTTATACTCAAATAAAAAATTTCAAATTATACCAAGAATGTAGTTTTAATATTCCCAGTAAACGCCATTCGCCAAACAAATTACTGGAATAATTATACAAATTATGAAATTTAAAACTTAATAACACGTTCACATAGCAGTGGTATCTAATATACTTTGTACGTATAAGTTTTTTCGTCTTTGTATGTTAATATAAATACTAAGTAAAGGTATAATCAACCTGATATGATCGCGTATTTTGTCCTTAGAATAATGATAATTGAGTTTTCTGATAAGTGTTAATTTATTCGTAATATTTTAAAAGATTAAATTTGTAATGAAGATTTCAAGTCACGAACTCGGTTAATTTCTATACTTTCATAGTAGTTCTTCCAGTGTATATTCGATAATCATTCAATAATGAAATTTTGTTGGTTTTATAATAAAGAACAACTCAATTAAAATTTTGATTTTACATATTAATTATTGAGCTGAAGTTTCCATAGCAAAGAAGTTCAATACTTGAGAATATTTTCATATTTTTACGTGGATGATTAGTCATTGGTAGAGTTTGGACAATATGCTAAGTGCATATAAAATGCATACTTGCTTTGGTAGAGTTTGGACAATATGCTAAGTGCATATAAAATGCATACTTGCTTTGGTAGAGTTTGGACAATATGCTAAGTGCATATAAAATGCATACTTGCTTTGGTAGAGTTTGGACAATATGCTAAGTGCATATAAAATGCATACTTGCTTTATATAACAGCGTGTACAGACAAGTTTTAACTTACGGAGAAGCAGCTTGGGTATTTAATAAACGAGAAAAAAGTATAGTGAATGCTGCAGATATGAAGTAACTAAGAAGAGGCAGAGTTAGAAACACGGTAATAAGGGGAGAAGCTGATGATGAAGTCAATTGAAGAATAAATTGAACAACGAAACTAGAATGGTGGAAACATATGCAGAGAATGGAGAGTGGAGCCCAAGTGATAGTATGGGAGTGTAAAGTGATGGAGAAGAGGAAGAGAAGAAGACCGTAGCAGATTTGGGGGAATGTAGTGGGACAAATACTTAAGAAAAAAGGAAGAACGTGGATTTATACAAGGAAGTTCGCGCAAGGCAGAGAGGAGTGAAGGTAATTTATAACAGAATAGGAATTAACACTCTAACTCTTACACCCATTTAAAGTAGGAAGGGATGATTAGATATACTTGCGCATTTGGGCCAAAATCTCATAAAATAGAATTTGGTATATTTCCAAATATTTTGATAATAAGGGAATATGCAAATTATATTTTGAGATTCCTTTCGAACAGTACTTACGAAGTCAGGTAAAAGGAAAAATCCATCCCTCATTTTCGGAACTGATAAACAATGGGTCAGTTGTGGATTTTTGGAAAATATAGGATTAAGATAAAGAACAATACCGACTCAACCTTCAGCGACACGTATGTTCCTATAGCAACGTTTTTTTCGACAAAAACCCATACTTGAAAATGACCAAATATACACAGTCTGCCACAACGAAAACCGAACTTTTTTAAAACAAAACCAAATCTTACTTACTTATTTATTTTACTAAAAGTAGTCGCCTTCGGCTTCAATACAACATTTTGCGCGGTCCATTAACATGTCGAACGAATTTTTAAGTTCATCTTTAGAGATATCCTTCAAGATCGCTGTCGACGCCTTTTTAGTGACTTCGACGTTGGCATAACGCTGTCCTTTCATCGCCAAGTGTAGTTTGGAGAATAGATAGAAATCACGGGGGGTAAAATGCGGTGAATACGGGGAATGGTTGATGGCTACAATGCCATTCGTAGTTAGAAAATCAATGGTAAGCGTCAAGTGATGAGATGGTGCATTATCGTGTAACTAAGGCCAGCTACCATTTTTTGCGATATAGAGTGTGCGTACGACGTATACGCGCCAATAAACACTTCATAACACCAAGATAATATACAGCATTGACTGTTTGACTAGTTGGTACAAACTCTTCGCCTACTATGCCTTTCGACTCATAAAAACGAGTCAACATTATCTTCACTTTTGACTTCTTCAAACAGCTTTTTTTCGGTCTTTCTTTGCTTGGATGCTTTCATTCAGAGCCTTGGCGCTTGGTCTCTGGATTATATTGAAAACACTACATCTTATCACCAGTTACAAAAGAATAAGTTTTCGTCCTTTTTTGAATCTTTAATCAAGTCTGTACAATGCTGAATCCAGTTAGCTTGTGTGGTACAAACTTTGCACAAATCTTTCTCAGCGTCAATTACTGTGTCAAAATACGATGAATCGAATCCTTAGAAATATGTAATTCTATTCCCACGTGACGCAATGAGGATTTCGACTCATTTCTGATAAATTCGCGCAATGTTACTTTCTGTAAATACAGATTTTTTTTGCACCAGGACGTTCGTTATCATTTATGTCCGTACGACCGTCTTTAAATCGTTTATACCACTCATACACACTCGTACGTGATAAAGACGCATCACCAGACACTTGTTTCATTAAATTAAACGTTCCAGTAAACTATTTGCCGAGCTTAAAACAGAATCTAATATACACTATTACTTTATGCGCAATTTCTCTACTTCTAATGATATAAATATCATGATAGTTTGACATAACATTGGGGAAAGTTCTACCTTACCGACGCATATCTTTTTTAATAGATGGCGTTACTAAGAATTACTATTTTAATTTTTTTCTGCGACAGACTGTGTATTTACAAAGTACGCATTTAAAACATTTCCTTTCACAATTTGAGTTTGAGGTGCCAAGACGGTATTTATGTAAATATGCGAAAATAAGCTTCTGATAAAATTGTTCTACTAAAAAAAAAAATGGATCTTGGGAAAAAAGTGATTTAAAAATAGTGGATTATGAACATGGTTTTTGTACTGTTGGCGAGAAAAGTGTAAGTAAATTTGAACATAATTAAATAAATAATTAAACGTAGAATTTTGGTAGTAGTTTAGGGTAGTTTGAAATAGGAAAGAAATGTTTTTTTTTAATGAAGGATTATTCATATTTTGTCAAATTCTCCATATCTCATCTATTAATTTTTACAAATTAACTGTCAGGAAAAATTGCAAATTGTTCAACATTTAGGAACTGAAATGCGTACCAATAAAAAGAGAACCCTGCTCCAAAGTCGAAAAGTTTCTCTCAGCCACTAACGATGGGACCAGTGCGCTTCAGGACAATTTTAGGAAAGACCTGTTAATTTATTTATAGGTTGGAGCATTTCTATTCCTTGGCTTTGCACTGACGTCTTTCTGGAAGATCTACCTCATTAATTAACCCTCTAATTCAACAGTAAGGATTCCTTCCTGTTTACCTTTAGTTGTATATTAATTATTTAGACTAGATTTTTGATTTTACGAAAACCACGTTTCCAACTATTGAAGAAGACGGAACATAATCTGCTTTACTGCAGCCTGTTTATTGTCTTAAGTTCTAAACGAAGCCGTCTGGTACCTATTCCTCGCTCAATGGTACTAGGAGATTGTAATTTAGCCAAGGATCCAGAACTTTTCGTAATTATCATTTAAATATAAATTTATTTAGTTTCGGTGCGACAGACAGTAGCAGTAGTTGAGCCCTGAAGATGTCTCATACGAGTGGGTACGAAACGTCGGCAGTTATACCAGTGACGCGGTTCCAGCTCGGAAGCCCAGAAGCAGATACTATTGACCACGACCGCGGAAGTCTAGTACCAGATTATTTGGTTCATAACATTGTGGAGATAAGTATTTTGTTTATAAGCAACTGTTCGGTCTAATTACAGGCTAGTTTGAGGGCTGTTAGATCCTAGATCGATCCTTACATTTGTGCTACAGTTTTAGTTTGATGACTAGCTGGTTATACGGAAGGTAATTATACAAAGATTTATTTAAATATTACACACATATATATGTATATAATAATAATATATATATATATATATATATATATATAATAAGGACTTGACAACTTTTTTTCAAAATAAAACGCAGACCATTTGAGATATTTCAAAAACTTTATTATCGGGTTGAAGTACACTCAAAACATTTATGAATGGAACTCGACTTCGTTCATATGGCCACCGCGGGCATGTTTGCAGCGGTCGATTCGTTGGACACAATTTTCGATGACCCGGCCACACAATTCGGCCGAAACGGCTGCTATTTCGCGTTCACTGTTGGCTCTGAGCTCTTCCAACGTTGTCGGGTTGTTGGCATAGACCAATGACTTGACGTAGCCCCAAAGAAAAAAGTCTAGAGGCGTTAAATGGCACGAACGAGGCGGCCAATCGACTGGTTTATTTCTTGAGATACCACGCTCATCAAACTTACTCTTCAATAAATCGATTGTAACGTGTGCTGTGTGGCTTGTGGCACCGTCTTGCTGAAACCACATGTTGTCCAATTCCATATCTTCCAATTTGGGCCAAAAATAATCGGTAATCATGGCGCGATAACGATTACCATTCACAATAACGTGACGATCATTATCGTCGCCGAAAAAATATGGCCCTATGACGCCGCCGGCATGCAAACCGCACCAAACAGTTATTTTTGTGGATGAAGTGGTGTTTCATGAAGCACATGTGGATTTTCACCCGACTAATAACGCATATTTTGCTTATTGACGAACCCATTGAGCCAAAAATGAGCTTCGTCACTGAAAATGATTTTGCGATGAAATTGATCATCTTGGCGTATCTTTTCCAGAGCCCAATCGGAGAACGTACGTCGCTTCAAATGGTCCATCGGCTTCAATTCTTGCGTCAGCTTGATCTTGTATGTGTGTAAACCAAGATCTTTACGCAAAATTCGCCATAAATTGGTCTGGGCGATGCCCAACTCTTGAGAACGCCGTGGAATTCACTGATTTGGATCATTTGCTACGGACGTTTCAACGGCAGCGATATTTTCGACACTTCGACCAACCCGTTGGCTCACTGGCACGGCAACATCACACAACGAATATGTAGACTCAAATTTTTGCACTAAACTTGTTACTGCCTGTCTACTAGGCCGAGAATTACGACCGAAAATCGGAGTTAACGCTCTTAAAGTAGCGATCACCGACTCCGAATTTCTGCGTTCACAAATTGATTTAAAAGTTGTCAAGTCCCTATTGGAAAACCCTTTAAAATCGCTTTTACGTACTTAGTTTACCGCCATAAGTTAATTAATTAAGGGATTGTTAATAAATTGTTCATTATTTAAATATTACTTCATGTACTTGATAATTCTAAGTAATTGAGAGCTTGTTAGTAATCTTCATAGACCACTGTTTTGTATACTCCACACAATTACTGATTTAATGTAATTATTTGGTTAGTAAACCGATTATTTTCTTATGTAATAATGTAATAATAATATAAAAAATTCTACTTCCTTGATTCATAGATATATTGTATGGTATACATCGTATTTACATACGTGTTTCATGAAAACGATCCTCATATTCCGCTGATTGCTTTCCCTCATCTACAACGACAACTACGCACGGATCCCCTGTGGTAATCCAGAACTTCGTTGGTCGCCTGCGCCTACGAATTGACACTTACGAGAGCCACATGTGGCCGCATGCTAATGACTGAGATATGATGCACAGATGACAAAAAAAGAAAGGAAGAACATGAACGCAATGGAACAGATAAAGAAGCGCGACTGAGACGGAGGATACGCACGAGAAAAAAATCTCGAAAAACACTGCAATGAAAAAATAACGTTGAGGAATTTATAGGGAGTTATTTTGGTTTTAGCTTAATGACTTCAGGATAATAAAAAATATATATATATATAAAGCGCAAAAAAAATAAAGAAGGGGAATAAGGAGGGATGTAAGTTAATACCTAAAAGAGGGAGCTTGTAAAAATGTGTTTTTTATATGTGTAGTTGTCACGGTGTTGACTGAAAAATCGTATCCATCAACACTGTAAGGACATCGTAGAAACGTAGATAAGTTACTTTTTCAATGGAGTGCTGCTCACGCTTAAAACGTATGTTTTTCACTTTTTTTAAATATCCAATTACGAGATAAGAATATTAACACTTTAAGTTGATAGTCTAAACAAAAAATGGAGAAAAGATCATTTTATTTTATGCAAAAATGACTTATATCTTAATAATTAATCAAAAAAAGGTAAATAATACCCGTTATCACATCAATGTTCGCATTCTGTATACGTATTTCGACAAATAAGTTGTCAACATCAACGGTAAAACTCGCACAGAATAACTTCTTACAACTTTCTTCACTAAAAACCAAACTCACACCGTATATCCTTGGTTCTTAACTATTTCTAAGTTCTCATCACCAGCAGATAATTAATAACAGTTGTCGCACCTGTATCCGCAGTAAAACTCGCACAGAATAACCCCACGCAACTTTTCTTGTTAAAAGTGAAACACGTAATAGTATGTGTTTGGTTTTTTTGGGGAAAAGTAGTGCGGAGTTATTCTGTGTGAGTTTTACCATGAATCCAAGTAAAAAATGCGTATTTTCGACTTTTTATAAAATTCTACAACTAAGGCTGAGGCCCATATAACTACATTAACTTTACTGCTTTGATATGTAAAAAAAACCGAGTGTTTTTAAGCGAAATCATCGAATGTTTATTTAATTGTAAAGAGGAGGCTATGCCATTAATAATGGAAAACAATATCAACCATATGGCCGCCACGGCTGCTCTTGTAGGACAATATTCTTTTCATGAAATTTTTCATCACCAACTCGCACATTTGCAGCAGTATGTCCTCGATAACTTCATGGATTCCATCTTTGAAGTCTTGAATCGATTGTGGGCTATTGGAACAGACCTTATCTTTCACGTAACTCCAAAGAAAAAAGTCTAATAGTGTTAAATCACAAGATCTCGGTGGCCAATTGTAATCGCCTCTTCGAGAAATCACACGGTCAGGAAACTTTTCACGCAAAAGAGTATCGTTACTTGTGTGGCACGTAGCGCTGTCTTGTTGAAAATAAATGTCGTCCACATCAATATTTTCCAATTCCGGCACTACAGAATCATTAATCGTAGTTCGATAACGCAATCCATTCATCGTATCAGTTGTTCCAGCCTCATTTTCGAAAAAGTAAGGACCTTACTTGGTCATTGGACCAACGATCCCGCCAGACCAAAAACCACACCGTTGAGGATGGAGAGGCTTTTCAACAATAATTTTTGGGTTTCGGAGCTCCAAATGCGACAATTCTGCTTGTTAACGTACCTTGAGAGGTGGAAATGGCCCTCATCACTCAAGATGATTTTTCGATAAAATTCCGAATCAGTTTGACGCATTTCAAGGATCCAATCAGCAAAGACACGACGTTATTGATGGTTGGTAGGCGTGAGTTCTTGTGTTAACTGAACTTTAAAAGCCTTAGAACCTAAGTCTTTACGCAAAATACGATTTAACGTCATTTGTAGAATGCCCAATTCCAAAGATCGACGAGAAATGGACAAACCTGGGTTTTCCTCAACACTATAGGCTACAACAGCAATATTCTCAGTTGTTCTTGAGCGACGTGCACGAGTTCGATTCTTCACATCACTAACTTTCCCAACAGCTCAAATTCTTCCACCAGTTTCACAATTACTGGCCGAGAAGGTTCTTCACGACGACCCAAAAATGTTTGAGTTTTGCGAACTATGACGGCGAAATTTTCACCGCTTTTGTAGTGAACTTTATTAATTTCAATGCGTTGTTGAAGCGTATGTTGTTCCATTTTTTTTACTTGTCATCTGTCAAGTAGTTACAGGTTGAATCACGACAACTGTTAAAATGGCGGTATATTGAAAATGAAATGTCTTATTGGAACACCTTTTATAACACTCTCTTTTTTTACCGATGTTTGAAAATAGCGACCCATTCACCAATATTTCTTTTTGTAAATTAAACCAAATCGCAGGCGTTCATACGTTACATATGTTTTGCCCAAGTCAGATGAGGGCCAAAATACGAGTACTTCACCTCATACCTCCTTTGTAAAAATAAATCGTTTAAATGTCTATTTATTTTAACTTTAATCAAATAAAGTTGTAATTCGAGTCAATTCGTAGCCCAAAAAGTATTCCATGATCTCATATTGCTGTTTGAAGAACATACGACATATGTAACAATAAAACGTTTAAATGTCTATATGCTTTTGAAACTGTCAAAACAGTAGACTGTCATTTAAGGCAAACGTTTTTGTTTTTATTCACGGTCTACTACCAAAAATTTTCAGAACATCTCGTGCATAATTTGAAATAAATTATTGTTTAACAAATTTTTCAGATATATCAGTTATTTAACTACTAACTTTCGTTAGAGTCACAAAGGTCGAAATAAAAATGTTTTAAAGATACTAAAGTCGATTAATCATCTGCTTATATCACTATCACACTTAAAGTAAATGTTTTTATGTCTTTAAAACAAACACTAAACAATTGAATCCTAAAAAATCAGCAACGTATTTTCACATTTTATACTTTTCCCTTTATTCTCCGGTTACCGGTTCATTCTTTTAATTTCAACCCTCCAGATCTTCTATAATTTTTTCTCACATATACACGTACACGTTTTGCATATTGCGAATACGCGTTTCGCCCATGGATGTGTGCACCTATTAAGTTGTACGGAGTCTTGCGTCCCCTAAAATCTAAAATATCTCTCGTCCCTCTAATGAACATCCCCGTAATCCGTCTATTATTTCTGGATGCCACTCTGAATGGGTTAAGGGGGTTTGAAAGATACTGGTACAGTAGATTCGGTGTGTGTGTGTGTATGTAATTACGTATGCGTCTTTTCTCTTGTCTAACGTCCGCTATGGACGCAAGTGATGAGAAATTTCGACGGTTAACTGGAATATACTCAGGCATTCAAAGAAGTGCAGATACTGGCTTATAGATACCCACGATGAGTTTTTTTTATTCTTGAACGTACGTGCTGTGTTGAATTCAAAAGAAAACATGTCACTGTATAAAAAATTATTTGATAAAACAATTAAATTGTGATTGTCAAATAGGAAAACCCTAAAATTGATAAAGGGAACAGCAGTGCATGTATTAGATTTTAAATATGGTCATAAGATCTACAAGATACTTAAGTAATACTTTGTGGACAGATATTTTCAGGTTAAATATCGGGAAGTCTACAGAGAACTTTATTCTATCAATTGTGATGTCCCACAAGGTAACGTTCTGGATCCAGTACTGTCTCTGTTGTTTATAGCAGATCTACCAACATCAAATTACATACAACTACAACTTCCGCAAGTGATACCGGCATTATTGCTACATATATTATACAAATACGAAAGAAAACATCACCTTATTTACAAGAAAACTAAATAAAATAAAATCGAGAGTTGGCTCGTTAGAATAAATGAACAAAAGTTATTCCAAGTTATTATTAGCTTAAAAAATAACAATTGGCCACTTGCTACACAGCCGGGTAAACTAATACAAGTAGCTAAATCTGCGCGGTATCTAGGAATGGACTTACATCGCCGCTTGACCTGGAAAGCTCATATCTGTCAAAAATGGAAGTAATTAGAAATGAAGGTAATTTTGATGGAGTCTGTGGTTGATTAACTTAATCACTGAAGGTTGATATATAACCCCATTCCAGGTTGAATTTGATTAATTGATCAATAAGGTAATATATAACCCCTTTCCACAATTAACTATTTGTAAATTCTGTATACGATTTCACAACCAAGTTGTCATCATCAGCAAGTTGTCCTTATCAGCAGGTCATTAAACAGTGTCGCATCTGGAAAACTACGGCAAAATACCCGTACGAAACAAATTTCGTACACGATATGTACCGTCGAAAGCCAAAACGCAGACTAACCAGTGATGATGACAACTTACTTGACGAAATTTGTATACACAATACGAAAATTAATGTGGAAATGGGTTATATATCAACCTTCAGTGATTAAGTTAATTATATAATAATAATAATATGATAAAAACTGTCAAGAAATGGTAATCCAGCCATTTAATTGGTGTACCATATTATTAACACTAGAACATACACAAACCATTCATTTTCTTCCTTTTATACAAAACGAAGTTAATAGAACTTCCAAGTTAAATTGTTTTTTGATGATGTTAAAAAATAAATCAACAATCAAACAATTTTGTAAAAATGGTTTAGAAATATTTGAGTGGTGCGTTGATTCTGAATATGACGTGTAGATTTCATGCCCATCTGATTAAGAAGATCTTAATCTGTACGCTTAAGGGTTCACGAAGTAACTTGTCCTCTAGCTAAAACCTGAATCATCGAGGATATTGGAGCATTAAAACCTGGGATAAAAGACGTTCGTAATTATGATTGCTTTTTATAAAGAGTGTTTCAAATTACGTGGTTTCTTTTAAGAATAAATAAAGTGTAGATGGCGCACTGAACTTGTCTGGGTATGTGGGCATTTAAAAAGTGTGATGTATGACATTTATAAAAATGGCTTCGTACACGGTACAACAACGCGTTCAAATTGTTGAATTATCTTATGAAAATCAGCGTTCTGCGAAAAGAGTTTTTAGAAAATTACGTGAATTTTATGGTTTACGTAATCGTCCATCTGAAAGCACTATTGGTCGAATTATTACAAAATTTCAAGAGACCGGTTCCGTGAAAGATCAAAGAAGTGAAAAATACAGTCGCAGTGGTCGTTCACAAGAAAATATTGGTTTGGTTCGTGAGAGTGTTGCTGAAGATCCTGAAATGTAAATTAGACGACGTTCACAACAACTTGGACTTAGAAGATCAACAACATGGCGTATTTTACACAAGGATTTAGCTCTGAAGGAATATAAAGTTCAAATAACACAGGAACTGAAGCCATTAGATCATTTAAAACGTCGTTCATTTGTCAATTTCATCAATGAACAACCAGCTGATTTTTCTCAAAAAATAATGTTTTCCGATGAGGCACATTTTGAACTTGGTGGCTATATTAATAAACAAAATGGTGTGCATTATGGTGAGGTGGTGTAATTGGACCTTACTTCTTTGAAAATGCTGCTGGTGAAGCTGTAACTGTCAATGGTGATCGATATCGTCGGATGATAACCGAATTTTTGTGGCCAGAATTAATGAATATTGATCTAGATGATATGTGGTTTCAACAGGATGGCTCTGCACCTCACTTTGCACACGAATCAATTGATTTATTGAGAGAAAAATTTCCTAGACGTGTAATCTCAAGAAACGGTGATGTTAATTGGCCACCAAGATCATGTGATTTGACACCGTTAGACTATTACCTTTGGGGTTATGTAAAAAGTCTGGTATATAAAAACAATCCACAATCAGTTCCTGCTTTGAAAGATGAAATTATTCGTGTCATTGGTGAGATAGAGCCTCAATTATGTCAAAATTTCATTGAGAATTTTAACAAAAGAGTGGGCGTCTGCGGAGCTGCAATATGAGACATTTGCTAGATATTATTTTTCGCATATAAATATCATAACTGATACTTCAATTACCAATAAAAAGTTTTTGAAAGTGAATGCAAATTATGTGTTTTATTTATTCTTTAAAAAAAACGCGAAATTTGAAACACCCTTTATTTGTTTCTTGATAATGTCATTTGCTTTTTAAGACTATGGTATAAATGATTGAGTTTATATGCTTCCTTTCAGTTTAGTTACGGGGTCGCTAAAGACTACTCCAAGACCATTCAAGCAAACAGGAACCGGAAACAAATTATAGATCGATGTCTCTGTAGTTATATTTTTTACATCTAAAAGTACGACTCATCATTTCCAAATTAAATAAAAAACAAAGGAATGCAGACAAAGCAAAGGATAAAGACGCAGGTGTAAAAAATTTGTCGTAATAAGCGTAAAAAAAAATTGAACATTTTCGATAAGACACCTTCCCACTTATTCTTTACTTTACCTTCATTGTTTTTTTCATCTCCTATCCATGGAAGTGACAAACTTCATTTCGTGTAAACAGATCTGGGTCAGGTCACTCCTTTTTTTATTTCAATCCAGATGGATTTCTGACAGACGTAATATACTCGAACAGACTCCGAAAGACGAGATATTCCAATTAAAATTGAAAAGTACAAAAAGAGAGGAGATAGGAAAAAAAAAGAAATAAAGGAAGTCGGATAAAATGCAAAACCACAAGCGGAATTTCACAATAAATTAGCCTGCAACGGTAGAAAATTGAGCAGACCGATTGCGACGTATTGGGAGAAATGGAAACACATTTCGTTCGACATTGTATGTATCCAGTTTCGGACGGCGAACTGTCTTACGGTTTTAACAAAATAGATTAGTGAAAAGCGAATATAATATTGATTAAAAATCGTCATGCTTGATGTCACCTCAATCGACAACGTAACTGTTTTCTAGCAAAGTCAAGTTAAAAAGTATATCTCTTTCGGTGGACGAGGCAAGCAGAGAGAAGAGAAAAAAAAAGAACCATACCCTGATTAGTTCCGAATTGGTATGCGTGGGCCACACCGCACACAGGTGACTCATAACTGATTTATTCGAAAATTTCCGATAATTTCTTGCAAAATTGTTGGACTTTTTTTGTGTGTTCGCCGTTAACCGGTCGCTTGTCAATACGTAAAGAAATGTGTCTGATATTATTGTAATTACGTAATTTCGATACTGTTTTATAAGAAGTTTAAAGCTCGAAAATTCGAATAATATAATTACATGATTGCGAAAGAAATGATTGATTTTAGAAATTCTTAATGCAAGGAGAATTCAAAGTTTGCCTGCATTTTATTTTTTTTTCTAAATACAGTTAAATAGATATTTTAATGTATTCATATATTCATCGAAGTAGGCTTGTTAGCTAACGCCATAAACAACTGCAACTTGTTTGTGTCAATAGTGTTAGTTGCACGAGGGTGGTCCCATAAGTAAGCAAGCTAAGCTAATTTTGTCAACGTACAACAAGAAAGACCAGCCATATGAGTGTGTCCTACTAAAGTTTTCGACAATTTGCTCTTCTAACGTCAAAATAACTATTTAATGTGAAAATCTCCTTTTACTTGGTATTTCTAACTTTAGATGAGATTACTGACAATCCAGTATAACGACCATTTCTGTTTAAGACTTTGTTATATTGCAAGAAGTCATTGAACTCAATAAACTTCATAATACGAGGGTGGTTCCATAAGTACCCGGCCTAACCTAGAGATGGCGGTAGTTGTTTGAAAAATATCACTCTATTAGAAAGTACACAACCTATAAATTATATGTTTCAAGTTTGCAGACGCCACGTTGTTTAGTACCTGTTTGGAACCAATCAATAGTGAACGTTTTCAGTGAATTTGTAAAAATGGAGAAAATTGGTCATCGTTACGTAATACGCCTCAACTCAACCGATATAAAAGCTGAATTGAATTCTACTCTGGGCGAGTCTGCTCCTTCGTTTACAACAGTGAAATATTGGGTAGCAGAGTTTAAACGAGAACGTACGAGTTGCTAAGACGCGCATCGCAGTGATCAACCAAATGAGGTGATGACTCCAGAAATGGTGAAGAAAATCGACAAAGCGGTACTGGATGATCGTCGACTGAAAGTAGGCGGGTTAGCAGACATAGTAGGCATTTCAGAAAGTGCGGTACATCGCATATTATCTGAAAATTTGGACATGAGAAAGCTGTGTGCAAGATGGGTGCAGTGTTTGCTCACACTCGGGTAAAAACAGTGTCGTGAAGATGTTTCAATTGAGGGTTTAGCGAAGTTTCACAGCAACAAAGCATAATTTTTGCGTCGTTTCATAAACATGGATGAAACATGGGTCCATCGCTTCACACCCGAGACAAAAGAACAATCAAAACAATGGACTCAAAAGGGAGAACCGGCTCCAAAGAAGGCAAAGACCGTTTCATCTTCAGGCAAGGTATGACCTTGTCTGAAGCATCGGTTTTTTGGGATGCGCGTGGAATAATTTTTATTGAAAAAGGAAAAACTATCAACGGCGAGTATTATTTGAACTTATTGCAACGTTTGAGCGAAGAAATCAAGCAAAAACGGTCGCATTTGGTTAAGAAGAAAGTGTTGTTTCGTCAAGACAATGCACCAGCTCACAAATCCGTTATTGCAATGGCTAAAATTAATGAATTAAAGTTTGATTTGCTACCTCATGCACCCTATTCGCCAGATTTAACACCATCGGATTATTTTCTGTTCCCAAACTTGAAAAAATGGCTCAATGGTCAAAGATTTTCCAAAGATTTTGGTCTCATCAGTTAATGGCTATTTTGAGGAGCAAGACAGTTTTTATTATAAAAAGGGTATCAAACTTATTAAACATCGCTGGGAAAAGTGTATAGAACTGAAAGGAGGTTATGTTGAAAAATAAATATATTTCTTTCCAAAATTTTACTCGTTAATTATACATTTAAAAAAACTATTCACAAAAAAAATCTGTCGATTAAAAATATGTAGATATAAAATGTATTGCTGGTTAAAAAAATAAATAATTTGAAAAAGAGGGACCCCCCAAATGTCGTTAATAAAAACCAAGTGTTTTATTATCTCCCATCCGTGGAAATACCCAATACACAAAACTAAAATTTATAGTCAAAATATTTATGAATACTTGACATAGACGCGCACAAAGGCGTACGCGGCAAAGAAATTAATGTTTATAACTTCATTAAATAGATATAATTAATAATATTCGATATGTTAATAAACAACAATTTCCCACAATCATTAGCTTTTATTACCAAGGCTTTGTTGTAGAGAGATAAGGAAGGTTATAGCGAAAAAACTTATTCAAAATCATCGATTATGGGATTATGGTATTCAAAGAACGAAATCATTAAAGCAATTTGTTATTTATCAGGTATAAATCACTCATATTTCTTATATGCGATTTGTTGTGTACACAATTACGTCTTTTCCTAGTTTCGTTATTCAAAGAAAATCTCCAGAATAATAAGACAATGCTCTTAACACTTGACCGGTTAACAAATGATTTTTACGAAGATACCTGCGAGAACGGAACACAGAACCTTTAAAATGCTTAAGCACATTAAGGAAGACCAAAACAGGATTTCGATATGTTAATGGAACGATTATGTTAATCACTACGTAACCCTTTTACTATGTACGGTTTGCTACCGCGTCTCTAAATTCTCTCGGTGACGTTCCCTCGATCTCGTTCGGGGTCCACCACATGCTGCGCAGGAATACCCACGGCTTAAGACAACAAGCGAAGGGGTTAATGTGTTCTCCGCTATATGTACGTGTGTGCGTGTGTATGTGTGTATTACATCTACGGACACATAAGTGGTGATGAGGTACTCTTCAACACTAATCCGTCTCCTTTTTTGCATAAGGAAGTGTCCCCGGGGGGACATCTTTTTTATACATTCTTTTTATGCCGTATCTGAATCCAGTGGTAATTTGAATTCTACCGATTATTTTTTTTTTAGATGAACGGTTTTTTCTCACTGAATCTAGTTAGTCGTGGAGTAAAAGTGGTCGTGAATAATTTTAAGGTTAAGATGATTTTTTCTGCATCGTTTCCGTTACGTGAAATTGTTGAGTTCGTCCAGAATGTAGATTGATGTAAATCCTCCACTATAAAACGATCTATTTTTTCGATGCATCCATTCTTGAACTCGCGAGGAAGGTATTATTTGTCAACTCAAATTTCATTATTGAACAAATTAAAGAAAAAGTGAAATTAAAAATTTCTGCGTTGGAGCAGGACTCGAATCTGTATCTACTGCTTTCTAGACGACTGCTTTACCAATTAAGCCACCAAGCAGTACAGTTACGAGTCTCTTAATATACAATAAACTGATTTAGAACAGATTTAATTATTTTATCGTGCAGTCAAGTTTTGACGTTCGGAATTATTTATATATATATAATTAGGTTCTTTATGACGTAAAATTCATATTTCTTGCTACGCCATCATTAATTATGAATTACAAAAATTAATTCAAGTTTCTGTGTTGGAGCAGAACTCGAACGTCTAGAAAACGGCAGATAAAAGTTCAATTAACGACGGAAATATTCATTTTCAACTTTCTATAATGAAGCACTTAATTATATATATATATCTATATATCTATATATCTATATATATATCTATATATCTATATATCTATATATCTATATATCTATATATCTATATATCTATATATCTATATATCTATATATATATATCTATATATATATATATATATATATATATATCTATATATCTATATCTATATATCTATATATATATATATATACACTACCGGTCATATTTATTTGCCCACCCTTAGTTTTAGCCAAAATTATTAAACTATCAAATGTGTACTGAAAATGTATTTATTGTACCAATACAATAGTGTAAAATAAACATAAAATAGTTACATTTTTCTTATATAAAAACTTTATCATTAATTATTATTAAATTTTGCTCTCATCAATGTGCCCACCTTTATTTTTGATAATTGCGGCACATAACCGCGGCATCCTTTCAATTAATTTTTGCAGTGTATCTTCTGTAATTTGTGCCCAGACTTCATGAAGTTGTTCCCACAGTACAGTGGTGGATGATTGAGCAGGTTCTCGAACCTTCCGGTCCAATTCTTCCCAAAGAAGCCCTATTGGGTTCAGATCAGGACTTTGAGCTGGCCATACCATTATAGAGATTTGCCCTTGCTCTTCTAGTTGACGCAAGTAATCGCCACACAATCTAGAAGTGTGTTTCGGATCGTTGTCCTGTTGAAATACAAAGTTTTCGCCAAGAATCCTTAGTCCTGAAGGAACAGCGTTATTTTCTAAAATTTCTTTGTAGCCTTCTTTTCTTAGGATTCCCTCAATTTAGACGAGATCGCCTACAGATCTTCCACCAAAACACCCCCAAATCATTACTGAACCTCCTCCATGTTTTACGGTAGGCGCAATACATTCTGACAGTACTCTTTCTCCTGCGGATCTTCTTACGAATATTCGCCTTTTACTACCGAAAAGTTCAAACTTCGATTCGTTTGTCCACAACACATTATTCCACTGATCGATCGTCCAATTCTTATGTTCTTTAGCCCAATTTAGTCGTTTTATCTTGTTTTGCTTTCGTAGTAGTGGTTTTCGCAGAGCAATTCTTCCGTATAAACCCGCTTGGCTTAACCTTCTCTGTACCGTGGACACACTAATTGGTTTAGCACGCGCTCTATTCATTTCAGCAGCAATTTCTGGTACTGTTTTTCGTCTATCGCGTCTGCTTATCCGTATTAGATGCCGGTCATCTCCAGATGTCGTCGCTTTGCGTCGTGCAGATCTTCTTTTGTTGGAAAATGTACCACTTTATTCAAATTTTTTAACGTTATAATCAACGGTTCTGCGATTTACCCGTACGATGATAAGCAATTATCATAGCACGCACTTCAACAGATAATTCCTTCGTCTTCGGCATTGCATTAAAATATTCACAATAACTCTCTATTTCACTATTTTGGCAACAAAAGATGAACGATGACTGACATAAAATTTATTTCCATTTTTGAATAACACATCCTAATATTGTAATTAGTTAGTACAATAACACAATATTGGTAATACCTTTCGGAAATGCAGGTAAAACTGTTAATACTGTAGGGATTAGCCTATATAATATTTATGGTATTTTTCCAATTTATGACACCTTTACGATATATCATAAACAATTTAAGATTTTTGTAGAAATTCATATGGAATTACTTCCACTAATAATATTGTTGAATAATTATAATACAGATTTTTCGAAAGATAATCCGTATTTCAGGAAACACATAAAATTGGGGTGGGCAAATAAATATGGCCGGTAGTGTATATTTCGACAATTAAGTTGCCATCATCAGGAGTATATTGTATATTGTTCTAATTGGATTATAAAAATCACTTTTTAGCAAACAGCTGGATCAACGGTGTGCGCTTATTTATTTTTTTTTTGATGATATTTAAATCGTTATAATCTGATATTCAAAGGACATTTTAGGAATTCTCAATAAAAACTATTTCATTCATTCTTTTAAATTCATTCAGAAACATTTTGTACTCGACAAGTCGAAAAAAAATGCGTCTGCCTTTTTTTCCTGATAGTATTTCATTATCGAAGATCCATACTTGTAGAGGCAAGAGATATACCGTTCGTCTCATGTTTTTTATGCTTAACCTCTACATCGCACGTATGAACGCGTAAAATATCCGAAATTATATCGACCTTATTCAGCGGCAATACTTGTCTGGGTCACTCTCTTACCATAATAAATAGCACATGTGTTTTTTTCTTCTCAGAACCGAACGGACTCGGTGTTAACAGATGAGAACGCGTTCATATCCATTAGATGCCGTAAACATGGGAGCTGGCCGCGTCCGAAAGGCCCCCGAGTCTGTTTCGTTTCACGCTCTGTGCTGTCACCGCGGCCTCCACTATCGCATTTTATCACTGAAACCAGATGAAGAGGAATTCTTTTCGAAGAGGATCGTTGATCCCTTATGGTGATGATGACGGTTTAGAAGGAGAAAGTGAGAACTTTAAACGGATTACATTTAGGAATATAAGTGGTAGTAAAATAATTCTGAAATTTCGCATATTATTTGCTGAAAAAATGAGGCGAAGTAGGAGTTGAGAAGAACAATATAATTTAACAACAAAAGAGTACATAACATAACAATAAATATATGCTAGAGAAAGATTATAATCATTAAAATAAATATTGTAGTTAATCAATGATATATAACCCCTTTTCACATTAATTTTCGTATTCTGTATACGTATTTCGACGACTAAGTTGTCATCATCAGCAGATAATTAAACAGTGTCGCACCTGGAAAACTACGGCAAAATACCCGTACGAAACAAATTCCGCACACGATCTGTACCGTTGAAAACCAAAACGCACATTAACCAGTGATGATGACAACTTACTTGTCGAAATACGTATACAGTATACGAAAATTAATGTGGAAAGGGGTTATATATCAACCTTCAGTGATTAAGTTAATCAACCACAGGCTCCATCAAAATTTAATCACTAAGGTTGATATATAACCTCTCTCAAATTAACTTTTGTAATTCTGTATACGCATTTCAATAACTAAGTTGTCATCATCAGCAGATGATTGCAAAGTGTTGAGAACCGTTCAGAACCGCGGATCGCGTACGGAGTTTGTTTTCGTACAGGTATTTTTCACCGTGGTTTACCAGGTGCGACACTTTGCTGTTATCTGCTGATGATGACAACTTAGTTGTCGAAATGCGTATACAGAATTACAAAAGTTAATGTGGAAAGGGGTTATATATCAACGTTAGTGATTAAGTTAATCAACCACAGGCTCCATCAAATTCAACTCCATCAAAATTTCGAAATATTGTAGTAATATCCGTTTTCATTAAATAAAAATATTTGTATCTGCTCCTGGGCTTACGGGCTGGAACCGCGTCATTGGTATAACTGCCGACGTTTCGTACCCACTCATATGGGACATCTTCAGGGCTCAACTACTGCTACTGTCTGTCGCACTGAAAACTACATGTGCCATATGAGTGGGTACGAAACGTCGGCAGTTATACCAGTGTCGCGGTTCCAGCCCGGAAGCCCAGAAGTAGATAGTATGGACCACGACCGCGAAAATCTACGTACCAAACAAAAATATTTGTAAATTAATAAAAAAGATTGTGATGGGGAGTTGGCCGTTAGTTGGAATTCCATACAATAAAATGCAAAAGAAACACTTGAAATGAAACATGTTTGAATTTCCAAAATGTACAGAAAACAAATACAGGGGCTGCCATCATATTTTCCTGCAGAGCAGGTTCTAGACACCATCAAAATTTATCAAAAACGGTTGATATTAACTTTTGTTTGATTAACTTTTCATACCAAATAAATGCTAAAAGTCCTGAATCGCATTACAGTTCATAAATAAACGATATAAAATTCGATTCTTTAACAATATTGTTTCCATATTTAATAGTATTCTACTTTTATTCTCATAATAAAGTACTAGGAATCGAAAATGCAACGTTAAATGAAAAAGAAAGTAGTTTCTGCCTTTTTCCATCATTGGGTTTAGAAGCTTTTAGTTGAATTGTTGTGGTTTCAATCATAAAGGACTTATTTACTTTAGTACAAGTGCTTGTGAATGTTTTTCTGAAACTAGAGCGATACAACAATTAATTTCGATTTATGACTGAAATATCTGATTAAAATTACCACCGGATAGTATTTTTTTCAACATAACTTAAGTCATGGTCGAATTGCAAAAGGACCGCGATGATTGTTATCAACAAACATGGGGCAATGTCAAAAACTTTTTAATATTTGTGACGACATCACAATTAGAAGTCATAAATTACCGTGCATCCTTCTATCTTGTCATATATCGCAAGGTCGTGTTGCAATTACTGCGAAGAGGTAATAAACAGAAATGATTGGACATTGGACGAATGGCGTTTACAGTTTTGAATTTGAAATATTCAGTCCGAAAGGGCCAGTATGGAGCGTATAACCCATCATGTATACAGTCGACAATGAAACATGAAGGTGGGGCTGGGTAAGTATAGGGTTACATATCGGCACAAGGAATTGGTCAATTAATTAAAACTCATTGAAAATTATCATCAAATTTTGATAAACAACTCCATAAGTAAGAGCCAGAAATTTAAGAAGTCCAGATCAGATCTATATCCCTCTCATACATATATGTATATTAAAGTGTTACCTCGTACAAACAGTCTAACAAACTAATAAATTATTCTAGGACCCATCAACCAATTTTAAACCAATTTAGAGTCGGTAAATTTGTCGCATGGCGAACTTTATCATTGAAACTCTGAACGAGAACTTATATAATTATCTGATTAATCTACCTACATAATAATAATCATCAAGACGTGCCTAATAAAAATTAAACGCGCCTAAAATTAGTTAAGAGAGCAGGTGTCATCGAGACTAGCAGAAGAGATCGGACAACGTTCTGGAATGACCAAGGACCGACGACGCATACATCAACGGATCAACTCGATCAAAATGCAAATAATACGGTTGGCTGTTAATTATTCCGCGAGAGGCGAGCGCGCCGATGCCGGCTGCTGGCTCTCTTCCACTCTCTCTCCCTCTCTGTCCGATCGAGCAATTATCGCGTATGGATTGGAACGACACCTTGTGACCGAATCCTAAAACAGTAATCCGTAATTACCTGCACCATTAGCAAAAGGACGACGTTAAAAAATATCTGCGATCATCGTTGATTGGTATCGTAGTGCCTTAATGCCTGGTGCCGTTTATTTGTTACGAAAACAAAGTAAAAAGGAGAAAAAGAAACGTAACATGAAATTAAAGAAAAGCAGATAAGTTAATAAGAATATATAAATGAGCATCCATGCTTAACGACACAAAATCGATTGAGTTTAAAATATTTAAAGGTTTTTCTCTCTCTCCATTGATCGTTCTAGATGCTAAATTTATAAAATAATGATTTGCAAGTAAGCACATTGTATCTTTTACACATTAATACATCACTAGAAACGATGTTATAAATTAGAAACTGAGTCGGACTCGAAATGGACCCTTGGGGAATACCTAATTCAGTATTAATTGACTTTAACGTATTATTTTATAGAAAATGCTCGGGGAAGAATTCAATTATTACGAATTCTTTAAACGCTTTAAATTACCCTAGGGAAATATTTGAAAGAATAGCTGGTAGTTTAGTTATATTATAAGTATACACATTACATTGCAGACTGTGCCTAGACGAATAACCAAAAAGGTAAAAAAAGCCACTTACTACAACGTTTGTATTCTAAATTATATATATATATATTCGCATTTCGATAGCTAAGTTGTCATCTTCAGTAAGAGAAAATATAAACAACACGGATTTCAAGTTACATTTCGATTCCAAAATTCCACAAAATTCCTTTTAGGAAAGGCAGAAAACAAAGTTAAGGTAAGACAGAAATCTGGTATATACGGTGGTCCGAAATACGCGGATAATCGTCAGGTAGAGGTGTTTCCATGATTAATTTTGTGTCGACAATCCTAAAATAGAAATATTGTATTGTCAGTCGTCAAGACACACGAGACCATCAATGTTGAAAATCTGCTACAAAAAGTATTTCGAATTTTCCAAATTTTCTGTGGAAATGTTTTTTACTGTAAAAAAATTATGCAACACCACGCTGTTGTAATTAATCGTTTTATGTCAATATTTCGCCTTATTAAAAATTTGTTTAACTGCTTTTTTTACGCTAAAATACATATGTCAACCTTGGCCCAGAAGAATCTCTTTTGAAATAATTATTTGTCGAATTTTCACGTTCGTCAGTCTAACGTTTATTATTTTCGCTTCCAATGCTTACAACATTTTTGTGATATACCAAGCAATTTGTAATATACACATTCAATCAATTTTGCTATTGGAAATGCCGTCAGTGAATAGGAAGTAATAAAATAGAATGAACACCACAATACAATTAAATGTTCCACATACGAGGGTAGTTTGACAAGTAGTGAGAATGGAAAAGAAAAACGAATTTTTTAAATACAAAATAATTTCTATTGTTCAATATGTTCTCCTAAAAGAGCAATACATTTATTCCAACGGTGCTGCAATGCCCTTATGCCATCTCTAAAATGCGATTCCGCAAGGCTTGCAAAATACTTATTTACGAAGATGATAAGCTCGTCGTTCGAAATTTTCTTTCCGGGTGCCGTTTTCAAAAAAAGGTGGAAGTCGGAAGGGGCTAGATCCGGCGAATAAGGCGCATGCGGTACTAATTGGAAATGCAACTCGTGGATTTTGGACATCGCAACTGTGCTGGTATGGAAGGGAGCGTTGTCTTGGTGAAACAGAATTTTTTCTTTGCCATTCCTAGCCGTTTAGCACGAATCTCAACATTTAATTTTTGTAGAAGTTCTGCATAATATTGTCCGTTTATTGTGGCACCTTTCTGAAGGTAATCAATGAGCAAAATGCCCTTTGAATCCCAAAAAATTGATGCCATTACCTTGTTTGCCGATAAAGTGGTTTTCGCTTTCTTTGGAGGTGCAGAACCACGTTCTAACCATTGTTTCGACTGTTGTTTAGTTTCGGGTGTACTGTAGTGTATCCAAGTTTCATCGCAAGTAACAAATCGCCTACAAAAATCAACCGGATTCCGCTTATAAAGGTCCAAACATTCATTGGAAATGCGCAAACGAAGTGAACTTTTGACCAGTCGTAAGCAATCGCGGCATCCATCTTGCCGAAATCTTGGAAAGGCCCAATTCTTTCGTTAAAATGTGGTGTACGCGTTCTGTTGAAATGTTTACCATGTCTGCTATCTCTCTCACTTTGAGTCGTCGATCTTGCGTAATAATATTATGAATTTTTATAATCATTTCCTTAGAAGTCACGATTTTGGGTGCTCCAGAGCGCGCTTCATCAACACAGCTTGTTCTACCACGTTTAAATTCATTTACCCATCTACTTATTGTGGCGGATGATGGAGCAGATTCACCTAATGTTTCCCGTAACTCGTCTTTTATTTCGGTAGCTTTCGTACCCTTAATTACGAAGTGTTTAATCACCGCACGATACTCTGCTTTTTCCATTTTAACAAAACGACGTGTTACTTCTTTTTCAATCGGCTGTCAAAAATAAACTAATCAACCGATTTATCTAAATATCGGAATGTAAACATGTAAATAGGCAACCTAAATTACAGTGCATTTGTTCTACCAAGTAGAGCGTCACCTATGTGTCATTCTCACTACTTACAGATACGTATTAAGATGGAAAAGAGGATTTCCATCAAATCCAATCCAATGAGTAAAATTTTCCATTTTCTTGAAAATTATGGTACTTTTTTACGAAAAAACTGGGAATGACTCTCCGGCACACCTGGTAAAACTCAACCATTGTTATATCATTTCGTAGTACATGAAATATAGTTTAAAATCTCAAATCTTTCTAAAGAACACGAATATATAGGGACAAATGTAAAAGATAATCAGTAAATCGAGCTATTAATCACGACATATGCACAGTAATAAACTGCTGGAAAAGATTCACAATCACAGGGTTCGACTAGGTACAAAACTCATTCTGTTTTAATTTTTTCTTTCGTTTTTTTCTAACTTCAGTTACTAATGAACATCCTGTATGCAAGACTTACCTGATGCACACATGCTTTTTACCCCCCGACACCCCTCCTCCGATCGAGAAAAAAAGAAAACTACACTTCACGCTCATTTCTTCTTATAACATCCCCGTCTAATTCTATTTTCAATACGCCGCTGACTCAAAATAGGTACCGCGTATAGAAAAAACAATCACAAAAAATTAAAGGGGAGCAAGGGGGCACAGCATGTGAAAGAGCATATGTTAATTATCCATAAAAAAAATTTTAAAAATCGAAAGGAAGAGAATGTACGTTGATGATGGAACTACCCCTGTTCTTCGGGTAATGTAAGGTTAGAAAAAAAATTATACGTGTAGGTAAGCATGTGTGTAAGTACAAGACAAAAAGCACTTTTTTCTAATAGCCCTGAGGTGAAAAAAAATTATTCAAGAGAGAGATACACCGTGCGGGACAGGTAGGAATTTTTTTACATCGTTCACTACGTATATAACACTCTTCTTTTTTTATATATTTCATATATCCTTTGATTGTATTATGAGGACGCAAGCATGCATATATAAATAAAATTAAAAGCGAACTTGAATGGATAGGAATTCATGTGAGAGACAAAAAGTAAAAACTATTGGATCATCTGCATGCGTATGCAGGGGTTGTTACCTCGAACCCCGTACCCTATACCAAATATTTAAATCAGGGATGGCCATTAGCTGCTAGAAAGACAAATGAAAGATAGATTGCGCATTCAAGTCGACGGTCGTGAGAAAAACAAACGAATATACACGCACGATGCAGAAGAAAAAAAAGAGAAATTCACCACTATTATTATTGTTATCATTATAATGCTGAGAAAGGGGTACCGAGTTTTTATTTCTAGTTTGTTTTTTTTTGTTTAATGTCATCCGTGTATGCAAACGAATGAATAGGACGACCGTTGCTGTAAAGTGTAGAATTAACGATTCTTTTTTGTACGTAATTTTTTCGGTGTGGGTATTTTATGTAAAAAAAATTAGAAGATAAAAAGGTAGGTTACTCACATCTTGGTTCCAAGACATATAGTGTGAAACGGCGGGGTCCATGTGTTCGGCCATAACGCTCATCCAGTGCACGAGGCCCTGAGCTCCTTGTGTGCCGACGCCCCCGCCTTGGGGGCCCGAAGGGCTACCTCCAGATTGGGTACCCTCCCATCCGAATGCCTTCTATAAAGAAAAAAAAAGATGTTAATAATTAAATATGAAATATTCATCCCCTTTTGATTATGTAAATAATCAATTCAATTAAACGACGATTAAAGACGTCTTACTGAAGATGACAAGATAACTATCGAAATAAATATTAGGTGCGCAACTAAGTTCTCGCTGTTTTTTTGATGAAAATGCAACTTTATTGTGAAAAAATGTTTACAAATGAATCATTCAAAATATTGCCCATCGCTAGCGACAACTTTTTCCCATCTTTCTGGCAGAGCTCGAATACCGTTACGGTAGAAATGTTCGTCTTTTGAGGCTATCCACGAATCAAGCCATTTTGAGATGTCTTCATATGAGCGGAACTGCTGATTAACAAGATCATGTGCCATCGAACGGAACAAGTAATAATCGGACGGCGCAATATTTGGGGAATATGGCGGCTAGGGTAAAATCTCCCATTTGAGCGTTTCTAAGTAGGTTTTAACGGGTTTGACAACGTAAGGCCGAGCGTTGTCATGCTATAGAATTACTTTCTCGGGGCTCTGCTCGTATTGTGGCCGCTTTTCGCGCAGTGCTCGGCTCAATCGCATCAATTGAGTTCGATACCGTTCCCCAGTGATGGTTTCGTTCAGTTTCAACAACTCATAATAAATAAGACCGCCCTGGTCCCACCAAATAGACAGCAAAACCTTCGCAGCGTGAGTATTCGGTCGAACCGACGACGTAGAAGCATGACCGGGCAGTCCCCATGATTTTGTTCTCTTTGGGTTGCTGTAATGAATCCATTTTTCATCACCTGTAACGATGCGATGAAGAAAACTCTTCCTTTTCTGCCGCTGGAGCAGTTGTTCACAGGCGAAAAAACGACGCTCAACGTTTCTTCGCTTCAAATCATAAGAAACCCAAGTTCCTTGTTTTTGAATCATTCCCAACGCATGCAATCGCTGGGAAATGGCTTGGCGAGTAACTCCTAATGCTGAAGCAAGCTCTTTTTGCGTTTGGCACGGATCCTCATCGAGCAATGCCTCCAATTCAGTATCTTCGAAGGTTTTTGGTCTTCCTTCACGCGAACGGTCGTCAACATCGAAATCACCATCTTTGAAGCGACGGAACCAATCACGGCACGTTGTTTCACTTAGGGCGGCATCTCCGTAAACTTTTTGGAGTTCTCGATGCGCTTCAGCCGCCGTTTTCTTCGATTGAAAGAAGAAAAGCAACACTTCCCGCAAATGACGATTATTTGGCACAAAATCAGACATTTTCACACAACAAAAAGTATATGACGCAACAACAAAATCACTAATGTGTCAAAGCGGTTTGTTTACCATATGTCTAAGCTTGGTTCATTACCTTTTTGGTTATATCACAATCGACCAGCACTTACTACTGGAGCCATCTCTTGAAAAACAGCGAGAACTTAGTTGCGCACCTAATATATACAATATTGAACTTTAATTCCTAGAGTTTTTTTTTATCCATTTTCTAATAAAAATAAAGAAATAATTAATGCGGATAAGCACAGTTTTTATAATTTAACATTTCGTTTAGTGTTTTTTTGTGTTTAATCAAGATATATAATTCGAAATTAGTTCGACATACCCTCCGTATCGAAAGACACACTTAGTGTTTATTTTATATTTACCTGTATCTAAGATTCACATAAATTTACACAATTTTCATATATGTATGTATGTAGGATTTGTGTTACCATTGATTACAAAGAAACTTCGATAACCCTTACATTCTGATTTTGATGAAATAGATCGAATCGTAGAAGAATCACTGATATTTCACATTATTTTTCTTATCTCGACCGAATTTAAATCTTAAGAGGCTAAAAAGTGTAGTAGGTACCACGAAAAGGTTTGCGATGCACACGGAAATATATCTGCCGAATTCATGTAGGATAGTCTTTACACCATGTAAACAAAACATTGGCAGTCTAAATAAATAAATATAGTAATTGCGTGTAATATACGAATTATTCTTTTGTTTTATTTTATTTATTCCATATGTATATATAATCATCATATCAATGGATCGAATGAACGCTAGTAAAATGCAGTAAATAAAGTTCAATCAAAAAATTTAGATTTAAACAATTATATTATTTTTTATTATCTTTTTATCAACACAGTAAATGACGTAATTAAAGAAAGCACAATGAAATTTAAGAAATATACAGTGGGATAGCGTAGAATGCAACCAGTGAACGCGGAGATATGCATATTTGCGGATTATGTAGTTTTAATGGCTAAAACAGAAGATACATTAAAGTATAACTTGGAAATAGGGATGAATACAGAGAAAACACAAGTAATGAGGATAATGAGGAACAAAGAGGGGAAGAAACAAATAGACATAGTCTTTGACAACAGGAAGACAGAACAAACAGATATATATATATATATATATATATATATATATATATACGAGGGGGCGTTTTTATATTCGCGGAATGAGCGGGTTGTAGAGGGGTGAGTAGGAGCATTGGGGCGTGGCCTGTGCAGCGACTCATGATTAGTATAAATACGAAGTTTCATTGTTATTAGACAGTTAGTCTTTGAGCTATCGTCAACCAAGTAACATAATCAGGAGTGAAAAGTGAAATATGGAAAAAATCGAATATCGTGCCGAAAATCAGTCGCGACCATAATGAATAAGATGTCATTGGTTTACGGCGACTCTTGTCCAGGAAAAACCATGGTGTACAAGTGGCATAGTTTATTTAAACAAGGAAGGGAATCCCTTGAAGACGACCCGAGGCCGGGCAGGAGCATTGAGGTGACCACGCCAGCACTTGTCCAAAAAGTTGAACAAATTGTACTCGAAGATGCTCGACTAAAGAAGAAACAACTCGCAGAAATGGTTGGAGTATCCGATACAACAATTTTTAAAATCCTACACGATCATCTCGGCATGTCTAAGGTCAGCGCAAGATGGGTGCCGAGAATGCTCACGCCGCCGCAAAAACAACAGCGCGTAGAGTGTTCTCGTGCATTTTTGGACCTCTGTAATGAAGACAAGGATGGTGTATTGAGTGGAATTGTTACTGGAGACGAAACTTGGGTTCATCATTATGAACCTGAGTCCAAACAAGACTCCATGCAGTGGCATAAAAAGGGCACAGCACCTCCCAAGAAATTTAAAGTGTCACAATCAGCTGGGAAACTCATGGCAACGGTATTTTGGGACTCGGAAGGAATATTGTTGATTGATTATAAAGATAAAGGTGTTTCTATAACCGGAGAATATTACGCTTCAATATTAGAGCGACTAAAAGAAGCCATTAAAGAGAAAAGACGGGGAAAATTGACAAAAGGTGTTCTGCTTTTGCACGACAACGCGCCCGTCCACAAGAGCCGCGTTGCGTTAGCTGCCCTGCATAAGGTGGGCTTCGAAATTGTGAATTACCCACCCTACAGCCCAGACCTGGCCCCGAGTGATTATTACCTGTTTCCGAAATTGAAAAAAGAGCTGCGGGGTAAAAAATTTACTGCCGATGATGAAGTCAAGGAGGCAGTTTCGGCGTATTATGCAGATAAAGAGAAATCATTTTTTTATGAGGGTATAAATAAATTAATTGAAAGATGTGAAAAATGTATCCGTCTTGCAGGTGAATATATTGAAAAAGAAAAATAATTTGGTTTTTTTATTTCGACCCCTTGTCCCCCATTCCGCGAATATAAAAACGCTCCCTCGTATATATTGAGGCACTAGTATTTTTATATGTTTAAGATTGCAGGTTATGTAATTTTTAATGACATCAAACTCTAAAAGATGTGTTCTATTTTGTCGTTGAATGGAAGCATCTTCAAAATAAGGTTATTGCACTACAGAGAGATTATGCAGAATGTTATAGAAATAGCCTTTTAGTATTTACTGAATACCCCTCGTATATAATATATATATATTTTTTAGTATGGAATTTTTCTGATTCCATTTTTAAAGAAATATTTTGTAATGAAATATTTAATAAAATATATTGAGATGTACTGGCCTCCGATTCATTTGTATGTGTTTAAGTCGTTGTGGATTATATAATTTTTTAGTGTCTTACTAAAAACAACATCCTAATTAACGAAATACGCGAAGTAAAAATAACTTTCGAAATTTAGTTTTTTTGAGTAAAACATTTAAAAATGCCCTTACAGAAACGTAACAAATATTTCATAAAAAATTTGAGTAAAACAAAAGAATGCTTACTTTTACTTGGTCGAAGTCCCGGTCCTTATGGAACAACATATTTTTATACACATTGGCTTTATCTTCATTACTAGATAACACCGCTTTAGCTAACAGAGTCTTATAAAATTGTGTCGGTAACAACAACTGATTATTATTGTACGTATCCAATTTATTCACAAAATTATTACATTTAAACGGCGAGGACTTATACAGTGACAGCCCAGTGTCGTTATTGTTGGTCATTTGGGAAGAATCACTCGAATCGGAACTATCCAGGAGATTGTCTTGGACCTGCTGTCTGACAGTTGTCATAGTTTCAGTTTTGACTATAGATTCCATGTCGTTTTTTTTTTGTAGATAATTTTTCCTATATTCAGTCTTAGTGAATAATTTGGCTGGTTCTTGTAATTAATACTTATTGCTGTTTTTTTCTATATTTGTGTCGACATAAATGCCTTTATTGCTAACGGAATTTATTGGCTGATATTTCTTACTTGGTTTCAATTCCAATCATCTACTTTATATAATGTTTCACTTTTATAAAAGCAGTATTTAAAAATATACAAATCTAAATATATAGTATATATATCTTGTAGTATCTTATATGCTTTTAGGAACCAGAATTTTTTTTTAAGATCAGAGGAACTTCACCATTTTTGTTTTCATATATCTATTGTAAGTTATCTGTATGTATACTTAATCCTTCATTTAGTCCTTTCTTTCTGGAAACCTTTCTCCTTTTGTGTATAACTCAAAATTGTTTCGAATTATTCTTCTCGAAATTGTAAACTCTCGCGGCAACTTTTAACAACACTAAAATGTTCCAATCAAAAAATATTCTTTTCTCCTCTTTCCAAACAGCAACAATCACCTGAATTTATACTTACTTTATGTATTATTTATACAGCTCGGTGACAAAATAACACGCCATTTTTTGTAATTTCATTATTATACATTTCATAAATAGAACGTCTTATTCATTATTTTCTTCCAAAACGTTTAATTTGAAATAAGCGGACGATAACTCAACATAACCTCATTCTTCTTCGAAACAAAAGAGAAAAAGGTTGACGAAACATTTGTAATTTCTCCTAAACTCTGATACGTGAAGCTTAGGCTGGGAAAAGCATTTCAAACTAATTCTTTAGTTTTCTAGGGCTTTGATACTTGCACTCTGAGGTCAATGTCTGGACTAAACTTCGAGGAACTTTAAAGGATCGCTTGAAGATATATTTACAAGCTAAAAGAGGTTTTAGAGTTGCTAGTTTTAAAATTACTTGGTAACAGTGAATCTAATTATAATTTTCGAAAGTTTTCAATGCCGATTTAATGAAATTAATGTCCGGTTAATTTAAGATTTTCCAAATTGTTATGCGAATAAAACAAAATTTCTTCGGAACCGTGTTGCATGGTTCCAAGAGTGAATATGAAGGTAGAGGCCAATAAAAAATTTTGAATATTAATTAGTTAAATACAAACTTATGCCAAGCTTAAACTGTCCGTGACAACTTAGTCATATATCTAGCGGAACTTCCATACTTTTCTTTCTTTCGGACAATTGTTTGTTTGTACAATAGAGGAAAGTATAGTTTTTTCTCATTAATTAGTCATTTGTAATAAATTTATATTAAAAGGATAATGATACAAGTAATTCTTATTTCCTTTACTCCTTTACAAGGGTGGTCCTATAAGTACCCGGCCTGACCTAGTGGTGGCGGTAGTTGTTTGAAAAATATCACTGTATTAGAAAGTGCACAATCTATGAAGCATATATTTCAAGTTTGAAGAGGCGTTGTTTAGTATTTATTTGGCAGCCATCAATAGTAAACGTTTTCAGTGAATTTGTAGAAATGGAGAAAATTGGTCATCGTTACGTGATACAATACTTTTATTTGAAAGGCCTCAGCCCAACCGATATAAAAGCTGAACTGGATTCTACTCTGGGTGAGTCTGCTCCTTCGTTTACAACAGGGAAATATTGAGTAGCGAAGTTTAAACGAGACCGTACGGCCTGCCAAGACGAGTATCGCAGTGGTCGATCAAATAAGGTGACGACTCCAGAAATGATGGAAGACAATTCACAAAGCGATACTTCACACCCGAGACAAAAGAACAATCAAAACAATGGACTCATAAGGGAGAACCGACTCCAAAGAAGGCGAAGACCGTTTTATCTGCAGGCAAGGTCATGGCATCGGTTTTTTGGGATGCGCATGGAATAATTTTCAATGACTATCTTAAAAAATAAAAACTATCAACGGCGAGTTTGAGCGAAGAAATCAAGCACAAACGGCCGCATTTGGCTTTCATCAAGACAATGCACCAGGTCACAAATCCGTTATTGCAGTGGCCAACATTAATGAATTAAAGTTTGAATGGCTACCTCATGCACCCTATTCGCCAGATTTAACCCCCTCGGATTGTTTTCTGTTCCCAAACTTGAAAAAATGGCTCAGTGGTCTAAGATTTTCCAACGATGAGGAAGTGATGTGGGCAGTTAAGTGGCTATTTTGAGGTCTTAAGTGTATAGGGCTAAATAGATTTTTTTACAAAATTTTTGTTTTGTTTGATGGGTCGGTTACTTCTGAGATCACCCTCGTATATTGAAGTACGAAAACATGCAGAAGTATCTAATACATATGGAAGTTCTTGATATTAACAAAGAAGACGTTTCTTCTGGATTTGGTAATAAATAAGTAGCAAGATAAGTTCAAAATATTCTTATACTATTGTTTTAGAGTTCATATAGATGCAATACGAATTTATCATCCTTTAAAAATATTCTTTGGAAAAGTATAATGTATTTAATATAATCAAGGTGACCATGCATAAAAATTTTGTGTACCGGTATTTTTTTTTTTTGTTGAAAAATATGAGTACTATGGAAACGAAATACCCTAAAAGACTTCTTCACACTACGACCAACTCATAATTACGAATAATGTAATATGAGATAGGTTAGGGATACGATCAATAATTAAATGAAACGAACGAAGTCAATTGAGATGGTTCAGACAGTTTAGTTAGTAATACTACTAAACTGTCGAAGAATGAGTTGAATATGCGACTTATCTTTCCTTGTTTTAACTGAAGAAAACAATGCAGTAAATGTAAATTTTGACTGGATGAATTAGAAGATATAGATGTCCAGAACATGCATTTTCAACAGAACACTTCTAAACTACTAGAAAACCAGAACTAGTAAAGCATTGTTTCTTAATTTTGTGTAAGAAACTGAGCATCCACCAACAGAGTAGAGTATTCAATGCACCTGCTGTAGGACCAGATGAAACTGAAGGACATTATTGGATAAACTTTAGAAATTCTAAATATTTAGTTTTAAGATTTTTCTAGACAAATAGACTAGACCAAATAATTTTTCTAAGAGTTAGCATTGGTTGGAAAAAGTTTATTCTGTCGATTCTTAAACAACTGAACAACTTAAGAGATAACATTATCAATGCTGTTGGTGATGGTGATATAGTGTAATTTCCATCAAAGCAAGGAATAGATGCGGTAAATGCGAATCGGTTCTAACAACATGCCCATGAATGTTTTTGGAACAAACTAGAAGGCGCGGAAATTTAAAATATGCACTTATTACAAGAAACGGTGCTTAATCTATCTTTCGGGTCAGTTTCGTTTACCAAAAAAATTCTGGAAGACTTGGAATTTATTGAAAAATTTTTATACTAACGTTGCTTAAACAATTGAACGGCTTCATTAGTTTTATTAATGATAGTTACGTGGAAGTTAACACAGAAAATCGTTCTTAAAACACGATCGTTAATGTTTCAGGATGAACTATGTAGAAGATATGGATCTTTATAATATGCAATGTATACAGAAAGGCGTTATTTTCTATAAAACAAATGACAATCACTCGTGGCAGTTTAACTGTCCAAATAATTTTTTGAAAAGCTGAAATTGGTTGGAAAAAGTTTTCGCCGACGATTTTTAAAATTGAAAAGTTTGGAGATAACTTTACCGATGTGATGAAATTGAATCTCTATGCGAGTAAAAATTAAATTCAGAAAAGTCATAAGACGTAATCAGTTCTTAAAAATAAACTATAAATTCGCGCTTTTACAAAATAACAATGAAATCATCCAAACGGCGTGTTATTTTCCGACAACCATATATACATAAGTACATTAGTTTCCATTGTTGGAATGTTATTAAACAAAATTTAAAATAAATCCCTCCTCTGTTCTAAAATTAACAGTAAACACATGCTTCTCTTTTTCCCTTTTTAAATTCACAGATTTATACATTCGTCGGTTTTCACGAGAAAAATCAAACACCATGCACAAACGAAAACGAGAACGAGGGTGTGTGTGAGAAAGAGAGAGAGAGAGACGCAGACAGTCGGAGAGAAACAATTGAAAAGTTTTGCGCTAGTCAGAAGTTGCGAAAATTAATTGTGACGCCGCGTTTCAAACAACGGAATGACGATAACAAAAGGCACTCGCCGCCTAATTAACGACAAATTAGTCCGAGTCGTGCAGGTTTGAACTTGAAAGCAAACGAAGCGAAGGCGCGGCAAAATTAAAAACAAAAACAAAAAGAAATAAACAAGGACGGCGGTGAAATGAATAGTGAAATGTCTCACCTAGTTTTCACAATTATACAAATATATTTTAAGTAAGAACAGTAATGGTGTAGAAGTAAAAAGTTGTATTCGTATACACTGTTGTTCAAAATTATATGACTTTATTTTCTTAAATTTTCGATCTTAATATTTTATTTATATTTTTGAATTAAATATGTCGGCACCTCAGGTAAACTGTGTCAAGTTACATTTTTACAAAAATAAGTTATCTTCACTGTGGCATTTAAGCATTTTCTTGTAGAAAATGGTTGCAAATCCCTAGCTTCATTGTTATGCGGTTCCTATTTCAATGTTTCTGTTTAAAAATTAGGCCAACTTCATAATTCATAGCCCGCTATTTAAAATTTGGTGACCTAACATAGTTTACCTCTTACGTGCTGATATTTTAATGTTTTACTTTGTTAATAATTGCCAACATTGTAAAATATAAATAATATATATATATATATATATATATATATATATATATATATAAGGATCTGTTTTTAATTTTTCATTATCGTATATAACAAGTATGTATCCACCAGATTTTAAAACTAAGTTTCAAAATGAAAATTCTAAAATTGAAAGTCAAGTCTGCTGGATAATATACAGTTAGTTACAAAAGTTTATGCACATCCCATCCTTTTTTAATCTGCACAAATGTAAAGAACATAATCGTGTACAATAACAGCGTAACTTACAAAAAATGTAATTAGGTTCCTAATATTTTACAAAAACATATGAATCAATGTAGTTTTCTGGACGTGAATATAAAGTCTGTGTTATGTAAAGACCTATTTCAATCTAAAGTGGTTGAAAAATCAAGAAAAAAAGTTCAGTCATTTTATCCACAATGATAATTATTTTATTACACTATGCTAGTAGATTACACTTAGATTTTTGAATCTCATGTTGCTGCAGTATAGTAAAACAATTCCCATTCATTGTGAATAAGTTATCAAGCATTATCTTCGTTGGTTTCTTCATTATGGCTAAGCAAAAAACTTCAAATATTAAAACGGAATTTTCTTTCTAGTTAGTACCAAATTATTTTTTTGAAAACACAAACCAACATTAAAAAAAATAAATGAAAATTTTGATCTGCGTGTGTTTATTATTACATATGAAAAAAATTTAATTTTTCTTTTTCAAAAAAGAAAATTTCATCGAAAATTAAATTATTAAATAATAATTAAAAATATAAAACCGATAAACAATTTTGCTCATAAAGCGAATTATTTTTTAAATATATATTAATATTTATAAGTACGCACATTTTTTAAAAATATTTTTCTGTTGAAAATTTTAAAATTACAAAGATAAAAACATTTTAGTTTAATAAAGAAACAAAGAAAAGGAAAAATAATATATAACTTGAAAAAAAGGGGGAAACCCTGAAACGTAGTTAATATAAACTGTTTTATTACAAATGAAAAGAATAAATTTTACAATCATAATAAAGTATGTATATATAATACATACTTATAACAATAAAATATATAAAACGACAAACGTATTAAAAAAAATAAATGAAAATTTTGACCATCTGTGTGTTTATTATTAATTACAAAGGAAATAAATTTAGTTTTCCTTTTTTTAAAAAAGAATTTCATCTAAAATTAAATTTTCAAATAATATTTAAAAATCTAGACTAGGTAAACCATATTGATAATAAAAAGAATTATTGTAAGTCAAAGTAGATGGCTCTGAATTAATTTATAATGCAGTTAAAGAAAGTAACATTCTCACGTTTATTTAAAAAACAACGGCCCATCTAAAAGAAAACATTGTTTTCATTTTAAATGCATAATCCTAACTCTTTTTAAAAAGATATAAATACTCCATTTCCAAGTTAAAATGTGTATTTTTCGAAGAAAAAAAATTTTTAATTTCTTAACTAATTTATGGAAAAAATAATGTCGTACATTTCGAGGAAAAATAATAGAAGACACGACTTAATTTTATTTACGCGAAACACGTTAATAACTAAATCGCAATGAGGTTAAAATTGGAGTCACCACTGATGACATTCGCATATAAATCAAATATTTTCAAGCGAGTGCAAGCGTCGCCAAATTAATTGCGCAATGTCAAACAAAACCACCACTTCCACTTTCCTCTCTCTTTTCTCATTTTGTGCCCTGTCTCGTGCTAACGTTGCCCGATTAATTAAGTCCTCTCATAGTGTAGTAGTTAAGCAGAATCAGCTAATTAGTAGAGATGTCGCTGTTGCCCCGCCACATTGCATTTATTACCACAACGATCTGTAGAAACAGCGTAGAAATTCCTCGCGAATATCCACACATACACACACACACACACACACCAGTCGGATTTTTTTGTTATGTCAGTGTTCAGTAGTAGAAGTGATGAGCCGTGGCGATCCCCCCCTTTGTACGCTAAAATATGTCCCCCTTCGCCACTAATTTTTTTTTTAAATTAAAAGAAAATATACGCACCGTCGACCGATTTAAATTACGATGTATTAATTATTATAACACTAAACTGCACAAGTTATTTAGTGGGGAATTCGAAATAATTTGTTCAAAATATAGGGGCGAAAAAGGGAGTCAATTCGGATGGAAATGCGGTAGGTCGATGGTGGGGATGTAATTAGCGAGAGTTGGAAACCTTTTGCCACTGATTTGGACGACTTCAGTCCGTACAATTAAATCGTGGCAGCAACATATAGCTCTTCGCGTTGATGTTGCTATCGAGGTTTAAACTCAAGGTGGTGGATGCAAATAAAACGGGTAAAAATAATAATAATAGAGGATTAATGACGACGAATACGGAGGGATCATTCTGCTTAATTCTTATAAACATGTTATAATCGGAAATTTTTTTCGTTATTTGTTACAAGTTTAATATTGAGGATGCGAATGTTTTGGATAAAGTTTCGAGATTCTTCGACGTTTATTGGTGACGATCAGTGGCGTACTCGATAACGCGAGCGTGGGTTTCGCGGGTAGACCGCCCCGCCTGCATCTGATGCACTTGCTGCACGAGCTGACTCTCGTAGACTGAAGACGTAGGGGGAAAAACGGCTCCCCCAGAACTGGGTTACAGAAATAAGAAAAAGAAATGCAAGAGAGCAGCATAGCATACAGAGAGACGGTGGTCGACTAGGGGCGGAGAGGGGAGGAGACGGATATATCTCTCCATATATATATATATACGCTCGTGTATATATACACCGTTTTCAGGGGCGGCTTGTGGACGGGGAACGAAGGCGGTTGGAAAAACGTCGTTCACCGCCCTCGACTACTGAGAAAAAAAACGCTAAAAAAATATACATACACGCGGAAACAAGTATTGAGCCGATATACCCGGAACGTTGTCTCGTTCCTTTTTCGTTTTAGAAGAAGGAGCTTAATATTGATTGGGTATTTCGTCATCGGAGCGAGGTGGTACGTTTGCTAGAGCGAGAGCGAGTCGGTCCTGTAATACAGCGAGGTGGACGTCGGCGGCGACGTCTCGACGACGTCGGTGCATCGCATATACCGACGGCGGAGATGCACTGAGCTAGTGGGCCGCGCAATCGGGTGACCTTTCCGTGGGGGTTCGGTATCATCGGGTCGCGCGAAACGCGGAACGGAAGAAGGCGCTCGCGCGCGCTGGGGACGATCTCGTCTTCGTCGAAAGGACGTCGCGATCTTTTAAAGGCCGATTAGACACAAAACGTTTGTGTGTTTGTGTAATAAGTTAATGAGGGACCCGTAGGGAGGGCAGGCGGGCGCGTGCGCCATTTCAATTACGGGAATCTGGAAAAATTCTTGAAATATCTATGTCAACTGTCGCTAATCAAATGTTTCGTGAGAAATTCTTTTGAAATGTCATTTATTATTGAACATGGAAACAAATGAATAAGAATTATTTTGCAGGAAGTTGGTTAAAGTTCACACAACTTCTGTGAATGGCAACTTAAATCTATTGCAGCGCGACTAGTAAGTCTTCCATATCATTTTGCTCTTAGCAAAATTTAAAGAATGTAATAAGAATATATAACGATCGATATCATTAAGCGAAAATGCTGCCTGCTAATAATAATAGTAAATTAATAACGAGGGGATATTATTATATAGTCTGCCTACCCCATCTCTACAAAGGAAATTATTTTGGTCCCAAAAATAATCATTCTAGTCGTCGTCAGAGTAAAAAATTCAATTAATTGAGAAGAAAAGTCCTCCTTTTAACTTATGTAATTGGTAGAAAACAATATGTCAATTGTTTCGAACAATAGTCCGGGCATTTTTCACTTATATCTGATGTTCCGCAGGGTAGCAATCTGAGACCGTTGCTTTTTTATTTTTACTAATTTGTAATTGGATTAAATCTAATAAAATGCCTTGCGTAGACGACAAACTCTTTTTCAAAATATTTGAGAGTGAAGATTATTGGTGCCTTCAAAATCAAATTAATATATTGGAACCTTAATGTGAAGGGATTTACTTGGACATGAATGTTTCTAAAAGTAATATTCTTACTTCCTCTCCATACGGTCGTTATTCACATATGTACCAACATGGAAATACTCCCATTCAATGTCTTCTACTGCTAGGAAAAGGTCTTGGAGATTTTTCGTCATCATTAGAGTAAAAAAATTTAATTAATTGAAAAGAAAAATCCTCCTTTCAACTTATGTAATTAGTAGAAAACAATATGTAAATTGTTTCAAACACTAGCCCGAGCATTTTTCACTTATATCTGATGTTCCGCAAGGGAGCAATCTGAGACCGTTGCTTTTTTTATTTTTACTAATTTGTAACAGCATTAAATGAAATAAAATGTCTTTCGTAGACGAGAAACTCTTTTTCAAAATATTTGAGAACGAAAATTGTTGGTACCTTCAAAACCAAATTAATATGTTGGAGTCTTGATGTGAAGAGATTTATTTGGACATGAATGTTTCTAAATGTAATATTCTGTAATGTTCTTACCTTCTACTGTCAACATGGTTGTTATTCACAGGTGTATCAATATGGAAGCACTCCTATTCAACGTCCTCTAACAAACAATAGACTGCGAAATGCTATAGTTAGAATACCTATTATTGAAGAATTCACATAATTCCTTCTGAGTTCTGGTTTGTCAACGAATCCTATTAACATCAAAATTTTTATTATCTGTTTTTCAGACTCATTGCAAAACAGTAACGAAGTTATCCAACATAAAAATTAAAACTTGAATTGACAGATGTTAAAGTTCCTGGAATCCAAAGCATTCTTGTTTTATTCATTTAAGCTGCATTATAAATTTGGCAATCTTGGAAACGAATTCATAAAATTCCAAAAAAAAATTGTTTATAATATTAAATATTGTTTTTAAACACAAATATGAGGAATATTCGAAAAATTTAATACTTCTGAAAATAGAATTAAAAATATTCTAAGATATGAGACCATACTATTAAAAAAATTTATTGAAAGGGGAGAAAAATCTGATAAAATAATGGCATTTTATAATTAAGAATTGTTGTTGCTTCAGGATTGTAGATATAAATCATCAATGACAACGAAACTAAATTTATCCATTACTTATGGACCTACATATATGCTATTTATACATTTTCTCCTTTCTTATTTAGATTTTTCGGTATCGCAATTTTTAAAAATAGTAATTCTTAGTGGCGCCATCTATAAAAAGAAATATCCGTCGTTAAGGTTGATCTTTCGCCAATGTTATGTCAAAATATCACGACACTTGCATCATTAGAAGCTGAGAAGTTGCGCATAAAGTAACGGTGTGTATTTGGCATTGGTCGACAAATGAATTTAAAAACTTGGTAATCATTTACTGAAACGTTTAATTAGATGAAACAAGTTCAAAGTGATGCGCGTTTATCACCTATGAGTGGTATAAACGATTTAAAGAAGGCCGTGCAGACATAAATGACGACGAACGGTACAAAAAAATTTGTGGTTTTGGAAGGTAACATCGAACTTGTGCCTGAATTTATGAGAAATGAGTCGAAATCCTGATTACGATACGTGGTAATGGAATTAAATATTTCCAAAGATTCAATTAATCGCATTTTTACACAGTATTTGGGACTGAGAAAGATTTTTGCATGGTTTGTACCGCAGAAGCTAAATGAATTCAACATCGTACAGACTTGATTAAAGACTCAAAAACGGACGAAAACTTCTATTCTATTGTAACTGGCGATGAGACGTGGTGTTTTCAATATGATCCAGTGACAAGCGTCAAAACTCTGAATGGAAGCATCCAAGGGAAGAAAGACCGGATAAAAGCCGTTTGACGAAATCAAAAGTGAAGACAATATCGACCTGTTTTTATGATTCGAAAGGCATAGTGCACAAAGAGTTTGTAACAACTAGTCGAACAGTCAATGCTGTATATTATCTTGGTATTATGAAGCGTCTCTTGGCGCATATTCGTCGTGTGTGCCCGCAACATCGTGAAAATGGCAGCTAGCGTTTGTTACGTGATAATGCACCATCTCATCGCTCGACGCTTATCACTGATTTTCTAACTACAAATGGCATTTTAACCATCAACCATTCACCGTATTCACCGGATTTCATTTTCAGATGAAAGGACAGCGTTATGCCGATGTCGAAGCTATTAAAAAGGCGTCAACAGCGATCTTGAAGAGCATCATCTAAAGATGAAGTTAAAAATTCATTCGATATGTTAATTGACCGTGCAAAACATTGTATTGAATCATATACAACCGAATGAATACAAGATATTTTGAAAGATATGTCCAAAAGAACACTACATAAGTTTTGCAATATGGGGCAAGTTCGGATAGGTTGTGACCTATCAAAGTCTACACTGTAGCAGGAAATTTGGTGTCTTTATGGAATTTTCCCGCGAACTTAATCAGAAACGGGGTACCGAATATTTTACTCCATAACTTTATTATGGATTGAATATTTAACGATATTTTAAGAAATGTTTTCTGTGCTAGAAAGTGATTGCCCATGTCATATGAGCGTGCGGTATAAGAAGTTCCAGAGGTGGCATTTGAGCTTTAAAGATGCTTTGAGGTCGGAATACTCCATCTCCTTACGGACAAAAATTTTTATACTGCCACGACAGTGCTAGAATTCGAAACGAGGTAGATAGATGGAGGTATCATTCATGAACCATCAATGCGTAACATTCTGTGCGAACATCATGTGAAGATTTGTTTCTTTTGAGGCATCCCACGCCTTAACAAACTACCAATGACATGCAACTTATTTTATGGTGCCATGAGATATTGAAAAATTTGAAGATCTCGTTATGCATCTTGTGATAAAACCTGCTTTTATTACAATAATATACAAACTAAAGCAAAGAACAAAGCCGGATTTGTCTCCCTGTGATTTCTATCAGATTTCCAAACTACATTTGCCGATGAAAGGACAGCATTGTGCCGTCGTCGAAACCAATCTTGGACATCTCTAAAGGTGAACTTAAAAATTCATTTGACATGTTAATTGACTGTGCAAAACGTTGTATTGAAGCCGAAGGCGACTACTTTGAATAAAATAAATGCATTTTACTAGAATAGTAAGCTTTTGTTTCTATTTCAAGAAAGTTCGATTTTCTCTGCAACAGATGTACATACACATGTATTCTAAAAGCTATATTTTTGACAAAAAGATAAGGTGGATATTGTAGTCCCAATTATCCAAATATATGAAGAACTATAACCGTATTTTAATCCTATTTTCACACGGAATGGTGTTCTAATAAATTATCCAATCGGGCAACTCCCAGAAAAACAATTTAACACAATAAATACGACCAATATTTACCCAGTGATACAATGATAAGTAGACATTTAGTGTCAAAGGAACACAACACCTCTAGACATAAAAGAACGCAATAATAAATGGTCTATATTTGCGGTTACATCCTTCGTTCAGGTACACAACAATACCAATTGGCACCTCTTTATGTAGGTACGCAGTAAATTTGAATAATTTCCCATTTACAAAACTGATATGCATACGCAAATTTTTATAACACCCTGTAAATAGATATTCTAATTTTATTCTGTTTCGCCGGATAAAAGGAGTTTCCCAATATACATACGTATATCGAGTGACGTACTGACGTTAAGGATAAAAGAGGAGGCAGTTAATTTGTGTCTTTTTAAAAGAACGCCAGTGCACCATTTACCCTTTACACGAAAGATGTGGTAATAAGAGGGAATATGGTAACAATAGATTATGGTAATGATTGGAAAAGAGTACCTACATTATTGGGATATAAGTGGCCCGGTTGTTATCCGAGCGAACACGGAATCGAAAAAGAAAAGGCGGAGACGCGAGAAAATCGGAAGGAAAGAGGACCGACGATTTATTCAAATGAGGCGTTAAAAAATGGTCTGTTTGCTTTCGGATTTTTGCACTGTTGTTGTCAAATTATTTTGTTAATATTGACGGGCCTAAATGGCGGTTATATACGAGCCGGTTCTGAGAACGATAAAGTATATCAAAAATGGATATTCTTCTGCAAATATAAGGTTTTCCAATAGGGATGATATGATTTTGAAGTGACATTTCGGCCATTTGTAATATGTCATGATCTGTCGTTTGTTTTTCATTGTATTCAGTAGTGTTTACAATTTAATCATGGAGAGATATACGCAAGAACAACGTTTACAAATTATTCAGTTTTATTATCAATATAATCGTTCTCCAATTGCAACTTTTCGTGCGCTTTTGCCATTTTATAGTCGTAATAATCGTCCAAGTGTGCTCGCTATTCGTCGAATTTTTAAAAATTTTGAGGTTACATTTTCTTTACATAATTTTCAAGTGCCAATAAGACAAAGAACCGCTCGAAGTAATGCAAATATTGCTGCCGTTCAGGCAAGTGTCACTGAAGACCGTAATTTGTCGATTCCAAGACGTTCTCAACAATTGCGACTGTCTCAAACCACAACCTGGCGGATTTTGAGAAAGGATTTGGGTTTGCATCCCTATAAAATTGTTCTCACTCAAGAACTGAAGCCATTGGACCACTGTAAACGTCATGAATTTGCTGATTTTGCCTTGGAACAACTTGAAAACGATAATGATTTTTTAAAGAAAATCATCTTCTCTCATGAGGCTCACTTTCATGTGGATGGTGTGGTAAATAAACAAAACTGTCGATTCTGGTGCGAAGAAAATCCACAAATTATTTATGAAAAACCATTACATTCACCTAAATTGACAGTTTGGTGTGGTTTTTGGTATGGTGGAATCATTGGTCCGTACTTCTTTTAAAATGAAGCTAGTAACACCGTTACTGTCAATGGAGAGCGGTATGGATTGATGATAACCAACTTTTTATGGCCGACATTGGAAGAAGTTGATCTTGACATTTGGTTCCAACAAGACGGGGCTACGTGCCACACAGCAAATGCAACAATAGAATTATTGCGAGAAAAGTTTGGAGATTCGATTATTTCAAGAAATTGTGATATTGAATGGCCTCCAAGAAGTTGTGATTTAACACCATTAGACTATTTCTTGTGGGGTTATTTGAAGTCATTTGTCTATCGAAATAAACCAGACTTTCTTCAAGCTTTACAAGTCAATATTGAACGTGCCATTCATGACATACGACTAGGTTTAGTGGAAAAAGTGCTCGAAAATTGGGTTCATCGAATTCGTTCCTGCAGAAGAAGTCGTGGAGGCCATTTGAATGACGTTTTATTTAGAACTTAATTGTATCGATTGTACTTCACATTAAATAAAAAACTTTTGAATTTTCTTAACAATAAGTATGTTTTTTAAAGAAATCATATCCATTCTTATTGGAAAACCTGTTACAAATACAGCCTGGCGATGAGAATAAATATGTTACGAGATTGGGCTGAAATATTATTTAATCCATTAACGTATATAATCTGATAAATCGGATGTACACTCAATAAATTATTTACTGTCATGACCATAAAGTACGTATTATTGGATTTTGCAGTGTTGTCAAATTATAATGTTAATATTGACGGGCCTAAATGAAGAATGAAGATTTTTTGCAAATACGAATACAACCTAACGAGGGGAATAAGTTTGTTGAAGAATAAAATACAAAGTGGGTTACGTAAAAAATGAGGCAGTGTGCGCTTTGACGAAAATTAATGTAGAAAGGTGTTAATTATCCAACCTTAAATGATTAAGTTAATCAACCACAGGCTCCATCAAAATTACCTTCAAGATGACTTTTCGATCAAAGGACTTCAACACGTTTCACAACATAAAAGAACAGTGTGCGTTTTAGATTTCGACGGTACAGATCGTATACGGAATTTGTTTCGTGCGGGTTTTTGCCGTAGCTTTCCAGGTACGACATTGTTTAGCTATCTGCTGATTATGACAACTTAGTTGTCGAAATACGTATACAGAATAGGAAAATTAATGTAGAAAGTGGTTTGATCGGTATGAAAAGCATGTTGGCGTCATGAAGAGAACTTTTTTATAAGTTGTTCCAGATTGTTTTACAGAAATCTTTTTTTCTCGATTTATATATTAGTAGAGCAACACAATGCGTACGCTAAGAGTTCAAAAGATAGTCTGTGAAAATAATCGGCTTCCAATCTCCAAAAACTATAACAATTTTTATACTCCTACCAATGGTAGCATCTTAAGTGATTAAATACAATGGCTTTTTCAGGTGGATGAGTTTCCACTCACTTGGAGAGCCATTTTAAGTCGAAACAATTATAGCTTACAATAAATAATTTTAAGCTATTGTTGGAGTAGATAACGAGGACTTTCTTTAAAAATGAATTGTAAAAACGTTTCGTGAAATTTAAAGTTGCCATCTTCAATTTTTCGTTTCTAATATACCATCATTATTATTTATTATTGATATGGAAACGATTATTTGAATTATGAAACTGGTGCATTACATTATCTAAATTATCCTCAAAACCACAAGTTACATTTCTTAAATTGCTTTCTTCAGTTTGTCTTGATTAATTGAATCTTTTAATATTGCATTTCTAATTTTCGAGGATTTCTTGCGGTTGATAAAATTCGACTTCACCACTATGTTCCTGAATCCAAAATTGGCAGTCTCACCAGTAAGTACAACATAGTAAGCCTCCTTCCGAAGAAAGTTAAGATGCTACCATTGGTAGGAGAATTAAAATTATTATGATTTTTGGAGATTGGTCGTCGATTATTTTCACAGACTATCTTGCAAACTCTTAACGCACGTATTGTATTACTCTACTATATAAATCGAAAAAAAAGATTTCTGGACAATCTGGGACAACTTATAAAAAAGTTCTCTTCATCTCGCCAACACGCTTTCTGATACCGATGAAACTGGCTGACATGTAATCTTCAGTGGTGAGGAACTAAATGGATTAAGATAAAGGCACATACTTCAATAAGTATCTAGTAAACTTTGCGAGAATCCCAAACTTCCTTGAGCAGATTAGTAGATTTCGTGAAGGCTGTAGAATTGACCAAATTGGAGTCAGAAGCTTATTGGTGGGTGATACAGAGTATGATACTCATGTACCTGAACATTTTAGGGTTTAGCCCTAAACTTATTGGATGAATTAAAGTAATTTTAAAAGAATCTGAAAACTGAAATATAGTCTGTGGGTGTTACTGACCCCTCCTCGTCGTAAGAAAAGAATTTGGATAATATAATACACCAATTTAATAATTCTAATAGTAGTTTAAATATCAAAAATAATGATGGTATAATAGAAACAAAGAATTGAAGATGACAACTTTAAATTCGACGAAACATCTTCGCAATTTTTTAAACAAAGCCCTCGTTATCTGCTCAAACAATTTAACCCAGTTTCGCGTTCTCAAATTCGAAATCCCCACAAACACAATTAAAATCAGCATAGAAAATCCGAATTAAAACACCTCAACTTCTTTCCGTCTTCGTCCGCCCGACTTACGTCTCTCGTCGAGGCGGGAAGGCGGCCGGAAAAAACTATTATTATTTTTTTTATAAGCGCGCACATCCACGAGCCCCGCCGCCGCTCTCTTCTGCGCTCCATTCGCTTCCGTGTTGCACGCCAAAAAATACATAAGAAGGTGTATTTATCGACGATATGGATGGTACGTGGAGGGAAAATAAGGATCAGGGGAAAATGTCGGAAAGAAGTTGCATAGAGGGGGGCGGGGGTGTGCACGGCGGTAGAGAAGACTTCGTGTCCTGAAAAACTCGCGCGCGTTGGGCGGCGAATATAGGTTTGCTAAAGGGGGGGAAATGGGGGGCCTACGACGAGGTGCACAAGTTATAAAATGCAATGCGCAAGATCCCCAGCCAATGTATGTATGCTCTTATATATGTATGTACCTATATATACTTACATACATGTACATAAATGAAAGAAATAGAAGATGAAAAAAGTCAAAAAAAATACCTCCGTATAGCTGGGAAAACACACACATACATGGACGTATGGACGTGTATATAATATATATATATATATATATATATATATATATATAAAACATGCAATGCACTATCGTTTTTTTATAGTTGGTTGTTTTCCTCTATTTCTTAAAAACGTAGCGAGTCCAAGTCGTTTTTCGTTGCTATTCTTTTTTATTTTCCACAACATATACATTTTCTTGGGCTTGATTCTTGTTGCCATTGTATGTTCATGTCAAAATATGTGAATGAGATTTTAAAATGCAAGACCTCTATCGCAAATTGTATTACTGAGTTTTAAAAGTATTACAATATTATTTATAAACCTTAATCTTCGATAAAAGGGTTAGAGTAATAATAAGGGTTGTCGAAAAAATCAACACATATTTCTCTGTTTTATCATAAGTCAAACAATTATATATTGCCCGTTTTCCTTTTGCCACCATTCTGGGAGATTCATACTTTTTCGTCCACAAAAATATCTACCTTTGTTGGGAAATATTTCACAAGGCGCTGATTCATAGCTTCATCTAAGTCGAACGTTATACCAAGCGAGAAGTTTTAAAAGCAACAAAACAAATGGAACTGTGAAGGTACAAGTCTGAAGACTGATTAGTATCGTGAATGTCACCCCGTCTAAGATACAAAAATTTTGATGGCCGGTCAAATTTGTGTGTGGTAACATTAGACCACACGCAAGTTTGACTGCCCGTCAAAAATATTCGGATTTTGGATGTATGGTTATGAGATTCAATACTTTTACGGTTAGTAAGTTCTGAACGTTCAGTGATGATGAATTCGTGCAAATTGTGCAATTACCGACACAAAACACCTGAATTAATTGATTCGCTCTTTGGTAGGAGCTCGAAAAACACGATGCCATAAAAATTCCACAACTATGAAGGCATAACTCTTCTCTGATTAATAATGGTTTGTTAAACTGTTTTTAGTTTTACGCGCGTTCTTCCCTGGAAGTGAATGAGAAAATATAAAAATACGCGCACATTTTGGTCTTCCATTTTCAAATTTTATTAAAATTTAGATACTCGACCAAATCAATCTGGCTTGTAGACTTTCACGGTCGTTGTCCATGGTTATTTCATCATGACTTCCGACCTGAAACCACGTCCTCGGTACTTATACTGTCAACATTTCATATTGACTTCAATAGAATTTCTTCAGAGTTTAAAACTATTGCTACTACTATAGTTGTACTGAAACGATGCACATTGGGAGAAGTATCTAGAAAAGGCTTGTCTACAATTTCGTAACCACTTCTGTGAACATTGAAATATTCTATTTCCAACTCCTAAGAGTTATTTAAGAGTTGGGAAGGTATCCTGTTTAATACAGTTTAATAGACACTTTCGCAGGGCCTACTGTATAACTAAGGTACGTAGGAATATACGAGGATAGTTTGACAAGTAGTGAGAATGACACATAGGTGGCGCTCTAATTGGTAAAACAAATGCACTGTAATTTAGGTTGGCTATTTACATGTTTACATTCCGATATTTAGATAAATCGGTTGATTAGTTTATTTTTGACAGCTGATTGAAAAAGAAGCAACACGTCATTCTGTTAAAATGGAAAAAGCAGAGTGTCGTGCGGTGATTAAATACTTCGTAATTAGGGGTATGAAAGCTACCGAAATAAAAGATGAGTTACGGGAAACATTAGGTGAATATGCTCCATCATTCGTCACAATAAGTAGATGTGTAAATGAATTTAAACGTGGTAGAACAAGTTGTGTTGATGAAGCGCGCTCTGTAGCACCCAAAATCGTGACTTCTAAGGAAATGATTATAAAAATCCATAGTATTATTACGCAAGATCGACGACACAAAGTGAGAGAGATAGCAGACATGGTAAACATTTCAACAGAACGCGTACACCACATTTTAACGAAAGAATTGGGCCTTTCCAAGCTTTCGGCAAGATGGATGCCGCGATTGCTTACGACTGATCAAAAGTTCACTCGTTTGTGCATTTCCAATGAGTGTTTGGACCTTTATAAGCGGAATCCGGTTGATTTTTGTAGGCGATTTTTTACTTGTGATGAAACTTGGATACACTACAGTACACACGAAACTAAACAACAGTTGAAACAATGGTTAGAACGTGGTTCTGCACCTCCGAATGAAAGGAAAATCACTTTTTCGGCAAACAAGGTGATGGCATCAATTTTTTGGGATTCAAAGGGCATTTTGCTCATTGATTACCTTCAGAAAGGTGCCACAATAAACGGGCAATATTATGCAGAACTTCTACAAGAATTAAATGTTGAGATTCGTGCTAAACGGCCAGAAATGGTAAAGAAAAAGAAAACGGCACTAGGTGGAAAGAAATTTTCGTCTAACGACGAGCTTATCATCTTCGTAAATGAGTATTTTGCAAAACTTCCGGAATCGCATTTTAGAGATGGCATAAGGGCATTGGAGCACCGTTGGAATAAATGTATTGCTCTTTTAGGAGAATATATTGAAAAATAAAAATTATTTTGTATTTAAAAGATTCATTTTTTTCCCATTTTTTCTACTTGTCAAACTACCCTCGTAGTAGGTAGGTAGGTAGGTACGTTAATAGTACCAATAGGCTGGTACTAGTAACGTATCTACTCGTAAACTCTTTTTGAAGTAAAGAACATTTGAAAACATTTGAATCAAAAAAACTTTTGATTTTTCATTATTAATCAGCCCGCGTATACTCAACTAAATATATGTTTCTATAAATATAGTCAATGAATGCACGCACATCTTTTTTTTAAATGGAAATCTCGCCTTATTATGCACATTTTCTCATTATTTAATATAAAGAAAGGTTTAATTAATACAAAGAAAATGATTATTAATGAATATTTCTAAACATATGTATGTATGTTCGTTCGCTGCTTCGCAAACTTTTTCACGACATTATTGTATGGAAATTTTTTTAAACTGATAATACACACACACCACTACAGTTATGCTGTATTATATAATTAAATACATGCCATTGGAGACGACCAGTGTGCATTTTATACATTCGCGCTCTGCTTAACATGAAATGGATATTCCGTGCATTGATATTCATCGCCCTGTATAATTTAGCAGCATTATCTAGAAATGTGATAAGTGGTTTGTGCTTACGAAAATAATATTTCATCGACTTAATATTATAATTACAAAACACTAAGGTATATCATCAACAATGAATACAGAATGTGTATTGGTAAATTAACAATTGAATTCGTGATGAATTATACAGGGTTAGGTCATTTACTTCGTACGTGAAATCACGCAATAACATTGTTAGCAATATTTTTGGGAAATGTTTTCATTCTCGAACCTATATTAAAGTTCTAATGTAATTGAGGCGTTTACAAACGCTTCATTGGTTATCAGGTAGATATCCTCAAAAATGCATAAAATAAAAAGTCAAATGATTCGCATGTTCTTTTATTGTAATAGGTGTGGATTGCCTATTTCTCCTGCTTCATTGTTTATCTCTTCTGTCTTTTACCTATTTCAATTTGAATCGAATATCAACATGATTTTTTCTTGATTTGATTTAATTAAAATGTAACGCAATGAAAACTGTTTAATTGGATTGTATACCAGGTGTACCGGATAGTCATTACCGATTATTTCGTAAAAAAACTATATAATTTTCAAGAAAATGGAAACATTTATTTATTCAAAGTGTTTGATTCTACACATTTTCCCCATTTTTCAGGCAATTTATGGATGCTATCCCAAAAAAACTTTGTCCCTACATATTCGTGTTCCTTAGCACGATTTGAGATTTGAAACTATATTTCATGTACTACGAAATGATATAACAATGATAACAATGTTTTACCAGGTGTACTGGAAAGTCATTACCATTTTTTTTGATAAAAAACTACATAATTTTCAAAAAAATGAAAAAATGTATTTATTTAAAGCAATGGCAATTTGATTTCTACACGTCTTGCTCATCTTTCAGGCAATTTATGGATGCTATCCCAAAAAAACTATTTACCCTTTGAGCAAAACCATTCATCGAATCATTTTCTAAGCTCTTCGAAATTGGTAAAGTGCTGCTGTACAAGCGCGTGTCCTGTTGAGGCGAAAAGGTGATAGAAAAACGGGGTAAAGTCTGGAGAGTACGGCGGGTGCGATATTATGTCCCATCCAAGTGCTTTCAACGCCTCCTTGACCGGTTTTGCTATATGAGACGGTGGGTTATCGTGCTGTAAAATCACTCTACCGTGTTTTCGAGCCTATTCTGGACGATGCATGGTTCAAATTGATAATTCGTTGTCGGTAGCGACTAGTATTAATTATTTTACAACAGTAATATACCACGCCATGCTGGCCCCACCAAACACAAAGCATTGTCTTGCGACCAAAACGATTTGGCCTTGGAGTCGATGAGCGGGCTTCACCAGGTGATAACCATGATGTCTTGCACTTTCGTTTCATCATCACTAGTAATAGTGGTGACTAAATTTCGGTATCAGAATTATCGAAGACACGCTTCCAGCACGGGAATCAAGACGAAGAAAGAGTGAGAACCATTTCCAGCAATGTCTATACATTTTCAAAGGTAATGAAAACAATTTTTTACTTTTTATAATTGTCGATGTAACATAGAGTATTAAACTCCAGGCAGAAAAAGTAGACAAACCAGGGGATTAAATGCGGTAAGTTAACATCAAAGAAGGTCAAGACGGTTTGTCGGTAGCACTCGTTTTTGGGATTTTCTAAGAATAATTTTTATTACTTTTCCTGCGGGAGGATATAATGCGGGTATTATGCGTTGTTATTAATCAGAATAAACGAAGAACAATAAAACAAAAGACCTTTTTTGGTAAAGAAATGGGCTTTTGTCACCAGAAGTATGCTTGGTTCCACAAGTCAGTATTATTATACGAACTACGATTCCAATTCATTAAATATGCACCCTACATACCACACTTGGCTTCGTCGGAATTCTTGTTCTCAAACTGTAAAAAATGATTGAATGGAAAGAAATTCCCATCGAATAGCCGTGAATGCATATTTCAAAGGTGTAGATAATTTTTATTTTAGAAAGGTGGAAAGATTTTGAGAGGTGGTTTTGCCCAAAAAACTTTTTCTTCTCTGTTATTCTAGAGATTTTTCAATTTATCTTCGTACTAGAGTTGGTGAGTTGCACAGAATCGGTGTGAGTTGGAGTAATGCGACAAAAACTTATATCAGTTGGTGTATTTGATTGAGATGCAACACCAATTAATCTAATAAAAAACTATATATAATTGAAATAACAAATCCTATTTACCGAAAATATTCAATGCAATCCCTTTTTCAGCGAAATATCTTCTGTCATGTATGCTGTATCATGGTTTGATATCTACTGCTACAAGTACAAGCTCGGTATGTATGTATCAATATCAGAACTAGCAACTAGTGATTGACTGAACCGAATACTGGATTATTCGAAACAGTTTCTTATTGAACGACTGCTCTAATTTTATGTTTCTATTAACTGTTAATAGGTAAGTTTTACTAATATAAGTTACTTGATAGCATAATTGATATTCATGTTGAATTAATGGTTTTCCAATTTTCGAATTCCAATTAAATGTTAGAAATAGTTTTGTTTATGATTTCTAATAATCGAAAATCGACTCAACCCATTAGCATTGCCGACTTGAAAACTTAAACGATCAGTGTCTAAATTATACAAGATTTAACACCAACTAAAATAGACCAAATAAATTTAGCCTTGTTAACTTGGCTTAGAAAAATATTAATGTCAAAAATAATTGCCTTTTATTCAATTATTTAGAGTAAGTGTCATTCACAACTGAAATAAGTAGTTGCTGAACAACAAGGGTACGTTACTGGTAACTTATTTTTAATCTTTAGAGAGTTCAGACAAGAAACTTATTTTAAAGAGTTTGGACAAGTTGATTGCTTGCACTATCCTTTAACTATTCGTTAGTAATTCAATGCACTCCTGTGTCATGTACAAAATTCCCGCAAAAAATATAAATATGCAGGGGATACCGAGGACAGAAGTAAGAATCATTCCCTCAAGAACAAACACGTAAAAATATTTTGTCTTACATGGATAGATGCCTATGACGGTTTGTCTTGGTCTCTGTCAGTTAATATTGAACGACTCCACTAATCACATGTGACAACTAATGCTATGAATTTACAGCACTTAGGAAAAATGCATATTTTTGCTTTGATTTTTTGTGTGTACTCATAATTAATGTGTACATCCATACATACACACTTAGGCAATAATTTTTCATAGAGCTTTTAAATTACATGTTTTTAAGTTCTGGCATTTGTTTCCGATGTCTTCTGCTGTTTTTAAATTATTCATTTTTATACACAAAGCATTCTTAAGAACAAAAGTAAATAACCTGATTTGCTGTGGGCAAAAGTAGTGCTCATTAATAAGAATATATAAATAATATAAACACCTGTTAACTCCCTGTGTTTTGTTACTTATTAAGAAGAATCATTATTAGTTGGTTTTCAAGAGAATAAGAAGAATATGTTTGCCCTAGTTCTTTACATTAGGTTGTTGGTAAAATCATGATGGATTTTTGCAGCAAATAACACTAGTCTATTTTAACAAGAATTAATAAAATCATTTACGTCTATCTTTATGTTGTGCTGTATGACAGCTGACAGTTCTAATTTTAAGCTTACGGTGACACTGCTTTACAAGTACGTCAATGTCATAGATGACTAAATTATCATTATAAATACAAGCTCAAATATAATCTGACGTCTGACGTGGTTTTTGAATTAATTAACTAATTTCACACAGTAGTTGAAGAAGTAAAAGGATAAAATAGGAAAACAGGATATGAATAATACGTCATATAATTATATGTCCAATTTATTACAGCTCACAGTAAGTTTGTAAGGTATTAGAGGTTAAGCATAAATATGAAATAGAATTTTGTACCTGCAATGTCAAAAATTTTCGATAAAGAATCAATATTATTTATGAAAAATTAGTACCAGAAAAATTGCTTTTCAACTGAACGATGCACATATAAGCTTTACTAACTTGCTCTGAGTTTTCGAAATAAATCCATTTTTCATCACCCATCACTATTCGATGCAAAAATGATTTCTGATCATACCTTTGAAGCAGCATTTTAGAGACGATTTTTCGATTTTTCACCTGCCTGTCATTTAATTGATGTGGTACCCATTTCCCCATTTTTTTGACTATTCCCATTGCCCGTAATCGGTCGTTAATCGTTTCTTGAACCACATTTAGCGCTTCCGCCAGTTGTTTTTGAGTTTGGATTGGGTCTTCATCCAATAACTCCTGCAGTTTCGTATCTTCAAATTTTTTCGATCTACCAGAACGTTCTTCGTCTTGCACATCGAAATCACCACTTTTGAATTGTCGAAACCACGCCTCATTGTTTTTACGGTTGGAGTATGCTCTCTGTAAGTTTCTACCAACAAACGATGACTTTCAGCGACTTTGTTCTTTTGATTAAATAAGAAAAGTAATGCGTGCCGGAATTGCACTTTTTCAGGCACGAAACTCGACATTTTCAAAGAAGTATAAATCTATGACAGTGTTGCTTTTGCAAAATATAACATGTAGGGCTTCGAAGCTTGATGCCAGTAGAATAAAAATCATAACATAATCATAACACACAGAAATTAAACAATATTATTCACAAAAATTAAAATCATCATTCATTATTGTTCTTCGCGGAAAAAGTGTCAACAAACCTCTTTTTTTCTCGGTTTTTGTCCACAAAAAAAAAACACTATCTCCGTCTATTTCAAACGCTAGACGTCGCAATTAGCGCTATTAAACGGCTCACAAACCATCGCCCGGAGACATGTGTATCGTTCTTCTGTTTCTGTCCGCCGTAAAAGTTACTTCGTGCCGTGTTTAGAGAGTTCTCTCGTCGTAGCGGATTCTCGCGCTCGTTTGGCCGCCTTACCCTGTTATCACGACGTCGTGAATTCGTAGGAAAACTAACGCTATTTAAAGTGTGGTGTTCTACGTCGCGGTCCGTTATATATCAATGAACTAGCTAATCGCTTTTGGAGAACGATGAAAGATCGCATATGAGAGAGGTGGACGATTTCCCTAATGCGTTAGGATAAATTCTTATCTCGTGTTTTACTAGAATAGAGGATCTACTGGAACGAAGTTCATTTAATGATTATTTAGAATTATATACAATATTTGTGTGAAGAAAATGAATAATTTTTTTCAAATTCTAAAGAGAAAGAATTTTGAAGAAAAGCTATGTTTTGTCAATTTAACGGTAAATTTTAGTGAAAACTGGTTGATTAAATTATAGCTTGTCTTGGAATAAGGAGTGATTCAAATATTGCGCTAAAATAGTACATATTTTTAAGAGATTTCATTGGTTCTTGAACAGGCAAGTTTAATATGGATAAATGAATGCCAGATATCCGACATTTTTCATAACCTGTAAACGTTTAATTACATTTTTGCATTGTTTTACTATATTTTTCTGTATTATTTAATAAAATCTGTACTTTTAAGTACAAAAATAAAATGAGTGATCACCAAGGTTCTAGCAAACAGTTAGTATCACCACCCAGAAAGCGTGAACGACTGGGACACCTCACGCATGAAGAAGAACAAAATTTGAATATACACTGTGTATCAGCCAAATGGAATAAATTCGATAATAATTAAATGGAAGGGTGTTCGAAAAAACGCTCGGACACGTCGATTGGGATTTCTAGTTGCGTATTTTCTTAAATAAAAAGTTTATATACAGGCTGTGTCATGTAAAAGTGGTCAATACCAACTTTCTTTCCAATATTTTACCTAGACGAAAAATAGTTAAATGAGGGATACACGAAGGAATAAGTTTGGATTGATGCAAGTATAGCAAACGCATGATAAGCTTTTGTTGAAGGATTATCCACAGGATTAAAAAACCCTGGTAAAGGACGGCGATTAATAATACTACACATAGGACCTGAATTCGGATTTGTGGAGGATGGGCTGTTGTTTTTTGAAGGTAGAAAAACAGTTGATAACCATGATGAATGGTATTATTTTTGGGGAATGGTTTGAACAAGTATTGCCTAGGTTGCCAGATAATGCTGTTATCATAATGGACAATGTATCATATCATTCACGCAGAGTGGAAAGTCTTCCGACTTCTTCACGGAATCCAAGACTGGTTACGCTCCAAAAATATTGAGAATAATGCAGAAATGTTACGTGCTGAATTATTGCATTTACTACGTATTCATAAGGAACAATATAATGTATATGTAACAATTCAAATGACAGTTGCTGCAAATGAAACTGTATGGAAGTTACCACCATATCATTGTGAACTCACTCCACTTGAAATGATATGGGCACAAATATAAAGTGAGGTGGTTTAAAAAAATACTACATTCAAAATATCACTTGTACTAGAACTTTTGATGGAAGCAATTACAAATGTTACAATGAATAATTGGAAGAATTGCATCAACCATATGATTAAAGTGTAAAAAAGAATGTGGGACTTTGATGGGTTAATGGATGATATTGTGGAACCATTTATTATTTGTGTTAGAAACGGTGATAGCGAAACTGATTTATTGTCAAGCACAAGTTAATCCGATTAGTTGTACAGCTAATGTTTCTATATTTATAACTTTTGTTGTATTTTTGATAGTTTTATAATAAATTTTAACAGTACTTCACATTTTACCTTGGATTTCACAAATAAATTTGATATGAATATCAATAGTTTATGACTTACAAATATATATATATATATATTACTTTTCAAAGTAATATACCGTGAATATATTTTATAATGCAACATGCACATACATACACTAGTTGCTAGAGTAACGTAATAATGAAATGACAGCAATGTATTTTAGCGTGTATTTTATTTTGCAACATAGGATGTCAAAATAAGTTACTCTATTTTTGAGGTATGTATAGTGTAGAAGAAAAACTGTTATTAGTGAACTGGTATAACTAGAATATGAGTTTGAGGAGAGTAGCAGATTTGTTTCAAATTACATATCCGGACCGTCCAAGACCGAGTCCAAATTGCGAATGATGCAGAAAGAAGAAGTAACTTTTGTGAACTCATGTTGGATAAGCTTCATAATGATGATACTTTACTACGCAGAATTTGCTTTACAAATGAAGCAATATTTTATGTAAATGGTGAAGTAAATTCACAGAACTACCGCTACTGGAGTAGACAAAATTTGCATAGATATCATATCACAAGGACTCAGCGGCCACAGAAAGTCAATGTTTGGACTGGGTTGATTGGACACCATATTGTAGGACCGTTTTTTATTGAGGGTACTCTTACAGGAGAAAAATATTTAGAATTGGTTGAGTACAGAGTTATGCCGCCCTCCACGCTTTAAATATTGATGGTGAGATTTGGTACCAGCATGATGGCGCCCCGGCACATAATTCTCATATGGTTAGAACATTTTTCAACCAAAGATTTCCAAACCGTTGGATAGGCCGTGGAGGAGAAGTAGAATGGTCCGCAAGGTCACCAGACCTGTCTCCAAACGATTTCTTTCTTTGGTCATGTATCAGAAATAAAGTTTTTCATGGAGAACCTCTAAACAATATTGACCAATTAAAAAATAGAATACGAGTTGCTGCAAGAGAAATAACTCCAGAGCAGATACAAAATACAATAAATGAATTCTACAATCGCTTAGGATACTGTCTGGCCGTCAATGGTGACATTTTTGAAAATTTGTTAAATTTTGTTCAACTAGTGTATTTCACATCCTATGTTGCAAAATAAAATACACGCTAAAATACATTGCTGTCATTTCATTATTACGTTACTCTAGCAACTAGTGTATGTATGTGCATGTTGCATTATAAAATATATTCACGGTATATATTACTTTGTACAATCATACTTCCATTAAAATGATTTTTTTTTCATTTATTTTTATATAATAAAGAAAAAGATTAATATTGTTGACAAACTACTACATTCGCAACTTTTTATGTTTCATTTTTATAGTAAGTTACAATTTTAAGCCATATCTCCGCGTTTTGGTGGGATATTTGAATCACTCCTTATTCAGAGACAAAATATAATTAAAAAAAAAGATAGATAAAACCTCTTTTCATAATAATGTTCGTATTCTATATACGCATTTCGACAACTAAGTTGTCATCATCATCAGATAATTAATCACAGTGTCGCACCTGCATCCACGGTAAAACTCGCACAGAAACAAGTCCGTACCAGACATTTACCGTCAAAAGCGGAACACACACTGTAAATTCGTTTTCCATAAATTAAACTGTATTCTAAATTTAAAATTAATCACTTGTCTTAAAGTATACCCCCCTCCCCCGCCCTGTTATACATGTGAATCTTTAACGGTGGTATTCTTCCTTTCCAGGCGGTCCAATACATTGTGAGACTGGTCCTTCTCTGGCAAGTTCATCAACTTTTTCGTTTCTTGTAATTTTCCAGTTAGGTTTTATAGTATCTTTACCACATTTCACTGTACCAGTTTTCCGAGTTCTCCACATTTTCATGCCTCGATATTTTTCGGGATTAAATTAACTTTTCGTCATCCTACGCTTCTGTTTTTATAAATGTCTTTCACTACTTTCAACTCTTCGCATATCTTTTTGCTTCTTATACTTGTTTCCGTCTCCAAATAATATCTTTTACCACTATATTGGCAAAAGAAATTATTTGAAGTCGTCCGGCAGTATTGCTTCTTAATGAATACAAAAGAAGAAGGTTGCAGCGTTTAACTCGCTTTGTCCCGGCGGTTTTGGAAAGCATCTGTTTCACATTAATTGTGTAAGGCTTGTAGCGGAGGTCCTCTTCGACGATGCGACGCATAGTTTTCTCGCTCATACCAACAATCAACGACAATTTTCGGGTCGTCTGCCCTAGATTCTCAAAAATCAGTTCTTGAGCCCGTTGAATGATGTCTGGCGTTCTGACGATGCGTCCCTTCGAGTGAATTTTACTCGTCGGTGCCGCAAAACCTTCGCTGGACTTCTCCGACTTATTGGACTTTGCGATGACATCATACACAGTCGATCTTGTGTACCCAAAGAACTGAGCAATTTCTGTCGCCGAGCGCCAACACTTGATAATCGCGATTCTTCGGTTATACTCTGCACCGACGGCTGCGTTAGGATTTTGAGTGAATTTTAAGTACAGAGACAGCTTAATTTTAAACCTACCACTAGAATTTCTGAAAAACATTTTAACCACAATGACAAAGTTGGCCTTGAAAACAGAACTATATTCAACATAACTTTCTGACGTGGTTAGTACCTTAAGACATTTAGTTGTAATATTCATATGAAACACATAGAAACATAAAGAAATTGAGATAAAAACACTTTAATAAATCCCAAAGCGGTTGTTTAATTTTCAAACTTATCACATTACAACTAATTAGCATGCTTCTGAAGGATCTACGACTTCCATTTCAAAATGATAAAATCCTCGCACACCTATGGGAAAAGAGGTGCACGCCGAGGAGATCGATAAGTTCTTCTCCGAGTTATTTGCCAGCGAAAAAAAAATCCTCCACGTCCCTCTGCACCCCGAACCTTTTTGAACGCGGCCGTGGGAGTTGAGGCAAGGGCGACAAAAAGAGAAACGGAAAAAAATTCAAAACACAGTTTCAAGGAAAGGAGAACTCCCCAAAGTCGCACGTGGCGGTCTCATTTTGGAGCACACGATCGTCCTCGTTCGTCCTACTTCGTCCTCGACACCAAAGGCGAAATCTCTTTACTACACAACACACACCGCGTATATATGAAACGTCTGTGTCGGTGTCTAGTCGAAAATATTGATTCCATTTTTCTTCTTTCTCTCCGTCTTTAGCCTCTTCTTTTTTCTCTCGCTTTGCCCGTAAGGTGCGACATATACATATATAATCAGGTGTATGTATATGTACATATATAAAATACGTAGACTCAATATAAATGAAATTAATATTGAATTTCACAAATTATACGGGTATATACATATGCAAAGGTGTTTCAAATTGCGCGATTTTTTTTAAGAATAAATAAAATATAGATGGCGCACTGAATTTGTCTGGGTATGTGGGCATTTAAAAAGTGTGATGTACGCATTTATAAAAACGGCATCGTACACGGTACAACAACGGGTCCAAATTGTTGAATTATTTTATGAAAATCAGCGTTCTGTGAAAAGAGTTTTTAAAAAATTGCGTGAATTTTATGGTTTGCACAATTGTGCTGCTGAAAGCACTATTGGCCGAATTATTAAAATATTTCAAAAGACCGGTTCCGTGGAAGATCAAAAAAATGCAAAATACAGTCGTAGTGATCGTTCACAAGAAAATATTGGTTTGGTTCGTGAAAGTGTTGCTGAAAATCCTGAAATGTCCATTAGACGACGTTCACAACAACTTGGACTTAGTGGATCAACAACATGGTGTATTGACACCGTTAGACTATTTTCTTTGGAGTTATGTGAAAATTCGGGGTTTAAAAACAATTCACAATCAATTCCTGCTTTAAAAGATGAAATTATTCGTGTCATTGATGAAATAGAGCCTCAATTATGTCAAAATTTTAACAAAAGAGTGGACGTCTATGGAGCTGCAAGAGGGGCCCATTTGGCAGATATTATTTTTCCCGGCCTGACCTAGAGATGGCAGTAGTTGTTTGAAAAATATCACTGTATTAGAAAGTGTCTAGTATTTGTTTGGCAGCCATCGATACTGAACGTTTTCAGTGGACTTGTTAAAATGGAGAAAATTGTTCAGTTACGTGATACAATACTTTTATATGAAACGCCTCAGCCCAACCGATATAAAAGCTGAACTGGAATCTACTCTGGGCAAGTCTGCTCCTTCGTTTACAATAGTGAGTTTAAACGAGGCCGTGCGAGCGCCAAGACGAGGATCGCAATGGTCGACCAAATGAGGTCATGACTCCAGTAATGGTGAAGAAAATCCACAAAGCGGTACTGGATAATCGTTGACTGAAAGTGCGCGAGCTAGCAGACATAGTAGGCATTTCAAAAAGTGCGGTACATCGCATATTATCTGAAAATTTGGACATGAGAAAGCTGTGTGCAAAATGGGTGCCGCGTTTGCTCACATTCTAGCAAAAACAGTGTCGTGAAGTAGTTACAATTGAGTGTTCAGCAAAGTTTCACAACAGCAAAGCAGAACTTTTGCACCGTTTCATAACCATGGATGAAACATGGATCCATCACTTCACACCCGAAACAAAAGAACAATCAAAACAATGGACTCAAAAGGGAGAACCGGTTCCAAAGAAGGCGAAGACCGTTTCATCTGCAGGCAAGGTCATGGCATCGGTTTTTGGGAATGCGCGTGGAATAATTTGCATTGACTATCTTGAAAACGGAAAACTATCAACGGCGAGTATTATGCGAACTTATTGCAACGTTTGAGCGAAGAATTCAAGCAAAAACGTCCGCATTTGGCTAAGAATAAAGTGTTGTTTCATCAAGACAATGCACCAGCTCACAAATCCGTTATTTCAATGGCCAAAATTAATGAATTAAAGTTTGAATAGCTACCTCATGCACCCTAATCGCCAAATTTAGGCCCTCGGATTATTTTCTGTTCCCAAACTTGAAAAAATGGCTCAGTCGTCAAATATTTTCCAACGATGAAGAAGTGATGTCGGCAGTTAATGGCTATTTTGAGGAGCAAGACAGTTCTTACTATAAATAGGGTATCGAACTTATTGAATATTGCTTGCAAAAATGTATACAGCTGAAAGGGGATTATGTTGAAAAATAGATATATTTCTTTCCAAAATTTTTGTGTTTTTTTGCATGGGTCGGGTACTTCTGGGACCACCCTCGTATGAATTGAAACTGAAACTGAATTGAAAACAGTGTGCGGTTTGGCTTTCGATGGCACAGATTGTGTACGGAACTTGTTTCGTGTAGATTGTGACGTGGTATCCCGGTGCGACACCGTTTTGTTATCTACTGATTATGGCAACTTAGTTGTCCAAATATGTATACAGAATACGAAAATTAATGTGGAAAGGGGTCATATATCAACCGTAAGTGATTAAGTAAATCAACCACAGCCTCTATCAAACTTACCATGAAGGACCGGCATAGAGACGTCGCACATATGTACATGTGAATGTTTTGTGTATGTGCATATAACTTTATTGTATCATCCTTCTTACTGGAGCAAATAAATAAGTATTAAGGAAGAATTTGCCTTTATAAAATAAATAAGTCTATTACTACCTCCACATATTTTTTCCCAAAATACATCTCTTAAGACAAAAATTACGCCGCGCTATCGAGAATCCCGCTTCGGGGACCCGACGTTACGAAAAAAACGATCTCGAACCAAACATGACGCCTTCTTTTTCTTTTTTTCGCGCTGTCGCTTTCTTCTTTATCATTTTTTATCTCTCGTTGCTTTCGTACGAGCAGTTTTTTTTTATATCGCCGCAAGGTAATTGGGCAGACCCTGATGTGCCCGTTGTTAACGGTAAAGTTTAAAAAGGAAGAAGACGCGAGAGAGAGAACTCAAAAAAGAGCAACTAAAAGGTCGGAAAAAAATGATCACCTTACCGAACAAGATGGTAATACATTCATGCGCAGGGGACGAGATAAAAAGTGACGGAGATAAGGCGAAGGAGACGGTAGATTTTTGCCCAGTGACCTAAATAAATATTATTTGTTATATATTCAGGTTTACGTAGACGGACGCAAACAAAAAGAATTCGATATAGATTTCATCAAATTTAAGGCTTCTGATTGTGAGCAACGCATTTAATGTAAAATCGCTGTGTGTATGAAGCGAAGATATTTTTCAATTCCATTTTCATTGTTAAAACTTCTGTCAATACCACTTGCTTTTTACAGTTCTATTAGCAACGCCTAGTTATTTGAAATAGATGTACATATGTACAAGGCTGGTGTATATTATGAAATACACACTTATGCGAGGTCGAATCAGTAATTAATGAGCCTTGAGATAAGAAAAACGAAAAATTATGTTATTCTTCACGGCATTTCCCAGGTAATGTTTACCAACCCGTTGCAGTTGAGGAGCGGAAGCAAAATACACGGCAGGTCGTTCCAGAAACTTTTCGTAACGTAATGAAAAATGTTATTAAAAAGGCCGGCATTTGTACAGCTTCCAGAAGATGATTACATATTGTGTACCACACGTAATTATATATTGAAAATACACTGTTAAGTATTGGTATTGTTTTATATTTGTCCCAGAATATTTGAAGAAATTAAGTCTTTGAAAAACATAAGCAATCCAATGTATACGAGAGTCGATCAAATATTGGCACACATTTTCCAACTTTGAGCGCGAAGAACATCCAGAATCGACGTGGCTTTTAACAATAGCTGGATAAAATGTTACGTGTTTAAGAAACAACTTTGACAGCTCTGATTCTTCCCTCGTTCAATACAAAGACGATGAACTAGAAGAAGTTGCAACGTTAGATGCGTAGCGTGTCAAGTTTCTCACACGTCCAGAATTCACCGTTGACTTCAAAGACACTTCGGAAACGATATGATACACTGACATAGGATTGCGTGAAGGTTTGGTGAAGACCGTTCAAGGAGGAGCGTAGCTGTGTTGAAAATGAACGTCATCGTTGCTATTCTCGAGCCACAAAAACCACTATAAACGTCGCTGAAATTCAGAGTCACATTGAAGAAATGGGCACTTTACAGTTACTGAAATTGCTAAGAAATCCAGCATCAGCTTTGGTAGTGTACAAGCATTTATTGAAAACGATTAGAGATTCAGAAAAATTTCTGCCTGTTTAGTTGCACGCCTGCTTAGTCAAAGACGAAAAGCTAACCGAGTTCTCATTTCCCGACAGTTTTCAAAGAGGGATACCGGTTTTGCACAATCGTTAATTGCGATGAAAAGTGAGTCAACTCTTTCGTTGAAACGAAGTAGCACTTACAGCAGAGGAAGAAAGATCCAACCTCCGGAAAAACCAAAACAACTCGCTTGTCAACAGGCAAAGTTATGACCATAGCTTTTAGGGAATTGGAGGAAAAGAGGGAGGGGAGGTATTGTTTGATCTTTTGTACAATAATAGGAACATTAAAGCCAAGTACTACTGCAACATTCTTGATGTGGTCAAGCTGGCATACAGACGAAAAAGGAGTGCCTACCTCATTCAACACCAAGACCCATACAGCTGCTTTAACGTGGGAAAAACTTAAAAAACGCCACTGTAGAATACTCGAACATCCACCTTACAGCACGGATTTGTCGCAATGATCTTTCTATTTTAGGGCTTCCCGGTTCTAGAAAGTAAACGATTCAACACTAAGGATGACATCGAAACTTTTTTCGTAATTAGTTGGATACTCGTCATGCTTCATTCTATGAAAATGGTATCCAAAAATTTCCTTATCTCGTTGGAAAAATGTGGGGCTATCTAAAAAAAATATTAGTTGCGCAACTAAGTTCTCGCTCCTTCTTCAAGAGATGGCTCCAGTAGTAAGTGCCGGTCGATTGTGACATAACCAAAACGTCATGAACCAAGCTTAGACATATGGTAAATAAACCGCTTTGACACATTAGTGATTTTGTTTTTGCGTCATATACTTTTGGTTGTGTGAAAATGTCTGATTTTGTGCCAAATAATCGTCATTTGTTGGAAGTGTTGCTTTTCTTCTTTCATTCAAAGAAAACGGCGGCGGAAGCGCATCGAGAACTCCAAAAAGTTTACGGAGATGCTGCTCTAAGTGAAACAACGTGACGTGATTGGTTCCGTCGCTTCAAAGACGGTGATTTCGATGTTGACGACCGTTCGCGTGAAGGAAGACCAAAAACCTTCAAAGACGTTGAATTGGAGGCATTGCTCAATGAGGATCCGTGCCAAACGCAAAAAGAACTTGCTTCAGCATTAGGAGTTATCCGCCAAGCCATTTCCCAGCGATTGCATGCGTTGGGAATGATTCAAAAACAGGGAACTTGGGTTCCTTATGATTTGAAGCCAAGAGACGTTGAGCGTCGTTTTTTTCGCCTGTGAACAACTGCTCCAGTGGCAAAAAGGAAGGGTTTTCTCTATCGCATCTTTACGGGTGATGAAAAATGGATTCATTACAGCAACCCAAGGAGAAGAAAATCATGGAGACTGCCCGGTCATGCTTCTACGTCGTCGGTTGGGCCGAATATTCACGCTTCGAAGGTTTTGCTGTGAATTTGGTGGAACCAAGGCGGTGTTATTTATTATGAGCTGTTGAAACCGAACGAAACCATCATTGGGGAACGGTATCGAACTGAATTGATGCGATTGAGCCGAGCACTGCGCGAAAAGCAGCCACAATACGAGCAGAGGCACGAAAAAGTGATTCTACAGCATGACAACGCTCGGCCTCACGTTGCCAAACCCGTTAAAACCTACTTAGAAACGCTCAAATTGGAGGTGCTACCCCACCCGCCATATTCCCCAGATATTTCGCCGTCCGATTATTACTTGTTCCGTTCGATGGCACATGGTCTGGTTAATCAGCAGTTCCGCTCATATGAAGACATCTTAAAATGGCTTGATTCGTGGATGGCCTCAACAGACGAACACTTCTTCCGTGACGGTATTCGAGCTCTGCCAGAAAGATGGGAAAAAGTTGCCGCTAGCGATGGGCAATATTTTGAATGATTCATTTGTAAACATTTTTCACAATAAAGTTGCATTTTCATCAAAAAAACAGCGAGAACTTAGTTGCGCACCTAATAGTATAAGCGTTGTTTTAGGTATTCATTATATATTATATCAAGTTGACGAGAACTATCCATTATGTTTTATGTCATCTTTAACCTCGTCAAATCTCTCTTAGGAAATGACGAAACACAGATTAATTAAAAGCAAAATAAAATTCGTCCATTTTTTACGTAAACTGTTTCACCTCCATTATTGTAAACGGCCTGTAGTATTTTTCCGATTCCGCCATAAAGAGTATTAAAAAAATCGTCATTTCATTCCGTACCGAAAAGTTTCCGCCATTCTAGACACCTGCGCTCCCACATCGAAATAAACTGAATATTTTGCTTTTGCCGAAACTCGGTATTTCCGCTCCCCCAGTTTCAACATCCTCTCCCCAAATCCGACGGCATCATCCATGTCTGCTTACGGTGAAATAAAAAAATAACACCGACTCCGTATAATTATATGTGAGTTTTAGTTATTCCAACGTACCCATCGCGTCCGATACGGCGCATTCAGTTCGAAAATCGTCCGCTTTTCCACTGAAAAATCGACCCTATGTGATTTTCCAGGCGGCGTGTTCGCAACGGTTCTCTGTTTTTAAAGAAAACACTGCTGAAAAAATGGAAAAATAACAACGGGGGAAATACTGTGCTGCGACCCCGCGAAAATTCTCGATGTATCGCCTACGTCTAGCCAAGACGAGTGCTGAATTTGGTCGGCAGTATTATAAAAAAAAATCGTGCTTTTCTATTTGTTAAAATAACATTTTCTTATTTTTTCTTGCGTTCAGACGCGAACATATTTGATTTTCATGGGGTTTTTTCCCACCCTGTCCTCGTCGAAACAGGGACGGGAAAATAATTTTAAGTGTTTTTTTTTCGAGGACGAAGTACCCTTTACTCTCTCCCCGTTCACAGTACTATTCCCAATATTCTTTATGCTGGGACAAAAATACACAGAGAATTGGGAAAATGAAATGGTTTCGATTACGGGAAATTGCAATTTGTATCGGAAAATTGTAGGAAATACGTTTGTCAATTCTCATAAATTTATTTTAAAAGACTGTATTAAACCCTAAAGTAATTAACTGTGTTATTGTAATACGTGGGTTGTATCTTAAGTTTTGCATATAAAACTGGAATAAAACAGTAGATACCTTTTTGTTTTTCAAAGTATTCTACACAAAGATTAATGCACTTTTGCATGCCCTCGAACCAAGTCTGGAAGCAGTTGTTCCACTTGTTTGTCATTCTGACGAACCTTTGACCACGCAGTCCGTACTTGATTTTTGGAATGGCAGAGAAATTGTTGGGACTTAGGTTTGGACTGTACGGAGGATGGTCCAAAAATTCGACGTTTTATTGGGTTAAAAATTCAATTGTCTTGCGTGCTGTGTGCGAACTTGCATTGTCTTGGTGGAGAATGATTCGTCATTCGGGATTGGTTTTTCGAAGCTCAGCAATGACTTGCGGAAAACAAATGGTTGTATAATCGGCAGTAACAGTTTTTTGATCTCGTAGAGGAATTGTTGTTACATGACCTGCTTACGAGACAAATGTCGCGACCATCTTTTTGGAGACACTTCGAGAACGGATGACTTTTGTCGACTTGGAACACCCAAACAGACGACTGGTGTTTATTTTTTGGCTCGTATGACTAAATCCAATATTAATTACCACTTACAATGTTATACACGTTGTTAGAGTTTCCGGCGTTGAAGCGGTCTGGAGCTTTTTCACACCAATTCACCTTAGCTGCTTTCTGTTCTTAGGTCAACAGATGCGGTATCCAACGGGAAAGTAATTTTTTTACACACAATTCTTAATGCAAAATTTTTTGAATTGAGGTCTTCGAATCCCAAATAATGCCTCAATCAGGCGATATGACGCCTGTTGATCTTCGTTGATGATTGCGCACAGCATCGACGTTTTTCTGAGTGACCGCGGTTTTTGGTGAACCTGCTCTTGGATCATCGCTAGGACTAATCTGTCCACATTTGAATTTTCTATACCAGCGAGGAATTGTTGACTTATATGGTGCTTCATTGCCGAAAACAGAAACGAACAAGGCATTCTTGTTGAGTTAGTTATCTTCGAAAATTATAAAATAAGGGGTTTTCCAATAGGGACTTGACAACTTTTAATTCAATTTGTGAACGCACCCTTTCACTAATCATCGAACTGTCACAGTCAATTTATTCAGTAAACTTAACATTTTCATCATGGTAAAGTACACGAACGAACAACGTCTACAAATTATAAAAATTTACTACAGAAATTCGGAGTCGGTGACCGCTACTTTAAGAGCGTTAACTCCGATTTTCGGTCGTAATTCTCGCCCTAGTAGACAGGCAGTAACAAGTTTAGTGCAAAAATTTGAGTCTACATATTCGTTGTGTGATGTTGCCGTGCCAGTGAGACAACGGGTTGGTCGAAGTGTCGAAAATATCGCTGCCGTTGAAACGTCCGTAGCAAATGATCCAAATCAGTCAATTCCACGGCGTTCTCAAGAGTTGGGCATCGTCCAGACCACTTTATGGTGAATTTTGCATAAGGATCTTGGTTTGCATCCATACAAGATCAAGCTGACTCAAGAATTGAAGCCGATGGACCATTTGAAGCGACGTACGTTCTCCGATTGGGCTCTGGAAAAGATGCGCCAAGATGATCAATTTCATCGCAAAATCATTTTCAGTGACGAAGCTCATTTTTGGCTCAATGGGTTCGTCAATAAGCAAAATATGCGTTATTGGTCGGGTGAAAATCCACATGTGCTTCATGAAACGCCACTTCATCCACAAAAAATAACTGTTTGGTGCGGTTTGCATGTCGGCAGCGTCATAGGGCCATATTTTTCGTCGACGATAATGATCGTCACGTTACTGTGAATGGTAATCGTTATCGCGCTATGATTACCGATTATTTTTGGCCCGAATTTGAAGATATGGACTTGGGCAACATGTGGTTTCAGCAAGACGGTGCCACAAGCCACACAGCACACGTTACAATCGATTTATTGAAGAGCAAGTTTGATGAGCGTGTTATCTCAATAAATGGACCAGTCGATTGGCCGCCTTGTTCGTGCGATTTAGCGCCTCTAGACTTTTTTCTTTGGGGCTACGTCAAGTCATTGGTCTATGCCAACAAGCCGACAACGTTGGAAGAGCTCAGAACCAACATTGAACGCGAAATAGCAGCCGTTTCGGCCGAATTGTGTGGCCGAGTCATCTAAAATTAGGTCCAACGAATCGACCGCTGCAAACGTGCCCGCGGTGGCCATATGAACGAAGTCGAGTTCCATTCATAAATGTTTTGATTGTACTTCAACCCGATAATAAAGTTTTTGAAATATCTCAAATGGTCTGCATTTTATTTTGAAAAAAAGTTGTGAAGTCCTTATTGGAAGAGCCTTTATTAATCGGTGGAAATGTAATCGGTTTAATTCCATTTTCCAACTAACTTGTCAACTTTGACAGGTCGTTGCAGCTACAACACTTCACGTATTGCACTTTGGATTTAGGTTAAAAATGGAGTTCAATTTAGTACTGGCATTTGATTAGTGGCGCCCTCTATGTCCCACTAAGCAAAACTTAAAAGACATCCCACGTATATCTTGTTAGAAGCTTATAAAACGTTAATTTAAGATAAGTTAATGCTAACAATAACGTGGGCTTATTTTATATTCATTAAAAGAGTTAATCATAGAAGAATATCTCGGAAAAAAGCATTCGCGGAAATTTTACGCCAAAACAGATAACGACATCGTTAACACTATCCTCACCTTGTAGAAGCCTAAGCCTATCTAATTGGACCGTATATGTTATAAATGTGAACTGTATACGTTCACGACACGTAAGGTAGCGTAAAATTTATGTATTATGATGAACGGAACGCGAAGTAATTAAAGAGCCTTCCAATGCACTTAATGATTAACCGATCGCGATAGTACGATATCTGTCCATAAGGCGAATACCTCTGCATTCATTTCATATCATTTTCCTCCTTAATTATGTTATTTTTTTAAATGTTTTTGCGTACAATGTACACAGGACTTTTTTGTTTTCCTTGTTTGTTTTGATCCATGGGGGTTCTAGACTTTTTAATATTAATGTATATCGGCCAATTAAACAATTCAAAATACGTCAATTAGAGATAAAAAAATAAACGCGAAGATCTCTAGGCTTGCCAGTGGTGGTGCTTTAATTAAAACTTTACATAAATGTACGAGGATTGGTTAAAAATTAGGCACGATAAACTCAAAAAAGATATATATTTTAAATAATCTAGATATCTTTTCAAAGTATTCCACAACCATAGTATAAAACAACCGAAGCCAAATACGAGGGTGGTCTGAAAACTTTCCAACCTAACAAAGATACAAGACACTTTTTCTTAAAATTAATATTTATTTTTCTACATAGTCCCCTTGTAACTTCTCTGCAAAATAATTGTTCACAAAGGTGATTACCTCCTCATTTGACGAAAATCTCTGTCCTCCGAGCGCAATTTTTAGATGTGGGAACAAAAAGATGTCGCTTGGGGCTAGATCTGGTGAGTAAAGCGGATGGTGAAGCAGTTCAAACCGTAATTCGTGGATTTTCGCCATGGCAGCCGCTGAGGTGTGTCTTGTCTTGGTGAAACAGGATTTTGTTTTTCTGCAAATGTGGCCGTTTTTTCACAATTTCTGCTTTCAGCTTGTCAATTAATGATGCGTAGTATGCTCCTATAATAGTTTTTCCTTTTTGAAGATAATCGATTAAAATAAGTCCATGACTATCGAAAAAAAAAACAGTCGCCATCACTTTCCCAGCCGAAAAAACAGTTTCCGCTTTTTTTGGAGCCGGTTCCTCCTTTGCAGTCCACTGTTTTGACTGTATTTTTGTTTCGGGCGTATAATGGTGTATCCAAGTTTCATCTACAGTAATTAATCGGCGCCAAAACTCGGATTTATTGCGCCTAAACTGCGCCAACAGAATGTTGGAAATATTCAGTCGAATACGTTTTTCGTCTAACGTTAGCAAACGCGGCACCCAACGCGCGGACAGCTTTCTTATACCTAAATCTTGATTTAACATGTGACAAACACGTTCCTTGGACATATTCATAGCCTTTGCTATCTCTCTCACTTTAATTCGACGTTCGTCTAGCACCAATTGGTGAACTTTAGCGATGTTATCGTTAGTTGTTGCAGTTTTTGGATGTCCCGAACGTTCATCGTCTCCCAAGCTCTTACGTCCACGTTTAAATTCAGCTGCCCAAAATTTCACCGTGGTAAATAAAGGTACAGAGTCCACGTACACAGGGTCCAACTCATCTTTGATTTGCGTAGGCGTATTACCTTTCAAAAACAAATATTTAATGAAAGCTCGATACTCGACACTCACATCGACTCACTCAAACGACTGTCAAATAACAATTGCGCGTCCAAAATGACCGAAACTTTGGTGAGTACTTGACAATAGATACACAACTACACTCCCTAGCTTTTATTGATGAGTACTGCCATTTTCACGTTGAAGTCGGAAACTTTTCAGACCACTCTCATGGACATTTTGGTGGCGACGATTTTTTTACTGGTTCTGTATACATTTTGAGTGCAAAATTTAAAATAAGCGTTAGATTTGGTCTATCAGACCTAGTATTTGAATTACGCTATATTGGCTTTATATTATTTTTCCTTTATAATAATAATAGTTTTTAATATCCGAAAGTATATATCTAATTATATGATACAAACACAATAAATATCGCATATCAATCAAAATTATATTATTATTCTTAAAAATAAAAATAAATAAAAATTTAAACAAATAATATAAAAAATGAAATCAATACAAACAAAAAAAAAATTGAAATAGCATGATAAATCAACTAGTCTAACAATTAACTAAAAGAAATCCTCAAAAAGGTTGTGAAATGAAAGGTTAGACTTAATCACTGAAAGTTGATATATAACCCCTTGCCATATTAATTTTCATATTCTGTATACGTATTTCGACAACTAAGCTGTCATCATCAGCAGATAATTAAACAGTGTCGCACCTGGAAAACTACGGTAAAAATACCCGTACGAAAACAAATTCTGCACGCGATCCGTACCGCTGAAAACCAAAACGTACATAGTGTACGTTTAGGCGAAATAAGGACCGATGATGCCGCCAGCGTGTAAACCGCACCAAACAATCAATTTTAATGGAAGTAATGGTGATTCGTTAACGGCTTGAGGATTGTCTTCGCTCCAAATATGGCAATTTTGTTTATTGACGTAGCCATTTAACCAGAAATTAGATTCATCACTAAAGATAATTCTTTGATAAAATTGCTCATCTTCGACCAGTTTCAAGTAAGCCCAATCAGCAAAAATGCGACGCAAACGATGGTTGTTTGGCTTCAATTCTTGCACGAGCTGTATTTTAAAGGCACGTAAGCCAAGATCCTTAAGTAAAATTTTTCACGTAGTCGAAGGACAAAAGCCAACAAATTGAGAACGACGACAAATCGACATTTCGGCGTCTTCTTCAATACTTCGCGCTACAGCAGCAATATTCTCTTCGGTACGCACATTGCTTTGTCTTGTTGATGGTTTTTAATCGAGAAGAGTAAAATTAGTGCGAAAACTATCAATAACTGCACGAATTGCTTGCTCACTGGGCCGATTATGTTGACCGTAAAATGGAGGAAGTGCTCTATGAACTTCGCGAACAGATTTATTTTTTTCAAAGTAAATTTCCACAATTTGGAAGCGTTGTTCTGGCGTTAAACGATTCATGATTACTTGATGACATGATGACAAACACAGTTTGACATTATCAGCTGTCAAGCCATAGTTATCGATATCGATAGTTATCATGCAGTTTAAAAAACACCCATTATATAAGGTAAATATTTTTATATTATTAATTAAGTTAAATGTATTCAAAGTTATTTTATTTGATAGCAGATACGATCGTCTCTATTCAAATAACTCTATTACATGATAATTATTGCTACATTTGACATGCATATTTATTTTAGCAAACAAAAACCTGAAACTGTATTCCTTTTTAATTTAATTGCATGATGATGGGGGCTCCTGATTGATCAGTTAATCCTTAATTATTTCAATTAATAAAGTGGCTTTTGATGTATTATTATTATGGCTTCTTAATTCCACATCGTTAACATACCATTATTAAATTAATATCACCATGAATTTGTGCACTTTATAAAATATAGGAGATCGTGTTATTATTATGGTTCACAGTTAGCAATAGTTCGTTTCGAGTCCTCGTTAACAACGTGTTTCATATCTCTTCGCAGCGTTCTTCGATGGAAGCGCAAAAAGTTGAGATTATTAAAACAGCACATCGAAATAGAAATATAATATTTACAGTCAATTATCAACTACATACTTACATTTTAAATCGAGGGAAACGTATAAAGTACGTGGTAAACTAGCCCAGGTCTCAGTTGTGATGAATAATATATTTTAAATACATATTATTGTACTGTCTTGGATAGATAAATGCACATATTTCTTAAATACAGAGACTGTGAGGCTACAATATACACGCATTTTTTATTTCATTCGTAGTAAGTTTCCGAGTCGCTCATTCCTTATTGAACTCATAATCTTTGCCTGTATTCGCTAAATTCTAGGTAGGTGAAGGTGTGGTATAATGCGTTTATAAAAGTAAAATTTATTCAGAATTATTAGAACTCCCGAAGAAAATATTTGTGATAATGCATTTATCATTTTGTAGTTAGTTAATCAAGGTAATTTTGATGAAGCCTGTGGTCGATTAACTTAATCACTGAAGGTTGTCAACATCAGCTGATAATTAAACAATGTCGCACCGGAAAAACTACGGCAAAATACTCGTACGAAAACAAGTTCCGCACACGATCCGTACCGTTGAAAGCCAAAACGCACACTGTTGCGTAAAAACAATTTCTCGTGCTTATTCATGAATTATTTTATTACATATTGTGGGTGTTTTAATTTAAAATCGTCAATAATAGTGAATATTAATTTATCAATAACACTCACTTGTACACACTGTTACCACTACAGAGGTTAAGTAATTATAAAAAACTCCTCTGTCCCTTAAGCTGTCATTCTATTTATCAAACAGTCTGAGTGGACTTGGACATTGTTATTATTTATTCAGCTTATGGCAAAGTACATATCAAGACAGCTTTTACAAAAATTACAGTTTCGATTCAGAATTTTAGAGCCACCGAATGGCATCAGGTGTGGCTTCTACGAAGTCTTCAAATGTGCCACGGAATGCACGACGACCACTTTTGTACATGTCTCTGATTGTTTAATTCTCCGCACCACAATCGCAGGACTAGATTTCATGCCTCACTTGTGCAGTATGTGGCCGCATCAACAATGATCAGTTCGCACTCTATTGAGAGATATGCAGCTCCGACGCAGTATATCAAATCTGTGCGGAGGCTAGACTGCCGCTACTCTGAAGTGCAGTCTCACCATTTAACTATCCATGAATCCTTCGCATCGAAGCCTTCTTCTGAAAGAAGTTAAGCTATTTTTAAAAGGAATTCTTGACTTATGACGCTCAAATGCGCTATCAACGACATCTTCATGAATTGACAGAGATATACTCTCGAGATAAAATGTTGAGGGATATGCCCGCCTCAATGTGGCTCAAAACGGAGAGCCAGAATTTTGAGTGTAAACTACCAAGTCCCGGAAGCAATGCGCACGATTTAGTTGAGAACACAATTCACTCTATTCGTATATGAGTCGTTTAGCCAGGTTGGATGTACAATATTCTGCTGTCGAATATACGAGACTTAGTGTAGAAGTTCGCAGAGCAGCTACTTGTGCATCTCGCGATGTCCCAGCAAGTTTACAAAGGATGCTACTCCTGGTTTGTAGTTTCGCAGTGACATTGGACAAATGCTTCCCGCACAAAAGTGTCCTATCCAGCATCAGCTCAAGATATTTGGAGTACGGGTTGTGGGTATTATTTGTAGTGCTTTGTCGGCTAATTTATTACAGTACGGCCTTGATAATTTGTCAAGATTGTTTTTATCATCAAAAGAAAAGTATGAAATGAATTAAGAGAGTTTTTAATGTAATTTTAAATAGACACAACCGGTACGCTTTAATGCAGTTCTATTTTCTTGTATTTTTTCTCCTCCTATATTTTGCGACGTATTTAGGATATGCCAAATCAATCAATGGGTGGGCGATTCAGTGGTAAAATATAATTACATTTACACCATCACTCATAAGTATTTAGTCACTCGCATTTAATCCGCAAATTGAAATACTAATATCTTTTTGTTATTTACATATACGAAAAAATATATATTTTTACATCTAAAATAAGTTATTCTATAATATATTTATTTAAATTTTAGACTCCTCTATATGCCCTCCTTTATTTTTAATCACTGCAGCACACAATCGAGGCATTCTTTCGATTAATTTTCGTAATGTCTCAGGTTTTATTTTACCCCATGCCTCTTGCATGGTGTTCCACATATTAACAACAGATGTGGGAGCCGATTTCCTCACCTCTCGGTCAAGTTCTCCCCACAACAACTCGATGGGATTTAAATCGGGATTCTGGGGAGACCACGCCATAACTTTGATGGTTCTCTCGTTGACCAATTTCTGCAAATATTCCCAGCATAGTTTGCAAGTGTGTTTCGGGTCATTACCTTGTTGGTTAAACTTCTGACCCGAAATTTTAATTCCAGAGAGAATTACGTTTTCCTCTAACATGGGTTTATACTATACACATTTAAACCAGAAAAGCAACCCCATATCATGACTGAATCTGCACCGTGCTTAACAGTAGGGGCTATGGATTCTTCTCGGGGACGCTCACGTGTTCGTGAACAGAATATTTCGAATTTGGATTTGTCGGCCCACAATACTTTATTCCAGTCTTCTATGGTCCAATTTTGGTGATCGCGTGCCCGCTTTAAACGCTTTTGCTTGTTTTGCCTGCGTAGAAGCGGCTTCCGCATTGCAATTCGTCCATGAAGACCGGCTTCTTTTAATCGCCGTTTAACTGTGGAAACACTGATGGGTTTTCGACGAGCAGCATTCATTTCTGCAGTGATTTCTGAGTCTGTTTTTCGTCTATTTCTCTTGCTTATTACCACGATTGCAAGATTGTTGCCCTTGGTCTGCCTTTTTAGGTTCTGCTCAATACACTTCCACATTCGCGATGTTTTTTGATGATATAACCCACCGTGGACTAATTTAATTTAAGTTCTGTGGCAATTTCGCGGTTGCTTTTGCCAGTTTTCTGGCATACAATTATAAACGATCGTGTTTCGACTCTCAATTATTTCCGTTTAGGCATTTCTAACCGATTGAACTTCTTCGAAACACACGATGTTATCACTATGAGCACCTCACAAAAACTAACTGCAATTTTTCCAAAACATCCAAGTATAAATACTTAATAGTTTACAATAACACCTTACCTTAGAATAAAATTATAACAATCGAAAATTTCCAAGGATTGAGCGATCTAATCCCTTAAGTGCAATTATTCTACCAGGGGTTTTATTAGGGTATTATCATTCATTGTGAATAATAGGGTAATCGCATAATTATTTTTGAATAAGCTTTTGAAGAATTTAATGTTTATTATGAAACTATTTCTTACTAACAGAAATAAATTTTATAATTACGACTTTTCTATAGAAACTATAATGAAACAAGGGTGATCAAATACTTATGAGCGACATTGTATATCGTATAAGGCAATCAAATTATTGGTTTTGGTTATTTCCTTCGATTGTCGTTCAATAATTGCTTTTAACGCGAAAAATTTTCTGTTATGAAATATGCATTAAGTCTTATAATAATTTACGTAAATATCACTACCTTTGAAAAAAAAATTAATAAAAATTTCGATTGATTTTACGTAATTACTTCAAACTTAATCTAAATAAACGACAAACTTTCTTCTTCCACCTGCCCTAAATTATTTCACAAAAAGAACAAGATCATGACCAAAATTAAAGAAATGATGTTAAAATGCCGCCTTCGGATGATCTAGAATCCGAGGAGATCACGTCTATCGCTCGTACACACACACACACACGTACAATCTGAGACTCGCATATAAGTTCGTATGCGTCAGTCTTTCTAGGTACGTTTTGTATTATGGCCGGTAATTTGAGAAACAAGTTGTCCTTAAAAACGTTTCCTTGTGCCCCGGGCTGCGATTATCTCCATCTGTGTCACGTCCGCGTCGAACAAGTATTCTTTATTTCGCTCGCTGGTGGACTTTGCGAATGGTGTATGTATGGTTGTGTGTGTGTGTGTATGTGTGGACGGTCGGAACGGGGGCCCCCCCGATCTTGAAAACACACACACCGAGACGTCGATTGATATGTAAGGTTCGAAACCGGTAAACGATGATCGGACTTGGTCGGGCAGTTGGACGAAACCTAGGCCGGTTATTTACTGAACATTCGTATACGTCTATTTGCGTGAACAGGGAATTGTATATCATAGAAACTTGACTTAAGGAAAGTTCGCGTTATTTCTGATCGAAGTTGGAGTCGTTTCTTTCTTGACGTTACGAGGGTCTTACGGTAAAAATGGAGCATAGTCTAGACTACTTGTTTTTTGAAATCAGTCAAATGTTTCTCGACAAAAGCAATGGCAAAGACGCGTTTCCTATAACACCTATACTCTTCTGTCTATCTGGCTTTGTCGACAAGCACGACCGAACGCGACATGTACTCGTTCGGCCAGTTCGCTGGTTGCTACGTTAGAAGTTTTTTGTATATTTTATCGATCAACAGACTGATTAATTATTGTGTTTGTCGAAAATTCCAGGTAAACTGAAGAGTATTAGTATTATACGAAACGCATCTCTATCATTGCTTTGATCGACTAATATGTTAAGGAAATTTTGATGGAGCCTTTGGTTGATTAACTTAATCACTGAAGGTTGATATATAACCCCTGTCCACATTAACTCTCGTATTCTGCATACGTATTTCGACAACTAAGTTGTCATCATCAGCAGATAATTAAACAGTGTCGCACCTGGAAAACTACGGCAAAATACCTGTACGAAAACTCCGCACACGAACCGTACCGCTAGGTGTGTACGGTTCGTGTGCGAAATTTGTTTAATTATCTGCTTATGATGACAACTTAAATGTCGAAATATGTATACGGAATACGAAAATTAATGTCGAAAGGTATTATATATCAACCTTCAGTGATTGTGTAATTGATTTCAAATTACTTGCAACTTTCAATTACAGTAAGACGTAAAGTTTGCACGTATTGTTGACAGCATAGCTATCTAGTGGCCAATTCGCTGGTTATTACGTTAGATGTCACGGCAGTGGTGTTCACTATGTTTTTCTATATTTGTTTCTTATTATTTTTTCGTTACTAAATAGTTCATATAATTTGTAACACGTCTTAATTTCAACTTATACAAGTGCAATAGATAAGTCACGAAGTCGAACAACAAAAGCGTAAAAAAGACGAAAAAAATATTAATTGAAGAACCACAATAAGAAGATGAGATGAGAAGATGGGTTGGTAGAGGACATCGAAAAGCTTGATGTTAAAAATTGGGATACGACAACAAGAACAGATGGCATGGACAACCCAAGCAGCATTATACGACTCGGGATGATTATGAGGTGTACTCATTTTTAGATAGTAGCATCTTACCAAAAAATTTGACTTTTTCGATATTCGCTGTCATAGTTACCTCTTTTCAAAATCGCAATGAATTAAAGTTTGAATTGCTACCTCATGCACCTTATTCGCCAGATTTAGCCCCCTAGGATTATTTGCTGTTCCCAAGACGTTTCATCTGCAGGCAGTAATGGCATCAGTTTTTTGGGATGCGCGTGGAATAAATTTTCATTGACTATCTTGAAAGAGGAAAAACTATCAACGGCGAGTATTATGCGAACTTATTGCAACATTTGAACGAAGAAATCAAGCAAAAACAGCCACATTTGGCTAAGAAGGAAATGTTGTTTCGTAAAGACAATGCACCAGCTCACAAATCTGTTATTGCAATGGCCAACATTAATGAATTAAAGTCTGAATTGCTATCTCATGCACCCTATTCGCCAGATTTAGCTCCCTCGGATTATTTTCTTCTCCCAAACTTGAAAAATGGCTCAGTGGTCAAAGATTTTCCAACGATGAAGAAGTGATGCCGGCAGTTAATGACTATTTTGAGGAACAAGACATTTCTTATTATAAAAATGGTATCGAACTGATTGAACATCGCTGGGAAAAGTGTATAGAACTGAAAGGAGATTATGTTGAAAAATAAATATATTTCTTTCCAAAATTTTTGTGTTGTCTTTGTTGGGTCGGGTACTTCTGGGACCACCCTCGTATTGAACATAATTACCAGATAGGTAGATATTTGAACTGAATAACAAATGTGTATTCTGTGTGAAAAATTCGGAATTTCTAATTGTATTTATAAATTAGATAAAATAGAAATAATATTGAATGTAAGCCGAATATTACCGGGGATATTTCAGGTTTATTATAGACCGTACGTGACGAAACAAAAAAAGTTTCTCATTCGAATATTTATAAAACAAATCGTGTCCTAAACATAACAATGTTGGTATTTAAAATCGTATTGTATTTAAATTAAATAAATTACAAACATAAAAAATTTAGTAATATGCGAAGTGTAACACTTTCTAGATAATGGACTAGAGAAGAGAGGCAAAAAGTAGAAAAAAAAATTGCAAGGAACTTACTTTCTATCATTGGGTGAATTTGGTACGATTCATGCACTTTCTCAAGTATTAAATAACGACCCTTGTATTTACTCGTACAGTACTGTGCAAAACAAAGAAACACCTTCTTGAATTTTACAAGAAACTGTTATTAAAGGATAGATAATAATCTTACGCAACTTGAAATCCTTTTTAATGTATAAAAACTAACACATATCGATATTTGAACATAAACGATTTAAATTTTCAATATTTTGTATGACCACCTTTATTTTTTATGGTATCCTGCTTCTTCTTGGTAGGCTTTCCATTAAGGAATTAATGAAATTTTCAAGAATATTGTACCACTCTTCCTGTAGTATGTTCCACAGTTCATTTTTGTTCTTTGGCCCCCCTCTCACACTTTTTTCTGTCAAGATAATCCCACACATGCTCAATAATGTTTAAGCCAGGATTTTGAGGTGGCTATATCATAGTCTGCAATACCCCATTTGCTTCCTGTTGTGTTAAATAAGTTTTCATAAGTTTTGACGTACGCTTGGGATCATTATCTTGCTGTAGAATGAAATTATTGCCAATAAGTCGCTGCCCTAATGGTATGGAATATTCTTCTAATAGTGTTCTGTATTTCTCACCAGTTAATTTACCCTCTATTTTTTGCAATTTCACCCACATTTGCTGCCGAAATACAACCCTAAACTTGGATATTGCCTCCGCCATGCTTTATGGTAGTGTGTAAACATGGTTCCAATAACGATTCACCAGGGCGAATAGACGTCAGTTAGAACTGACGTCTATTCGTTCCAAATAATTGATATTTAGATTCGTCAGTCCATAGTACTTGTCGCCACTCATTATATCCCCAAGTGTCGTGGTCTCTAGCATATTTTAACCGTTTCCCTCTATTAACTCGTCACAGTAAGGGTCACAGCCACGCATCCCCTCAAGCCTGATCTGAACAAGTATCGCCTTACTGTTGAAGCATGTACCGAAGTACCAGATGTTCACGCAAGATCTTGAGCTAGTTCTGCGCTAACTTTCTTACGATTTCTTAAGAAACTAACTTTTAAAAACTGTGCATCAGCTTTACTGAGTTTTTTTGGACGTCCACTCTTTGGTCCATCACTTACACTCTGTTTTTATTGTTTGTTGCACGGCATACCGGAAACATTTCACTATCTTTGATATTTTCACTTGACCATAACACTCTTGGTGTAAAACAATTTTCTATTTACTATAACAATTTACAGCTCACAATTTTTTCTTGAAATGAAAATTTCACTCGTAGGCGCGATTTTTAAGAATCTAAATAAACTCTATTGTGGAACCGCTCTGTATCGTTTCTACCACTGAATTAAAAACAAAATCTTGCAGATAAATAACTCTCCCTTGAAATTTTATTGCAGAGCATTGTGGTGCAATAAAATTTACAACTTTAATCCTCTTATCAGGCGGTCGATCTCACCCCTGCGCGGAAGTACGATGTTATAAACTTGGAAAGTTCCAGTGATTATATCCCTACCAATAAGTGAATCGTTCTTGGAAAGATGTATTAAGTATTATAAATTACATTAACCCAATAATTATCAGTAAAACCGTTTTATTGGGTTGGCATTTGTGAAAGTTTTACCATTCAAAGAATTCTGCAAACTTCGAAATAAATGGTAATCAGATGGTGCTAGATCAGGGCTGTATGGGGGATGTGGCATCACTTCCCAGGCAAGCTACAGGAAAACTACACCTTTCCGATTTGACAATTCTGGCCGTTTTTCTTTGATTGTTTCATCCAGTTTTATTAATTGTTGACAGTAAACATCAGAATTGATAGTTTGGTTTCTTGGAAGCATGTTACTGTACAGGACCCATTTTTCATCACCAGTGATGATTCTTTTTAAGAAAGGGTCGGTTTCATTTCGTCTAAGGTGCATATCGCAAAAGTTGATTCTTTGTGTTAAATGTATTTCTTTCAATTCGTGAGGTACCCAAATATCAAGCTTCTTAACTAGCCCAAGACATTTTAAATATTTTTCAATTGTTGTGTGCGATACCTGTAGCCTCTTCGCAACCTCTCGAACAGTTATATGACGATCCTCTTCAATTACGACTTTGATTTGGTCATCATCAACTTCAGTAGGCCGACCAGAACGTTGCTCATCTTTGAGGGAAAAATCTCCAGAACGGAATTTTTTATACAAATTCTGACACGTGCGCTCTGTTAAGCAATTAGCACCATAAACTTCACATATCTTTTTGTGAGCCGCAGCAGCTTTCTTTCCTTTACGGAAATAAAATAGTAAAATATGTCGAAAATGTTCGTTTCTGCACTCCATTTAAAATTAACCCACAACTAATAGCTTTAATAAAAATCACGCACTACTTGCTTCTGAAGTTACGTCAATGTGACTAGTATCACGCGACAAACGGTAAAGTACAGCACTAACATACGTTATACAAAAAATAAAGCAACGCTCTCTATCAGTAAAAACAGAAAGTACTTAGTTGTCAACCCAATAATAAGCAAGTTTTGGAGATTATTGTTAGGTGCTTCTTTCTTATGCACAGTACTGTATATTGAAACACCAATATTTTCTTTTGATAGGTAATGTGCACCGGCATTTTCTGCACACAACCACCTTTCGCTTCAGTAAGAAAATTTATTTTTTTTTTCTGAGTAGGAGCTGAGGCATATGTCCACATCGTGTTTTTATATTTCCGAAAGCATCCATTTATATCACCAATTAAATGATATGTACGTCTTTTAATGACTAACTAATTAAGACAGGTGTTTTATAACTTTAATTATTACATTTATATTTTCGCACGCGTAGGTATTTGCATATTATACAATATACAATATATGCCAAGTTGTCATTCAACAGTATTAAACTAGAATAAATTTATAAAAATGGAAAACGCTTTTTTTGATAAATAACGGTAAATGAAGTAAAATTATATTCTAAATACCAAGAAATTCACGAAACATGAATATTTATCTTTCCAACTAAAACCGAATGTGATTAACTTAAACAAGCACAGTCTCCAATAAAATTTAACTTTAACATCACTTCCCGGACAAAGGAGCTCAACATGTTTCACAAAGTGTACAGTAAAGTTAATTTATTAAGTGCAGACAATAATTTCTAGAAACTACGTAAAAATAAAAACGTTTTTCCTAAAGGTATTAAAGTAAAAGTAACGTTGAATTGGTAGAATGAATGAGAAAGTAATTTCATATGCTAAAATAAAATCGTTAAAACCAGAAATGAAATACGAGGGTGGTCCCATAAGTACCGGGCTTGACCTAGAGATGGCGGTAGTTGTTTGATAAATATCACTGTATTATAAAGTACACAATCTATAAAGCATATGTTTGAAGTTTGAAGACGCCACGTTGTTTAGTATTTGTTTGGAGGTCATCAATAGTGAACGTTTTCAGCGAATTTGTAAAAATGGAGAAAATTGGTCATCGTTACGTCATACAATACTTTTATTCGAATGGCCTCGGTCCAACTGGTATAAAAGCTGAACTGGATTCTATTCTGGGTGAGTCTGCTCCTTCGTTTACAATAGTGAAATATTAGGTAGCAGAGTTTAAATGAGGCCGTACGAGCTACCAAGGCGAGCATCGTGGTCGACCAAATAAGGTGACGACTTCAAAAATGGTGAAGAAGATAACAAAGTGATACTGGATTATCATCGACTGAAAGTGCGCGAACTAGCAGATATAGTAGGCATTTCAAAAACTGCGGTACATCACATATTATCTGAAAATTTGAACATGAGCAAGCTGTGGGCAAGATGGGTGCCGCGTTTGCTCACACTCGAACAAAAACAGTGTCGTGAAGATGTTTCAATTGAGTGTTTAGCGAAGTTTCACCGCAACAAAGCAGAATTTTTGCACCCATTCATAACAGTGGATGAAACATGGGTTCATCACTTCACACCCGAGACAAAAGAACAATCAAAACAATGGACTCAAGGGCGAACCGGCTCTAAAGAAGGCGAAGACCAGCTGGTTGTTCATTGATGAAATTGACAAATGAACGACGTTTTAAATGATGTAATGGCTTCAGTTCCTGTGTTATTTGAACCTTGTATGCCTTCAGAGCTAAATCCTTGTGTAAAATACGCCATATGTTGATCCACTAAGTCCAGGTTGTTCTGGACGTCGTCTAATGGACATTTCAGGATCTTCAGCAACACTTTCACGAAACAAACCAATATTTTCTTGTGAACGACCACTACGACTGTATTTTTCACTTTTTTGATCTTCCACGGCCCCGGTCTTCTGAAATTTTTTAATAATTCGACCAATAGTGCCATCAGATGGACGATTATGTAAACCATAAAATTCACGTAATTTTCTAAAAACTCTTTTCACAGAACGCGGATTTTCATAAAATAATTCAACAATTTGTACGCGTTATTGTACCGTATACGAAGCAATTTTTATAAATGTCATACACCACACTTTTTAAATGCCCACATACTCAGACAAATTCAGTGCGCCATCTATATTTTATTTATTCTTAAAAAAGACCGCGCAATTTGAAATAGCCTTTAGTTTACATCAGAGACGTTAGTTGGATTTTGGCATTTTAACGACTAGATATTTAGCAACTTATTTAAATTTAAATATTTCAATTATTCATGTATTCATATATATTTTATATAATATTATAATTTATGAAATTTCCTGAAGATGTATAATAATAGACACCCGAAACTTTTATTCAGTACAATTAGACCGTCCTTTAAGCAATGAAAGTTAAAATATTTAAAAACTTACCCGCTATATTTCAGCATTTCATACATGTTACATACAAAAAAAAACCTATTTTCACTTAAATAATTTAGATAAATAATGCACTTCTAACAATCACAAATCTAAAACTTTGCGAGAAAAAATCGCCGGAGAAATAAACGGTCAAAATCACCATTTTATTGTTTGGAAAAAACCGCCTCTCCTATGAAATTAAATAAAAAAAAAGAAGTCGAGAAGCAAAAATAAACTTTCGCTTTTATTTATATGCGTTTTTGTGACCCGACGGGCACAGACGGTAACATAAAACACACCCACAATTTCGTCCTCTCGGGGACAATTTATTTAAGATCGCTAGTATTGTTCGCGAGCTGCACCAGGACCTGGTGTTGGTTCGGAGGGTCACGGCGAAGGTGCCCGCTATAGACACATGCGTGAGAGATTTTTTTGTCGCGTTTCGGGCACGTGCGTGCTGGAGGCGCGCGCACCTATTCATTTCCAATAACGGATAACTTCATATAAAATTGGATATACGAGGTCTATCAATAATTAACTTCTTCATACTTTCCTCTTCTTTTTTAGGTATCTTCTCTTTGGTGTACTGTTTTAGTTATCTTAATAGGTGCAACAGAAGAACTCCCATGACTCGTTTGTAAATGATTAACGCTGCTTCTGAACAGTAGACAAAGTCTTAAGTTTTAGTGTCTTTATTGTAATGCTGCCAAATTTTTGCAAGACTAAGAATATTGCAATAATTATTTAAAGTAAAAAATGTAATGCATATTACTATGCGGTTGCTCGAATAATCGGTTTTTAATAGTCAACTCGGGACAATATATACACAAGCTGTTAGTGTGTGCTTGGCTTTGGACAGTTAAAGTCTGGCACGGACTTGTTTCTCCGAGAGTCTCATCGTGGATCCAGGCACGACACTGTGATTAATTCTCAGCTAATGATGGCAACTTAGTTATCGAAATGCGTATACAGAATGCGAACATTGTTATGGAAAGGGGTTTTGTTTATCTTTTTTTATTATTTTTTCTCATTTACGTAGCCCCTATTGCACCTTTACATATTCAGAGCAATCTGCTTATCAATTTTTCGTGGCAATTGGGGCCAACCTATTGCCAAACTTGTTGCAAGTAGCCTCACAATTGTTGAGCATTCTGTGGCTGTCGCGTTTTGGCTTTTCCGTCCAGTTCATTCCATAGCAACTCAATTAGGGATAAATCACCCGCATAAGAGAGAGAGCGTTGTCGCCGTATTTTCCGCAGTTGCATCTCTTTCTTCCAAAAGTTCTTACATACTTTAGCTGCGATTTTCAACTCATCTATCATCCAATTAGCATCTAAATTGGACGATAGATGAGCCGAAAATCGTCGATGAGTTAAAACTTAAAATTTTTGGTTCTAAATGTAGTATCGAGGACCGGGCGAACGTCTTAATGAAGCTTGTTTAGTAGTGCCTTTGGTAAAACAAGGAAGGGTAAATGTGTTGTTTTAGCTCTGTTGCCCGTAGTAGTCTTTTTTGTTTGTGTCCACGTTTTAATAATGTTTTTTTTACCACAATGTATCCAGACAATAATCGCTTTTTTACCATAGTAACAGATATCTTCGTCCTTCGCTGGGTATTAAGGCGTCTGGTGATATCTAGTATTATAAGTCGTCGGTTTCGCTTTGCTGTTAATTATGAATCTGTCTTCGACATCAGTTGTCACCCATGGTCGTTCATTGCGCCCCCTATCACTAAACTGCCTCGTTTCTCTTCTCCTTGCCAAAGAGTAATGAACATCTGGCTCGTAGACTTTCGCGGTTTTTGTTCACACTTTCTTCATCTTGACTTCCGGTCTGAAACCGAGTCTCCGATAATTCGAAAGCAGTAGCAGCAGTTAAGCCCTGAAGATGTCCCATACAAGTGGTGACGAAACGTTGTTAAAGTATTGAAGACGCGGTTTCAACCAGAAACCAAGATATAGAATGTGATGGACACCTTTCGGTGAAATTCCCATTTTCCTTTTCTGGACATCCCTCTTTTGGGAGAGTACAAATTGCGGACCACTCTTCTAAAGTTAGTTTCTTGCTCTTTGGCATTTGTATCTAGCAATATATATAAAAATAGTTAGATAGATTCCTTCGTAGAGTAAAGACAACTGTACGAAGGAACCGTTCGTTAATAACAAAAGTCTACCTGACGATGAGTGAATTCTCTGAAACATATGTAGTAGACAGAGTGTTATTAACATTTGAATAATTCCTTTTAACAATCGTTTACCCGGCAAATCGCCGTTGTGGCAAGCGTTTGTCTATATACACTCTGGGAACTTGGTTGCCGACATGCGAGATAGACGCGTTCTTGTTTTGTCGTTCAATACATTTTTGTGTTGCACGAGAGAGGGAGGCAATGTTAATTCATGTAAAAATAACTTAAAAATTAAAGTAAAATTTTTACGCGTTCTTCTTTACCTATTTACTACGTTTCAAAATGACCCCGTTTAACGCTGTTTCATTTAGCGCCTTGTCATCTCGGACACGTTAAGGACAAAATGAAATCATGCTTCACTTAGACTTCAACAAATACGAGATGAATTGAATATACAATATTTATTAGGTGCGCAACTAAGTTCTCGCTCCTTTTTCAAGAGATGGCTCCAGTAGTGCTGGTTGATTGTGACATAACCAAAACGTCATGAACCAAGCTTAGACATATGGTAAACAAACCGCTTTGACACATTAGTGATTTTGTTTTTGTGTCATATACTTTTGGTTGTGTGAAAATGTCTGATTTTGTGCCAAATAATCGTCATTTGCGGGAAGTGTTGCTTCTCTTCTTTCATTCGAAGAAAACGGCGGCTGAAGCGCATCGAGAACTCCAAAAAGTTTACGGAGATGCTGCTCTAAGAGAAACAACGTGCCGTGATTGGTTCCGTCGCTTCAAAGACGGTGATTTCGATGTTGACGACCGTTCGCGTGAAGGAAGACCAATAACCTTCAAAGACGTTGAATTGGAGGCATTGCTCAACGAGGATCCGTGCCAAATGCAAAAAGAACTTGCTTCAGCATTAGGAGTTACCCGCCAAGCCATTTCCCAGCGATTGCATGCGTTGGGAATGATTCAAAAACAAGGAACTTGGGTTCCTTATGATTTGAAGCCAAAAGACGTTGAGCGTCGTTTTTTCGCCTGTGAACAACTGCTCCAGCGGGAAAAAAGGAAGGGTTTTTTTCATCGCATCGTTACGGGTGATGAAAAATGGATTCATTACAGCAACCCAAAGAAAACGAAATCATGGGGACTGCCGGATCATGCTTCTACGTCGTCGGTTCGGCCGAATATTCACGCTTCGAAGGTTTTGCTGTGTATTTGGTGGGACCAGGGCGGTGTTATTTATTATGAGCTATTGAAAACGAACGAAATCATCACTGGAGAACTCAATTGATGCGATTGAGCCGAGCACTGCGCGAAAAGCGGTCACAATACGAGCAGAGCCACGAGAAAGTAATTCTATAGCATGACAACGCTCGGCCTTACGTTGCCAAACCCGTTAAAACCTACTTAGAAACGCTCAAATGGGAGATTTTACCCTAGCCGCCATATTCCCCAAATATTGCGCCGTCCGATTATTACTTGTTCCGTTCGATGGCACATGATCTTGTTAATCAGCTGTTCCGCTCATATGAAGACATCTCAAAATGACTTGATTCGTGGATAGCCTCAAAAGACGAACACTTCCACCGTGACGGTATTCGAGCTCTGCTAGAAAGATGGAAAAAAGTTGTCGCTAACGATGGGCAATATTTTGAATGATTCATTTGTAAACATTTTTTCACAATAAAGTTGCATTTTCATCAAAAAAAGAGCGAGAACTTAGTTGGGCACTTAACTTGAAATTAAACGGCTTAAAATTTTGCCCATTCAATTCGATATTTAAGGCCCTTCAGCATAATACTAAAGCACCATAATTTAATTAACTTAAACAAACGAATAATAGCACCCTTTACGTCGTGTATAAAAATAAGTATATGCATTAAGTATGTAAGAAGGGATTATCCAAGTCTCTTTGTTCTTTGTGTCAGATAGAATTCAAAATCGAATTTGTTTCTCGTATGTAAGAAGCGAGACTAGGTTTGGAGAACGTTCAAAATTTGGGAGGTGTTATGTAGGGTGGTAGACATCATCATCCCATCGCGATCTCTAATTAGGCAATCGCGGAGTGACGTATGTATGCGCGTCGCTCCAACCTCCTGAAGCTACAGCTTTCCACTACACTCTTTTTGCGGTGCGTACAGAGGTGCTTCGCTTTAAAAAAAAAAATTCTACGCTGCCGGCGATGTGTCGACCTGACTTAATGGGAACATCGGCTTTAAGTCGAGACGCCCGGGACGAGCGTCTGTCAGCGCCGAAATTGCGCGCGTATGGTTTCGACAACACGGTAAGGGAGCGCATACCTGTGTCGTCAATGTAATGAATTAATAACGGTTATTTTTCTTTTTGTGGCTGTCGAATTCTTTGTGTGTTTGTACACGGGAAAATCGTAATTTTCTCTTGTTAAGTACGCTCAGAATAAATCAATTATGTAATTACTTATTTCTCGTTATTTTATTTCTTATATCTTGGATCATTTACTAAGTTAATATTTTTATATTGTTTTATTTTATGGTATTAAACTTTATAATACTAAAATGCCTTATTTGGCAACAAATATATCTTCTGAATTCTACAAAATTTTCAGGACAAAAAGCATCCAAATTCACTACTAGAAGAGTTACCAGAATCTACGAGGGCTAATCAGTAAATAGAACGTTTAATGAAAAAGATTTGTTTTTCTCACTTGACAATTCTTCAAAATATAACACACAAAATTTGCATTCATTCTGATAGTAAGGACTTTTGCTCGAATAAAAAATGAACTGTTTCTGGCTTATTTTGAAAAAGTTTGGAGAGAGTAGGTACCAATTAATGATAAAGAGTATAGCTGAGAGAGTTATGTAACAAAAACCGATAAGAAATAACATAGGTGTCCGTTGTTTCCGAGTTCGAAAATGCTGCAGGGTCCCTGAGCGTTTGAATTTTGCGCATACTATGACGTTGTTACGTGGGGAAGACAGTCAAACTTATAAAATCTCAAAATGGGTCCCTGCATTATTTCTTATGGGTTTTTGATCTAGAACTTTCTTAGCTATACATTATACAACAATTTTTTTCAAAATACCAGATGTACCGGAATATTATTTAGAGTTTTTCTAACAGATGTTTGTATTCTAAAGTAAATCCAAAAGCTTCTGTGCAGTTGTTTCTGATGTTTCCTGATCAATTGCATATTACCAGTAAATTTATTTCATTTTTTGGTCATTCAATTACGAATTCTTGGTTCATTATTGTTGTATTTAGGTGTAAATAAAAAATGTATAAAAGGAAAGATGGATTGTATTAGTAATTAAAAAATTACACTACGATAACACTGGAAGAATTTGAAAATGCGTTAACAATGGTTCTAAAAATACCTCGTAATTCAAAATTCACAACACAACTAACAAACAAACTTTCGTCAAAGGTTTCACCAATTTCAACAGCGATACATAACACAGACTTACCAGGTGTACCGTAAAGTCATTACCTGTTTTTCTAACAGATGCCACTAGGCTTAAGTATGCAATGTTATGATTTGACACATACGAGGGAGCGTTTTTATATTCGCGGAATGAGCGGGTTGTAGAGGGGTGAGTAGGCGCATTGGGGGCGTGGCCTGTGCAGCGACTCATGATTAGTATAAATACGAAATTTTATTGTTATTAGACAGTTGCATTCGTCTATCGAGACTCGTCCCGATCAGACGTACCTAGCAGAGCTCCGAGAAGCAACGAGCCGACCGATCTCCCACTCCAGGAGACCAGCCAGTTCCATTCCGCAGCCCAGCGACCTACACCGAACCGACCCGAACGATCAACGACTCCCTCCACTAACCTCGTTAGTGGAGTGCGTAAGAGGGCCCGCTCAGGCGTTTGACGTGCAGTTGCTGCTGTTAGCGGCAACTGCTCGGTTGGACGGGTGAGCCGCCCAGACCGTCCGGACCCAACTCCGCCGTTCCAGGATGGACAGCGGACGTCCAACAGCGACGCCGCCCAGCGACGAGGAGAAGAGGAGGAACTTCTTGCGACCGGCGGTGCTCAACTTCACGGGCGCCCCAGTGGACCACGTGATCGCCGCCAACGTCGAGATGCTGCGCGCCGCAGCGGCAGCCACGACCGAGGATCAGGAAGGATCGACGGAGGGCGTCGTCAGATCGCCCAGTCCTTTGAAAGCGAGGACAGCGGAGACAGCCCGCTGGTAATCGACGTCGACCAGGGAGACGCCGACGCCGACACCGACGCCGACGCCAAGGACGAGGATGGTTTCGTAGTGGTACGAAACAACAAGAGAAGACGTCGCGACGCCAGGACGCCTCCATTGGTCGACGTCACCATGGGCGACGAAGACGCCGTCGAGCCCATCCCGGGCACTTCATACGCGGCTACGGCCGCGTCCGAAAGGGAAGAAAAGAGAGGGATGGGTATGCAAGTGGTGGAGGAGGCTGTTGCCGCAAAGCAACAGCGAATCCCTCCGATTGTCATACAATCGAAAGAGAAATGGACCGAGATCGCCGCCCACTTCCGAGCGTCCAGGATAAACTACCTGAAGGCCCGAAACACCACCGGAGGCATCAGGGTCGAACCAGCGACCGCAATGGACTACCGAAGGATGGTGGCCTTCCTAGACGGTAAATTTTTGTTCTATACTTTTAGATTGCCGGAGGAGAAACCTCTGAAAGTGGTGGTTCGAGGAGTTCCATCAGTGATTTCCAACCAGGAAATCAAGGAAGATCTGCTGGCCCAGGGATACAGCGTCATCCATGTCAGCAGGATGAACAAGGTCCGCGGCCGCATCCCCATGCCAATGGTGATCGTCCAAGTTCCAAAGAACGAGGAGGGCAGGAAGCTCTACGATCTAAAAGAAGTTCTGGGACTCTGCGTGACAACGGAGGGCCCCAAACAGCGCAGCGAAGTTATCCAATGCCATCGCTGCCAGAGATTCGGTCACGCCCAGCGACAATGCCATCTGGCCCCCAGGTGCGTCATCTGCGGAGACGGCCACCAGGCGAGAAGCTGTCCAATAGGAAAGGACGGCCAGGCAAAGTGCTGCAACTGTGGCGGCCCCCATGTGGCCAGCTACAGGGGATGCCCGAGGGCACCGCCCCCAGCTCCAAAGCCGGGACGTGCCGCCCAAGTGACTGCAACCCAGCAGGAGACCAGGAAGGCCCCTCAACCCGCCGCCCCTAGCCGCGACGAGAAGACTTTCCCCAGCCTACGGAAGGTAAAAACACCTGCCCCACAACCTAATCCCGCCCATCCCACCGCCACCCCTGGACGACCGGCCCCGAAGGAGGCTGCACCATCCGCCCCCAGGAAGGCGGCACAGCCCACCCCCGGGAAGGAGGCACCGCCCGCCCCCAGGAAGCCGGCACCGCCAGCCCCCAGGAAGCAGGCACCGCCAGCCCCCAGGAAGCAGGCACCGCCAGCCCCCAGGAAGCCGGCACCACCCGCCCCCAGGAAGGCGGCACCGCCCGCCCCCAAGAAGGGAAAGCAGCGCCAGATCACGGAAGCAGCACGCCCAGCTGCACCAGGACCAGCACGATCGGCCCCCGAACCTCCGCGCCCCGCCCCCAGGTCAGGCCGCCCCCTTCCCGGACCCTCACGTCCTGCCCCCTCCAATGATAAATTTAACGTAGACAACATCTCCGGATTGTTGTCCCTAGTTTTCAGAATAGGCTCCAGCCTGTCGACAGCGCGATCCAGCGAGGATGCCATCACCATCATCCTGGGCTTCGCGCAAGAGATTTGTAGCCTGTTCAACGGTCAATGGATCGAGGACTGAAGAGGCCAAAGTCCCTGAAGATTGTCGCCTGGAATGCAGATTCCATAATCCAGAAGCAACTTGCCTTGGAGGAATTCGCAAGAAGGTACTCCGCAGATGTTGTCCTCCTACAGGAAACTTTCCTTAAGGCTGGACATACCCTGAGACTGCCTGGATACACCTGTTACAGGAACGACAGAGTGAGGGGACGAGGCGGAGGAACTGCCATCCTTGTCCGGAGAAGCATCCCACACCACCAACTCCTCACCGCAGAAGCCCAACACACGGAAGCCACAGGTATCGTTGTTTCCACTGCGTCTGGTCCGTTACGTATCATTTCAATTTACAAACGCCCGAATGTCACCCTTGATCTAAGCGAGTTGGATGCCCTTCTGGACTCCAACACTCCCACCCTGATTGCTGGCGACCTGAACGCCAAACATGGGGACTGGAATTCTAGACGTCAAAATCCAGCAGGTACTAAATTACACCAGTACATGCTGGATAACCAGTTAATCGTGGACGGACCCGCGGAGCCCACGCATTTTGGGGCCGCAGGAAGACCAGACGTTTTGGACATAATGATCCTTAAAAATGTCCAGTTCGAACATACCATCACGTCACTGTACGAACTGGACTCCGACCACAATCCAATCCTGATTGAGCTCGGAGACGAGTTCGAACCTCCCTCCAATACCTCCACTATAATGTCTTGGCCAGCTTTTTCAGAACACCTGAAGGACCATCTTCCTCCAGTGACACCAATAGAGAACGAAGAAGATCTGGAACGAGCAGTGGAAGTGCTTACCAGGTCAACTCAGCAAGCCATACGCTACGCGGAAAATACCGTGAAGAAAGTACGCCACCCGGACTCCCTCCCAGGATTCCTCCAGGAGAAGATCAGGGACAAGAATGCGCTAAGGAGAAGATTTGCCAGGACCGGTGACCCAGAGTACCGAAGACTGGCAAACCAACTGTCGGTGGAGATCAGATACCAGCTCCAGGAATACAAGAACGAGAGATGGGCCGCAAGACTCGAAGCCCTGGACGAGGCTCCAAAGATGTGGCAGGTCAAGAAGGCTTTGGACCGAAGGAACTCCCAAGCAGTTCCACCGATCCATGGAGAACGCGGACTGGTTTACGAGGACCAAGCGAAAGCTGAGGCCTTCGCCGACCATCTGGAGCTCGCCTTCCAACCGACCTACCAAGACATCGATCTGGATCACATCGAGAAGGTCCACAGAGAAGTTCACAGAATGCTGCTGACGCCAACAGATGATGAAATCCCTCCTTCATCCCCGGAAGAGATCAAGAAGATCGTGAAGGACCTTGCTTCCAAGAAGGCCCCCGGTCACGACAGGATCACGAACTCCGCCCTGAAGTCAATGCCGCACCTGGGGATCATGCATCTCACCAACGTCGTGAATGCAGCCCTCAGACTGCAGCATTTTCCAAAGTCCTGGAGGAAAGCCCAGATCATCATGATCAGGAAGAAGACGCAGGACCCAGCCTTCCCCCAAAACTACCGCCCCATCAGCCTGCTGCCGTCCATGGGAAAAATACTCGAAAGAGTAATTCTCAACAGACTGGCGGAGGAGGTGAAGGACAAGAACGTTATCCAGGACGAGCAGTTCGGATTTCGGGAAGGGCACTCCACAACCCACCAAATCCATCGCCAGACGCTCTACAGCTGCCCTCTTTCTAGACGTGGCCAAAGCTTTTGACCGGGTCTGGCACGAGGGCCTACTACACAAACTCAACTCCTCCAAAATATCATCCCGCATGATATCCCTTATCCACTCCTTCTTGGACGAGCGATCCTTCGTTGTCAAACACAACGGATGTTTATCCACATCCAGGCCTATCCTGGCAGGAGTTCCCCAGGGCTCCGTGCTTTCACCAATTTTATTTAACATATTCCTCAGTGATCTCCCAAAAACCCCACCAGACGTCCATGTAGCTCTGTATGCCGACGACACTGCGATCTATTCGACGGCCCGCAAACCCAGCATGGCGGTGAAAAGACTGCAGCCGTCGATCGACAGAATGGAAGAGTGGTTCGCCACTTGGAGAATTACCATCAATACTAATAAATGCTCTGCCATATGTTTCAGCAAGGCGCCGCGGACGGTGGAAGTCCCAACGCTGCAGCTTCGTAACGTCGACATCCCTTGGGTGGACCATACCACCTATCTGGGAGTCACCATGGACCGGCGCCTGACGTGGCAACTCCACACCAAGGAGATGGCCCGCAGAGGGATCGCCAGCATGATCCAGATGTATCCGCTCCTACACGGAAACAGCAGGCTCGACATGAAGTTGAAAAAGATGGTATACGAGATGGTCATTCGTCCTACGATGACATACGCTGCACCAACCTGGGGTTACGCAGCCAAATGTCATATCAATAGGATTCAAGTGGTACAGAACAAGACTCTGCGACTGATAGCAGGAGCCCCGTGGTTCGTGAGGAACTCCGTACTTCATCGGGACTTAAAAGTCCCCACGATTGCGGAACTTCTCCACAAACTATCCCGGACCTACTTCGAGAGCGTGCAGTCCCATGACAACCCGCTGATAGCGGGAATCAACGTGAGGACGGTAGGAAAACATAGAAGACCCTACTCCATACTCGCAGGACAGGACCCCCCCGACGGCCCCGCCCTAACCAAGGATGGACTCATCATTTATTCTCTAAGTGTACTATGTTAGATAATAAGCTGAATTGTAAATACCAATGAAATATTTAAGATTTTTAGTTATTAAGAAATGACATGTAATATATGAGAACACTTAATAAAAAGTGTCAAGATAGCGGTGCGGGGTGAAGAACACAGTTCAACCCCAAACTTAAACTTGACGATTGCAAAAGTAATTAGACAGTTAGTCTTTGAGCTATCGTCAACCAAGTAACATAATCAGGAGTGAAAAGTGAAATATGGAAAAAATCGAATATCGTGCCGTTATAAAGTTCCTTACTAGGCAAGGAAAATCAGTCGCGACCATAATGAATGAGATGTCATTGGTTTACGGCGACTCTTGTCCAGGAAAACCATGGTGTACAAGTGGCATAGTTTATTTAAACAAGGAAGGGAATCCCTTGAAGACGAGCCGAGGCCGGGCAGGAGCATTGAGGTGACCACGCCAGCACTTATCCAAAAAGTTGAACAAATTGTACTCGAAGATGCTCGAGTAAAGAAGAAACAACTCACAGAAATGGTTGGAGTATCCGATACAGCAATTTTTAAAATCCTACACGATCATCTCGGCATGTCTAAGGTCAGCGCAAGATGGGTGCCGAGAATGCTCACGCCGCCGCAAAAACAACAGCGCGTAGAGTGTTCGCGTGCATTTTTGGACCTCTGTAATGAAGACAAGGATGGTGTATTGAGTGGAATTGTTACTGGAGACGAAATTTGGGTTCATCATTATGAACCTGAGTCCAAACAAGACTCCATGCAGTGGCATAAAAAGGGCACAGCACCTCCCAAGAAATTTAAAGTGTCACAATCAGCTGGGAAACTCATGGCAACGGTATTTTGGGACTCGGAAGGAATATTGTTGATTGATTATAAAGATAAAGGTGTTTCTATAACCGGAGAATATTACGCTTCAATATTAGGGCGACTAAAAGAAGCCATTAAAAAGAAAAGACGGGGAAAATTGACAAAAGGTGTTCTGCTTTTGCACGACAACGCGCCCGTCCACAAGAGCCGCGTTGCGTTAGCTGCCCTGCATAAGGTGGGCTTCGAAATTGTGAATCACCCACCTTACAGCCCAGACCTGGCCCCGAGTGATTATTACCTGTTTCCGAAAATGAAAAAAGAGCTGCGGGGTAAAAAATTTACTGCCGATGATGAAGTCAAGGAGGCAGTTTCGGCGTATTTTGCAGATAAAGAGAAATCATTTTTTTATGAGGGTATAAATAAATTAATTGAAAGATGTGAAAAATGTATCCGTCTTGCAGGTGAATATATTGACAAAGAAAAATAATTTGGTTTTTTTATTTCCACCCCTTATCCCCCATTCCGCGAATATAAAAACGCTCCCTCGTAGGTTAACTTAGGATGCAGGTTAATTTATAGTACTAATATTTGATTAGTGATGCCCTCTATGTTACATTATGTAAAACTTAAAGGACATCCCACGTATACAAATATATGTATTGTTATAAATTAGTTTTGGGTGAATGTTTATGTGATTCTAATATTTTGTAATAATTGTACACAATAATAATCATTATGATTTATATACTTATTGTATTTAACACGTGTTTTAAGTTGGCTAGCTCAGAAATTAGATAAAGCAAGCAATGAGTCTGTCTACAAAGGTGGTGTTTGGCTTAAACCCCAAAATACTGCTTAAATTAGTAATTATGGCACTAATTCTAGAAAAAAAGTTTACATAAACAATAAAATCATATTATCTTTCTATTAGATAGTTTTTTTTTTAATTTGTATTTGATCTTTATTAGTATTTTAAATACTTTTAAAATGTGCATTATAATATAAACAAGGTAGAATGTTTAAAATTAAAACTTCAGGTTGATTTCATCAAAATTAAGAAATTAGGCTGTTTTTAACAAAATTAGCACATTGTCTTTTAAATATATAATAATTCCTTTGAGTTTTTAACTCATTTGGGATTTCATTATACAATTTAAGTCCCTTATATTTAGAATAATGAATGCTGCATTGCTGTTGACGTTGTTCTACTCGTAAGTAGTCTAAAGTTTTCGGCGTTTCTAAGCTCATACGGCTGCACCTCACCCACATATCTGATGTTTTCCCATCTTCATTTTCTGCACAAAGCATGTGGTATTCATTTCTAACCTCTGTTTAATGTTTCACTATTGCAGTGAATTAAGCATTACTGATATAGCTGTATAACGGTTGCATCTTAAAATACATCTCATGGCTTTGTTTTGTAGTTTTATCATTCTCTCAATTTGTGTTTCTAGGCAGCATGTATACGAGGGTAGTTTGACGAGTAGTGAGAATGGAAAAGGAAAACGAATTTTTTAAATACAAAATAATTTTTATTTTTCAATATATTCTCCTAAAAGAGCAATATATTTATTCCAATGCCCTTATGCGATTCCAGAAGGCTTGCTAAATACTCATTTACGAAGATGATAAGCTCGTCGTTAGACGAAAATTTCTTTCCACCTAGTGCCGTTTTCAAGTTTGGAAAAAGGTGGAAGTAGGAAGGGGCTAGATCCGGTGAATAAGGCGCATGCGGTACTAATTGGAAATGCAACTCGTGGATTTTGGACATCGCAACTATGCTGGTATGCGAGGGAGCGTTGCCTTGGTGAAACAGAAACTTTTTCTTTGCCATTCCTGGCCGTTTAGCACGGATCTCAACATTTAATTTTTATAGAAGTTCTGCATAATATTGTCCGTTTATGGTACACCTTTCTGAAGGTAATCAATGAGCAAAATGCCCTTTGAATCCTAAAAAATTGATGCCATCACCTTGTTGGCCGATAAAGTGGTTTTCGCTTTCTTTGGAGGTGCGAAACCACGTTCTAACCATTGTTTCGACCGTTGTTTAGTTTCGGCTATACTGTAGTGTATCCAAGTTTCGTCGCAAGTAACAAATCACCTACAAAAATCAACCGTATTCCGCTTATAAATGTCCAAACACTCATTCATTGGAAATGCGCAAACGAGTGAACTTTTGATCAGTTGTAAGCAATCGCGGCACCCATCTTACCGAAAGCTTGGAAAGGCCCAATTCTTTCGTTAAAATGTGGTGTACGCGTTCTGTTGAAATGTTTACCATGTCTGCTATCTCTCTCACTTTGAGTCGTCGATCTTGCGTAATAATATTATGGATTTTTATAATCATTTCCTTAGAAGTCACGATTTTGGGTGCTCCAGAGCGCGCTTTACTAACACAGCTTGTTCTACCACGTTTAAATTCATTTGCCCATCTACTTATTGTGGCGGATGATGGAGAAGATTCACCTAATGTTTCCCGTAACTCATCTTTTATTTCGGTAGCTTTCATACCCTTAATTACGAAGTATTTAATCACCGCACGATACTCTGCTTTTTCCATTCTAACAAAACAACGTGTTGCTTCTTTTTCAATCAGCTATCAAAAATAAACTAATCAACCGATTTATCTAAATATCGGAATGCAAACATATAAATAGGCAACCTAAATGACGGTGCATTTGTTTTACCAATTAGAGCGCCACCTATGGGTCATTCTCACTATTTGTCAAACTATCCTCGTATATTATAGTTGAACAAAATTCAAAGTGGGGTTTAATAGTGGTGTTATATATATTTATTGCGGTTGTTACTGAAAGTTTTTTTCTTATCCTTTTAAAAAACCCAATTTTTTACCAATTTTTTTGCAGATATAATCAATATAATCTTTAAGTTTCAATTCTTTATCAATTATGAATCCGAGATAACTGATTTTTTTAACTTTTTCTATTATTTTGTTATTAATTTCAAAATCTGTTTCACTAACCATGTTAGTTTCTATTAGTTTAGTTTTACTTTCGTTTAGTTTCAGTTTGTTCATTTTTAGCCATTCGTTAATATTTTTTACATCATATTTTAATTCGTCTCTACATTCACTTTCAGATTCTCCTTCTGCGTATATTAAAGTATCATCCGCATATAATAATATTTTACATTTTTGAACAATATTTGGCATTTCATTTATATATTATATATTATAAAAGGTAGTGCACCTAATATTGATCCTTGAGGAACACCAAATTTATAATTTTAAGAGCAAAAGAAAATGAAACAAAGCAATTTAAATGAAACACGGATTCGAAAAAATATATCAAAATTTCAAAAATTGTTAATACATTTTCGTCCGAGCGTGTTTATTCCCCCAGCCAAAGATCCCCTTTAAAATTGTACCAAGAAAAAGACACAGGGAAAAAAATCATGATAAAATCGAAAAAAAAAAGATTAGAAAAGACAAAGAAAGGAGCCGAAACTTGAAGAAAATATCCAACGCCAAGTTATGTAGTACCCACAAAAATTACAACAGCAGGCAATTATCGCAAGATTTCTAGACTTCCTTCTGCCCTTCGCGGGGGACAGAGGGGGCGCGCTGTCCCTCTTTCTCTATCTCGCCGTCATCTTTCGAAATATCCAAGGGACGCATTATTGGGACATGGCGAAAATTCTAAAGACAACTTTTTATCGGCGCGCAAAAATCATCGGACGAGTAGACGGCCGCGAAAGACACACGAAATACCGTCATTCTTTTGTTTTGTTGTTTTGCCGATACTACTGCGCCTACTGTGTCCGTTCCCCGTACATAACATAAATGGTTTGTTATACGCACTTAGACACTGGAACGTAACGTTTAAATATTTCGTCTTCTTTTCATTTTTTTTTTTTCGTTTCGCGTTCTTGTTATATTTATGTAAGTGGGTAATTTATATTTAACGAAGTGAACGAAATGGGACTGTTAAAAATATGAGCAATTCTAATATGGAGATTCCATCGCGGTTTGATTTCGTTACTGCATTTCAAAATGGACCTCATGGTTTGGTTTTTTTTCCCATTTAACTTTTTTGGAATTATACAGGGTCTTTCATTAAGCGCTTCCTACCCTAAATTTAAATAAAACAAAGTATATGTGAGATATCATCGAAATTTTTTATTCGTTTGAAGGCCTATCGATGCTGATATGTATGGGGTATAATATCGTGCAAATGTTCGTCGCGGCTTCGCTGGGTGGCGCGCATTCCAAATCTCCAATTTTCCACGATTCTGGCGCATAAATCGGGCTGAATTTGACCGATGGCATGTGTTATGTTGGCTTTGAGAGCCGCTATGCTTTGTGGCTTATTCGCATAGACCTGCGACTTAAGAAAACCCCAGAAAAAGTCTAACGGAGTCAAATCGCACGATCTCGGTATCCAATTCACATCACCTCCACGTGAGATGACCATGCCCTCAAATGGCTCGCGCAGAATGTCCAATGTGGCATGAGCTGTGTGGCACGTAGCGCCGTCCTGTTAAAAACCACTGTCGTTGGTCTCCATATCATCCAATTCAGGTCAAAAGAAGTTGATAATCATCGACCTATAGCGCTCGCCGTTGACGGTGATGTCCTGGCCAACGTCATTCTCAAAGAAATATGGACCGATGACGCTGCTAGCCCAAAATCCACACCAAACAGTGACTTTTTCGGGATGTATTGGACGCTCTTGGATCTCATGCGGATTGGTATTGTCCCAAATTCGACAATTTTGTTTCTTGATGTACCCATTCATCCAGAAATGGACTTCATCGCTGAAAATGATTTTTTGACGAAAATTAGGGTCAGTTTCCAACTGCTCCAGGGCCTATTCAACGAACACACGTCGTTGTCTATGGTCGTTTACTTTCAGGGTCAGTTGTATTTAGTACGGGTGCAGTTTTATTCTAAAAACGGACAGAACTTTCCCATGAAGTTAATATTTCCATCAGTTTTTTTCTCCATTTCACATTAGTTTGAAATTTTTGACTGTCTCGCACTCTAACCTTTCCTTTCTTGAACACAAAGATGTAATTTGAATTTCAGTATAATATATTATCTGCAAGATGATAATTGTTTCATCACTACAGTGACTTTATCAGGAATTTAGTTCATCTAACTATTAGATAAAGTCATAAATTTTTTGCCATTACAGGTCACATTAGAATTTTTTAGAATCCTTTAATTATTGCAGATCTTTTTGGGTTACTATTAAGTCAGAAGTGCACATGTACATATATTAATTGTAGGTAGTTCAAATGAAAAATTTGAAACTGTCTATAAGACAATATTGTGAGTGTTTAAATTAGAAAATTATGTCTAAAAATATTCGGTGGTTATGGTAGTGGAGTGATTAAGGCAAAAACAATAAGAAATTGTTTTACAAAGTTTCCCTCTAGAGATATAACACCTGAAAAAAAACAAAAGCCAGGCCGAGCTTCTGATTTCGATGGGAATTAATAAAAAAAAATTTAGTGGAACAAAATCGTCATCAACATCGAGAGAATTAGTGGAGAAGTTGAGTATTTCTCAGTCAACTGTATAGCGATGTCTTCACAAGTTTTCTCTGAAAACAAAAAAATTAATCTCTTACCCAATATTGTTACTGGGGTTGAAAAGTGGATAACAAACGAGAGTCGTCACAAAAGACAGTGGTTGAATAAGAATATACCACCAGAACCTGATCCAAAAGCCAATATTCATGGCAGAAAAATTTCAATGTGTGTGGATTTAATAATAAAAATAATCCATATCTTCACATATTCCCAACAGCTCAACGCCAATTACAGAGGGCTTGGGCAGACGGTGAATTATTATTGCACCCGCGCTCAAGATCTTTGCATGTCAGCATTTGCTTAAACTGGAAAAGGAAACCACGGAAAACCTTCCCGGGCAGCAGGCCATCGCGCTCGAACCCGAGAGGCCTGGTTTTATAGGCTAGTAACTTACCACTCAGATCATTGAGCTATCAGTCGGCATGATCAGGAATGGAAAAGTGCTAGATTCTACAGTTTATCCTCATCTCATGAATATTTATTGCTGATAAGCTTTTCAAAGTAAAGGACTTAATGAAAGTACGAATTTCAACACTAGCCATCTCGTCACTACGAAACGCTTTTAAACAGTCGTCGTAACGAAATTAACCAGTGTAGCGATCTGAAATTTAACAATTGACGTTGTCAGAAAGACAACTTAACGGCGCACGACAAAAAAAGTCTAACATTGCCCCATATATCCGCCATTCTTTGGATTTTTTGTCAACCCCCGTATTTTAAATTTTTTAGAAGATGAATAAGTATTTTATATTTTATTTTAAAGGTATATAACGCCCCCTGTGTCGAAACGAATTAATTATCATCTCAGCCAAGCGTATTTCCTCTTGGCAAAATAAAAAGAGACGGCGTGTCAATTATATTAACAACAGAAGAAAAATAAACAGCAAAAATAAGAGACATGAACCACAGAAACGTTATTTTACTAGTTAAAATCAAAAATGAAATAAACGAAATTTGTAGAGGACGTTGATGTTCAATTCTGTAATGAATTAAACCCTTATTCAAGGAAATATGAAATAGGGGTTTCTTTTTATTAAGAAAAGTCTTTTTTCTTATTATATAATAATATACATTACATAAAGCTAAACATAAATAATCTTATGTTTACATATTACGTAATAAATCTAAAATGAAACATTAAAGTTTAAATTACCTAATATTCAGGAAACGAATTTAAAAAAATAAAATTTCAAAAGCAATTATATAAGTACATGTAAGAAGTTATGCAATTATATATGTATTCACATAACTATATGTAAAAAAGTTATATATATACTATAAACATAGGATATTTTGCGGTGAAAAATTTCGTAAATGGTGCGCGCTCTAGTGAGGGGTAGTCGAACTAAGTTTGGGGTTGATTTGGATCGATGACTACTAGGACGTCGACAAGGGTTGATAGAATACTAACGTCGTCCAAATTGTTGATTGCTCCACTAGAGGGAGCCACTATTTCTTTAAGATGACACAAATCCAAAACTTTTTCTATTTGGTACTAACGGGTTAAATGGAGAATAATTTGTTTATTATATTTTACTAATTAAAAATAATTTCTAGAATAATATAATATGAAAATTTACGTATATAAAACTGATTAAAGGCTGAGTAAAAATAACTGAAAGTTATGCATTTTTTTTAGAATTTAAAAATGTTAGTTTCTATTAAGGAAACATATATGTACACTACCGGTCATATTTATTTGCCCACCCCAATTTTATGTGTTTCCTGAAATACGGATTATCTTTCGAAAAATCTGTATTATAATTATTCAACAATATTATTAGTGGAAGTAATTCCATATGAATTTCTACGAAAATCTTAAATTGTTTATGATATATCGTAAAGGTGTCATAAATTGGAAAAATACCGTACACATTATATAGGCTAATCCCTCCAGTATTAACAGTTTTACCTGCATTTCCGAAAGGTATTACCAATATTGTGTTGTTGTACTAACTAATTACAATATTAGGATGTGTTATTCAAAAAGGAAAATAAATTTTATGTCAGTCATCGTTCATCTTTTGTTGCGAAAACAGTGAAATAGAGAGTTATTGTGAATATTTTAATGCAATGCCGAAGACGAAGGAATTATCTGTTGAAGTGCGTGCTATGATAATTGCTTATCATCGTACGGGTAAAAGTAATCGCGAAATTGCAAATTACGATTAAATCGCAAAACCGTTGATTATAACGTTAAAAAATTTTAAGAAAGTGGTACATTTTCCAACAAAAGAAGATCTGGACGATGCAAAGCGTACGACATCTGCAGATGACCGGCATCTAATACGTATAAGTAGACGCGATAGACGAAAAACAGCACCAGAAATTGCTGCTGAAATGATTAGAGCGCGTGCTAAACCAATTAGTGTGTCCACGGTACAGAGAATGTTAAGGCAAGCGGGTTTATACAGAAGAATTGCTCTGCGAAAACCACTACTACGAAAGCAAAACAAGATAAAACGACTAAATTGGGCTAAAGAACATAAGAATTGGACGATTGATCAGTGGAATAATGTGTTGTGGACAGACGAATCGAAGTTTGAACTTTTCGGTAGTAAAAGGCGAATATTCGTAAGAAGATCCGCAGGAGAAAGAGTACTGCCAGAATGTATTGCGCCTACCGTAAAACATGGAGGAGGTTCAGTAATGATTTGGGGGTGTTTTGGTGGAAGATCTGTAGGCGATCTCGTCAAAATTGAGGGAATCCTAAGAAAAGAAGCCTACAAGGAAATTTTAGAAAATAACGCTGTTCCTTCAAGACTAAGGATTCTTGGCGAAAACTTTGTATTTCAACAGGACAACGATCCGAAACACACTTCTAGATTATGTGGGGATTACCTGCGTCAACTAGAAGAGCAAGGGCGAATCTCTATAATGGTATGGCCAGCTCAAAGTCCTGATCTGAACCCAATAGAGCTTCTTTGGGAAGAATTGGACCGGAAGGTTCGAGAACGTGCTCTATCATCCACCACTGTACTGTGGGAACAACTTCAAGAAGCCTGGGCACAAATTACAGAACATACACTGCAAAAATTAATTGAAAGGATGCCGCGGTTATGTGCCGCAAAATTTAATAATAATTAATGATAAAGTTTTTATATAAGAAAAATGTGACTATTTTATGTTTATTTTACACTACTGTATTGCTAACAATAAATAAATTTTCAGTACACATTTGATAGTTTAATAATTTTGGTTAAACCTAGGGTGGGCAAATAATATATATTTAATAAATATTTGTGATTACTTATATTTGTTAAAAATATATTTTTTTTGTTTAATATTGTAAAATTTACAAACACACAAGCATTTTTCAATTAACGATTTCTTTTTTTAATTGTGCGCTTTCCAAAAGACACATATTTTAGTTGAAGTTGAATTTGAAGTTTACATTTATTTTAAATATTTTTAGTTGATGCTTTCTAAAAGCAGCATCTAGTATTTTCTTTTCCTTTTTATCTCACGTTAGGTATGTCTACATGTAAATTCTCATTGTTGAATGCTTGTACATATAGGGAGATGCAGACAATTTATTTTTTTTAATTTTTTTTTAAAGATATTAAGTTGTTAATCTGGTACGTAGACTTCCGCGGTAGTGGTCCATAGTATCTTCTTCTGGGCTTCCGGGTTAGAACCGCGTCACTGCTATAACTGCCGACGATTCGTACCCACTCGTATGGGACATCTTCAGGGCTCAACTACTGCTACTGTCTGTCGCTCTGAAACTGAGTTCTCTCAACTCAAAACAAACTCAGTTTCAGTGCGATAGACAGGCAGTAGTTGAGCCCTGAAGATGTCCCATACGAGTGAGTGCGAAATGTCGGCAGTTATACCAATGACACGGTTCCAGCCCGGAAGTCCATATATTAGCATTTGTGAGTACATATATTTTTTTCTGTTGAATATCGTAAATTTAAAAAAAGTTTTTAAATTAAAAAAATTATACCGTGTTTCTGTATAATTTTGTTAATTTTGTGTTTTGGTATATTTGGAATATTCAATAGAAAATAAATAAATAAATGTACAAACTTATAAATACTAATATATTTTAAAAATTAAAAAAGATCAGTGGAATATTATATATATATATATATATATATATATATATATATATAGAGAGAGAGAGAGAGAGAAAGAAAAACAATTACATAACTTGAGAGAGGGAAATACCCCGAAACGTCGTTAATATAAACTAAATGTTTTATTATCTTCTACTGGTCGAAACGCAAACACAAAAGAATAAAGGTTGTAGTTAAAATAAAGCAACCAACATATTAAAAAAAAGTTTTAAAAAATAGACTAGTTAATAACATTAATCGATCCTTCGTGGTAATTACTATGGTATAAATGCACCGCGAAGTAAACTAATATTATTTTTATGCTGTATAAAACCACCATGAACTAATGTAAATAATAAAGAAAATAAATTTTGAAACTTTAAACACAATAAATGTATTTATTTTAAAAACACCAGAAGTTTGCCAATATCAATTATTAAAGAGAAGGGGTACAGCAATCAATCAGAGATAAAAATGTTTGTTATAATAATAATTATTTTGACGCGAAATGAAAATCGAAATGAAGCAAACGAGTTGAGGCATTCAATTTTTTATTGTGTTTCAACATCAGTGCACTTAAACAAACGATGCTTAAGTGGCATTTGTGACATTTTCCAAGTTTCATGTGCATTGCACATATTGTCAATAGTAACTAGCCTTACTTGCAAGTTTATATAGCTATTGTATAAACTTTGTGTGCCATAGAAAAGGTTAAAGTAAAATCCTATGTTAAAATTTACATAATTAGGAAAGGTAATATGAAAGGGAAGGCATAAATACACAGTCCGTCTCAGAGAAAACAGAACTTTTTTAAAATAAGAAAAAAACTTACTATTTTCTTAAAATTCGGCTTCAACACAACGTTTTGCACGGTCAATTAACATGTCGAATCAACTTTTAAGTTCATCTTTAGAGATGTTCTTCAAGATCGCTGTCGACGGGAACACATTACACAGTTATTCAGTGCGTTTTAGAGAGTTTGTTCACATATACTCTTTCAAAGTTCAAAATTTAATTTATATTGTGCCTTTACCGGTTTTTCGCGATATGGATATCACGCCTAGAAAACGTGAGAAGATTGTGACATAAAGTGAGCACACTTCAATGACACAGAGAGATATTGCTCAGGAATGTGGTGTTAGTCAAAGAGCAGTAAGCAAGATCCTAAAGCAAAAAAAGAATACCGGAATAGTTGAAGTGAAACGAGCGGGAAAATGTGGGAGAAATAGGAAAATGACACCCCGGGATGTCACTTTTTTGGTCAGAAATAGCAAGCTGAACCCAAGAAAAACCAGTTTTGAACTACAAAAAGACTTAGCCGACGCTGGAGTGAAAGTGCATGACTCGCCAGTTCGTAGGAGACTTTTAGAATCTGGAAGAAAAGCCATTCGACCACAGAAGAAGCAACTCCTCACTCGACAAATGATGAAGCAGAGGCTTATTTGGGCCAAGAAATATGCCGGATGGAATGAGAAAGACTGGAGAAAGGTGTTGTTCTCAGACGAGTCCCATTTTTTGGTGCAGGGGCAGCGATCAAAATTCGTGAGAAAAAGTGGAGATGAAAAACTCACTGCAGCTCATATCGATCAGACTGTCAAACATTCTGTAAAGAAGATGCTTTGGGGATGTTTTTCGCACATGGGGACTGGATCGCTGGTGCCTATAGAAGGCATGATGAACAGCCAGAAATATAAAAAGCTACTGGATAAGTATTTAGGAAAAGATCTAAAGAAATGTGAGCCAAGCGGAGGTGTAATTTTCCAACAGGACTCAGCTCCATGCCACAAATCGAAAGTTATGGTCAAATATTTCAAGGAAAAAGGAATAACTCTCCTCGATCGGCCTGGCAATTCTCCAGACTTAAACCCAATTGAAAATCTGTGGGCCATTTGTAAGGCTAGGTTACATAAAATGGACTGTACAACGAAGACAAAATTGATAGAAGCAGTAATTCAGGTGTGGTTTCGGGACGAGAAAATAAAGGAAAACTGTCAAAAATTAATAGAATCCATGCTGAGAAGAGTTCAGGCTGTCATCGCAGCCAAAGGAGGGCATATCCCTTATTAAATTACTAGTAATTTATAATTTGATACCATCTCATCGTGATTATATGACAAACAAACGGTTTTCTTAGTTATATTGTGTTTGATTCCATTAATTTGCACAATACTGTAATTTTAAATTGTGTTCGAAGAAAAGGATATACACACCGTTCAGTATAATACAGTAATTATTTTTAATAGAATTCCATCACGAAAAATCAATAAAATCAACATGTTAAAGTCATTTTTTAATTGTATAAATTAGACGTGTCACTGAATTCGGGAAGCACCTGTCATGAACCGTGTTAAAGAAGACAGGTAATCATAAAAATAGTGGGTTACATGTAGCAAATGCAAAAGTAAAGTCATAAAGTAGCATTCACTGTCAAGCGTGCGTTTGTAATAAAAGTCGCATCCAACCTGTAGCGGGAAAATTTTCTTTTTAATTTCCAAATCATAATAATTATATGGTAAGCCGCTTCGTCGACATTTTATCTTCCATAATTTTTAAATGCGGAATATCCATTTCTTTTTTTTGAAGGTTTTACGACTCTAGTCTGAAGACAACCCGAGTTATTTCTTATTTAAACTACTTTTCGACATATGCGACATACGAGGCCGCTTCAAAATTACACGGGTAAAACTGCAGGTGTTATTTAATCAAGTCGTCTTCGCAAAAATGTCTGTTCGACATTGAAATAAATTATTATGTTGATAGATATGGATATTACACTCTTTTCGAAGACTTTTCAACAAATATTCTACATAACTTTTATCTTGCTCTCGGCTTCTTCGAGCTCTTTTAAATTGTACTTTTGCTGCCTCTGGTTTTGTGTGACGATCAGCTGATATAGGTATTTTAGTATTCACTTTTTGCTGACTTGATAAATGCTCCGTTTAAATATATAAAGTACTTTTCATTACTTGTAACGTTCCTTTTGCTATTTTTGTTACTATAAATATGTACAGTAAATACCATAAAAAAAGGTTTACGATGTATACCAAAAAACAGCGTGTTTCAAAAAGAATATACGTATTACAAAGTATTTTGTCCAAACTATTGATCGCTGCGCCTCGGCGTGGCTATTGGAGAAACGAATACATAGTCTAGTTTATTTAATAGCCGCTAGATGTCTGTTTTTCTTGGTAACCGTCATATGTTTAAAATGACTACTCCGCAGCAGAAATCATTTTGTGTTCTCGAGTTCGCAAAGTGCAATCGACAGTTTGTAGATACCGGATGTATATGTAAAGGAAAGAGTCGTGGCTGCCCTCGTGTTTCTGAAAAAAATTTTGCACGAATTCAAACTGCTTTCCAACGTAATCCTTCCAAATCAACTCGTCGTGCTAGTCGGGAGTTACAACTGCCTACAACAACAATTTGGCGTGTTTTGAGACGTCGGTTGGTTATGAAGCCGTACCAGTTACAGTTGTTACAAGCTCTGCATCCTGATGACAAACGGAAACGTATGGCATTTTGTAACGAGATTCATGATGCTATTGACAATGATAACACTTTCGCACAACACATCGTGTTCAGTGATGAAGCGACTTTCCATATTAGTAGTCTGGTAAACAAACACGATGTTCGAATTTTGGGTATACAGAACCCACATGCAGCCATTGAACATGTACGAGATTCGATTAAAATCAATGTGTTTTGTGCGATATCCCGACCATCTGTTTACGGCCCATTCTTCTTTGATGGAAACACGGTTTACGGTCTGCAGTATCTCGCTACGTTACAAAACTGGTTGCTTCCGAGGCTGCACGAAGACAACTTCATTTTTCAACAAGACGGGGCACCCCCTCACTGGAGTCGCCAAGTGCGTGAATATCTGAGTGAAACTCTACCGTGCCGTTGGATTGGTCGTCAAGGAGCTGGCGACTTAGCATATCTCAGCTGGGCTCCACGGTCACCGGATTTGACACCCTGTGACTTCTTTCTGTGCGGTTTCGTTAAAGACAACATTTATGTACCACCACTCCCACAGAACCTGGAAGAGTTGAAGAACCAGATCTGTACTGCCATAACATCAGTGACGAAGGACATGCTTGCCCGAGTATGGGAGGAATTTGAGTATCGATGTGATATTGTTTGTGTCGTTGATGGAGGACATATTGAACATGTGTAATCTGAACTTGAGAGGTTCGTAAATATGTGTCTAAGGTTTCATATTCGTATGTCTTAAAGTTTAATAAATATATGCATTCGAAATACGTATATTCTTTTTGAAACACCCTGTATATCTGCCGAATTCATGCAAAACGGTCTTTATAATAATGGTATGTAAACAAGACTGGCACTTATTAAATTGTTAGATTTCTTTCAAGCACGACTCGCAGCATCGTATTTGGAAGAAATCAAATAATTTAATTTTTCCAAAATTCTACTTTTAGGAAACGGATGACTTTTGTTGGCTTTTCTTCACCTTGGAACACCCTAACAGACGACTGGCGTTTATTTTCTGGCTCGTATGAGTAAATCCAAGATTCATCACCACAGACAATGTTGTACACGTTTTTGAGTTTCAGACATTGAAACGATCTAGAGTTTTTTGACACCAATTCACCCTAGCTGCTTTTTGTTCTGCGGTCAACAGATGCGGTATCCAACGGGAAACTGATTTTTTTACACACAATTCTATACGCAAAATTCTTTGAATTGAAGTCTTTGAAATTCCCAATAATGCTTCGATCCGGCGATATCTCACACGTCGATCTTCGCTGATGATCTTGCGTACAGCGCCGGCGTTTTCTTGAGTGACTGCCGTTTTTGGTGAACCTGCGCTTGGATCGTCGCTAATCGTAACGAAAAATTGTTGACTGAGGTGGTGCTTCATTAATGAAAACAGAAACCCACTCAGCGAAGCATTCTTGTTGAGATAATTGTCTTCGAAAATTATAAAAAATTATTCCGCGAAAATGTCCATTTTTCAACTAACTTGTCAAATTTGACAGCTCGTTGTAACTACAACACTACCCATAATAGCACTGAAACCTTGGATTTAGGTTAACTAAAGATCGGGGTTAATTTTTAGTACCAACATTTGATTAGTGGCGCCCTCCATGTCCTACTATGCAAAGCTTAAAATACTTTCCACGTAGCTTTACGAGTCTTCCTGCAGCAGATCTTTGCAGGGCCCTTATCCTTTGCGCAAAGTATAATACATAAAATGTAAAATACTTCTGCATACCATAATAGTATTTACGCTTACGGCTATTGCCTAGCTCGACCCTCCTAAGACCGCCACTGATTGGAAGTCATATTCGACGTACATATTGTACGTAATATGAACATTGTAGATCGCAATGTACACATGTTATTTGCTGCGTGTGTCACTTGTTTCCCTATATAATCGCCTACTTTGATAACTGTACTCTAACTCTGTTGCTTTACCTATACGATTCTTTTACTCTTTCCTTTCTTTTGTGTCTTCCTTTTTGTAATTTGAGTCTTTTTATACTCTGCTAATTACCATGGCGTTTCTTTTACTGTTACGAATATGTGTCATTTATCACTTTGGTTATTGTACAATTCACAAATATTAAGTGCAAACGCCTCTTCAACCTTTCTTCTGTTTCCTGCTCCTGATTGAAGGTAGCAGAACGAAAAAAATATTATTTAAAAGGAAATCAAATACAACGACGATAACCGAAAAAAAAAGGAATGAAAGATTCGTATCTACGCCGAAATAGGGGGCAATATCGGGGTCAATGTACCAAAGCTCAACTAAAAAAAATCTAAAAGTAAGTAAAAAACCGAAATAATGCTTTTTATGAAATTTAATACTTAAATATTTAATATCGAGTAACAACGAATATCCTTTCGGAATAAATAAATATATACAGGTAATCACATACATATATTTAATATTACATACGCACACACACACGCGCGCATATATAGCCACAATTTAGGTGATATTTCCTTCTTTAATATGACAAGACGGAACATGTTAATGAGGCACTTTGCATCATTTGTCAGTGTCCAGACGGCATCCAATTACACCACCAAAACACTGGCAAAACACACAGACGTTATATGCATGTACCTGTCCACGTACACATGTACATCTCGACGTTAATTCGTGTGAATATATATGTTCGAATAAAACAACATAAAACTTGTTCGTGAAATGCAAATCGATTCGCATCGCGTTTTATTTCGCTCTATCGGTGTATTTATATCGCGTCTGCGGCTATGTAAGAACGCTCATATGGGCTCATTAAAACGGGGAAGTTTATCTAACTGTGGGGCGTTAAAAAAATGTTTTGATGACTTCATTAAAGGTATCGATTTGCATTAGTGTCTGCCACACATGAATGTGTTTCTATGCAATTTTGCATTGTAGGGTATCTATGGATAGAACTAACAATTTAGAATTAATTTTATTATAATTTAAATAATAATAATAATAATAATAATTGTTTAGGAATGATGATCGATGATTGGAAGTCTTTTGAGTGCGTTACCAATAAAATTTTGTTAAACAAATTAGATTTCTACTGTAAAAAACGGATGATCATCGACTGAAAGTGTGCGAGCTAGCAGACATAGTAGGCATTTCAAAAAGTGCGGTACATCGCATATTATCTGAAAATTTGGACATGAAAAAACTGTGTGCAAGTTGGGTTGGGTTGGGTTGGGTTGACATGAAAAAACTGTGTGCAAGTTGGGTGCTGCGTTTGGTCACACTCGAGCGAAAACAGTGTCGTGAAGATGTTTCAATTCAGTGTTTAGCGAAGTTTCACAGCAACAAACCAGAAATTTTGCGTCGTTTCATAACCATGCATGAAACATGGGTCCATCACTTCACGCCCGAGACAAAAGAACAATCAAAACAATGGATTCGAAAAGGGAGAACCGGTTCCAAAGAGGGCGAAGACCGTTTCATCTGCAGACAAGGTCGTCGGTTTTTTGTGATGCGCGTGAAATAATTTTCATTGACTATCTTGAAAAAAGGAAAAACTATCAAAGGGCGAGTATTATGCGAACTTATTGCAACATTTGAGCGAAGAAATCAAGCATAAATGGCCGCATTTAGCTAAGGAAAGTATTGTTTCATCAAGACAATGCACCAGCTCACAAATCTGTTATTGCAATGGCCAAAATTAATGAATTGAAGTTTGAATTGCTACCTCATGCAAACTATTCGCCAGATTTAGCCCCTCGGATTATTTTCTGTTCCCAAACTTGAAAAAATAGCCCAGTGGTCAAAGATTTTCCAAGGATGAAGAAGTGATGTCGGCAGTTAATGGCCATTTTGAGGAACAAGACAGTTCTTATTATAAAAAGGGTATCGAACTTATTGAACATCGCTGGGAAAATTGCATAGAGCTGAAAGGAGATTATATTGAAAACTAAATACCGTGAATATATTTTATAATGCAACATGCGCATACATACACTAGTTGCTAGAGTAACGTAATAATGAAATGACAGCAATGCATTTTATTTTGCAACATAGGATGTTAAAATAAGTTACTCTATTTTTGAGGTATGTATAGTGTAGAAGAAAAACTGTTATTAGTGAACTGGTATAACTCGAATATGAGTCTGAGGAGAGTAGCAGATTTGTTTCAAATTACATATCCTGACCGTCCAAGACCGAGTCCAACTACAATAAGTAGGTTAGTACAGAAGTATAAAAATAATGGATGCATCGTTCCTAATCATAAAAAAAAAGAATAGGCCAAGATATGTTATTACTGACGTCAAAAGAGATGAAATTCTACAAACAATCGAAAATAATAATATGCTCTCCACAAGAGCTTTAGCACAAACTATAAATGTAAGCAAATCTTCCGTGCATAAACTACTAAAACGAGAACATTGTAAGTCGTATCATTTTCAAAACCATCAGGAACTAATTGCGAATGATGCAGAAAGAAGAAGAAACTTTTGTGAAATCATGTTGGATAAGCTTCATAATGATGATACTTTACTACGCAGAATTTGCTTTACAGATGAAGCAATATTTTATGTAAATGGTGAAGTAAATTCACAGAACTGCCGCTACTGGAGTAGACAAAATTTGCATAGATATTATATCACAAGGACTCAGCGGCCACAGAAAGTCAATGTTTGGACTGGGTTGATTGGACACCATATTGTAGGACCGTTTTTTATTGAGGGTACTTTTACAAGACAAAAATATTTAGAATTGCTTGAGTACAGAGTTATGCCAGCCCTCCACGCTTTAAATAATGATGGTGAGATTTGGTACCAGCATGACGGCGCGCCGGCACATAATTCTCATATGGTTAGAACATTTTTCAACCAAAGATTTCCGTTGGATAGGCCGTGGAGGAGAAGTAGAATGGTCCACAAGGTCACCAGACCTGTCTCCAAACGATTTCTTTCTTTGGTCATGTATCAGAAATAAAGTTTTTCATGGAGAACCTCTAAACAATATTGACCAATTAAAAAATAGAATACGAGTTGCTGCAAGAGAAATAACTCCAGAGCAGATACAAAATACAATAAATGAATTCTACAATCGCTTAGGATACTGCTTGGCCGTCAATGGTGACATTTTTGAAAATTTGTTAAATTAGTTTTTAAATTTTGTTCAACTACTGTATTTCACATCCTATGTTGCAAAATAAAATACACGCTAAAATACATTGCTGTCATTTCATTATTACGTTATGTATGTATGTGCATGTTGCATTATAAAATATATTCACGGTATATTTCTTTCCAAAATTTTTGAGTTTTCTTTGTTGGGTTGGGTACTTTTGGGACCACTCCAATATATATATATACATATATTGGGTTGGCAACTAAGTACTTTCGGTTTTTACTGATATAGAGCGTTGCTTTATTTTTTGTATAATGTATGTTAGTGCTGTGCTTTACCGTTTGTCGCGTGATATTAGTCACATTGACGTAACTTCAGAAGCAAGTAGTGCGTGATTTTTATTAAAGCTATTAGTTGTGGGTTAATTTTAAATGGAGTGCAGAAACGAACATTTTCGACATATTTTACTATTTTATTTCCGTAAAGGAAAGAAAGCTGCTGCGGCTCACAAAAAGATATGTGAAGTTTATGGTGCTAATTGCTTAACAGAGCGCACGTGTCAGAATTGGTATAAAAAATTCCGTTCTGGAGATTTTTCCCTCAAAGATGAGCAACGTTCTGGTCGGCCTACTGAAGTTGATGATGACCAAATCAAAGTCATAATTGAAGAGGATCGTCATATAACTGTTCGAGAGGTTGCGGAGAGGCTACATGTATCGCACACAATAATTGAAAAACATTTAAAATGTCTTGGGCTAGTTAAGAAGCTTGATATTTGGGTACCTCACGAAATGAAAGAAATTCATTTAACACAAAGAATCAACTTTTGCGATATGCACCTTAGACGAAATGAAACCGACCCTTTCTTAAAAGGAATCATCACTGGTGATGAAAAATGGGTCCTGTACAGTAACATAGTTCGAAAACGATCATGGAGCAAACACGATAAACCAGCTCAAACCACATCGAAAGCTGAATTGCATCCAAAAAAGATCATGCTATCAGTTTGGTGGGATTACAAAGGTGTTGTGTTTTTTGAGCTGCTTCCAAGGAACCAAGCGATCAATTCTGATGTTTACTATCAACAATTAATAAAACTAGATGAAGCAGTCAAAGAAAAACGGCCAGAATCGTCAAATCGGAAATCCACCAAGATAATGCAAGGCCTCACACATCTTCGGCAACTCGTGGGAAATTATTGGAGCTTGGCTGGGAAGTGATGCCACATCCCCCATACAGCCCTGATCTAGCACCGTCTGATTACCATTTATTTCGAAGTTTGCAGAATTCTTTGAATGGTAAAACCTTCACAAATGACGCACCTGGTTCAGTTTTTTGCTGATAAGGACCAGAAATTTTATGAGCGTGGAATCATGTAGCTGAAAGAAAGATGGCAAAAGGTCATTGAGCAAAATGGAAAATATATAATTGATTAAAAACTATTCTTTGTTTCAAAAAAAGGGTTTTATTTTATACTACAAAACCGAAAGTACTTAGTTGCCAACCCAATACACACATATATATAGAAACGAAAGAACTTCATTTCTTCCACAAAAACAACATATCAACAAAAACACTACAATTACATCAATGTGGTATGAAAAAAAGGGGCGTTCAATTAGCATTAAAAAATGGAGTTTGCGTGCTGCATTTTAATTTCATTATGAGAGTAGCATGGCGATAATGTCAGTCATTACGTTAAATGGACGTAATTAAAGTAAATATCCAATTAACACGAGAGCTTTATATACATATATGCAATACATACTTATATACATGTATACCTGTAGTTATGTATGTATATATTTGCAGTAGCTATCTGGATATACATATGTGCTGCTTCTTTAATATTATGTATAACAATTACCCACCGAGGTGATTTTTAATTTATAAATGAATCTGCATTAATTTTGTACGTTCATCGTGGTGGAAGATGAATTGACATACTGGGTATTGCAAAATGAAACGATATTTTTAATTTTTGCACTGGCGAAATCTTCCGGCATAGTGCCACAGGCGGAGCATCAGATTCTAGGATGATTATTGTTAATTATTTAAGATTTATAAACAAAGAATGACAAAGTTTGCATGATATACAAGGATAAACTGAAATGTCCGTGAAATGAATATAAAGAAAAGAATTTTGCCAAGTGAAATTGTGTTTATTTCATAATGTAATCCCCTGCTACCTTGATACAGTTGATTCAACCATGATCTAAAGTCTCTATGCTGCGTGATACAATACTTTTATTCGAAAGGCCTCAGCCTAACCGATATAAAAGCTGAACTGGATTCTACTCTGGGTGAGTGTGCTCCTTCGTTTACAGTGAAATATTGGATAGCAGAGTTTAAACGAGACCGTACGAGCTGCGAAGGCGAGCATCGCAGTGGTCGACCAAATGGGGCGACTACTCCAGAAATGGTGAAGAAAATCCACGAAGCGGTACTGGATGATCGTCTACTGAAAGTGCGCGAGCTAGCTGAAATAGTAGGCATCTCGAAAAAGTGCGGTACATCGCATATTATCTGAAAATTTGGATATGAGGAAGCTGTGTGCAAGATAGCTGCCGCGTTTGCTCACACTCGAGCAAAAATAATGTCGCGAAGACGTTTCAATTGAGTGTTTAGCGAAATTTCAGAGCAACGAAGCAGAATTTTTGCGCCCTTTCATAACCATGGATGAAACATGGGTCCATCACTTCACACCCGAAACAAAAGAAGAATCAAAACAATGGACTGAAAAGGGAAAACCGTCACCAAAGAAGGCTAAGACCGTTTCATCTGCAGTCAAAGTCATGGCATCGGTTTTTTGGGATGCGCATGGAATAATTTTCATTGACTATCTTGGAAAAGGAAAAACTATAAACGGCGAGTATTATGTGAACTTATTGCAACGTTTGAGCGAAGAAATCAAGCACAAACGGCCGCATTTGGGAATGTTGTTTCATCACGACAACGAACCAGCTCACAAATCCGTTATTGCAATGGAATTAACGAATTGAAGTTAGAATTGCTACCTCATGCATCCTATTCGCCAGATTTAGCCCCCTCGAATAATTTTCTGTTCCTAAACATGAAAAAATGGCTCAGTGGTCAAAGATTTTCCAACGATGAAGAAGTGATGCCAGCTGTTAATGGCTATTTTGAGGAGCAAGAGAGTTCTTATTATAAAGAGGGTATCAAACTTATTGATCATCGCTGGGAAAAGTGTATAGAACTGAAATGAGGTTATGTCGAAAAATAAATATGTTTCTTTTCAAAATTTTTGTGTTTTCTTTCTTGGGTCGGGTACTTCTGAGACCATCCTCGTAACCCAACTATTATTAATATGAGGCCGGTGTAATTTTTAGTAACCAGTACCACAACATTGCTAAAATATACTCCTCTGAAGAATTACGCTGTCATTTATATGGGCAAGGTGAAAAATTCTCGGCCTGACACAGAGATGGCCTTACAGTTAACAGAAATTTATGTGTGCGTGGCTGCATGTATCTTTAGTTTATATGAAAACTTTCAACTTATTCTCTCAAGTAGTTTGTTTGCAAGAATTTTTGTAGTAGACGTCGTTGGTGTTATTTTTTTAAATGGATAAACTTGAATATCGTGCTGTTATAAAATTCTTTGTTTTGGATGGTTTAACCCCTATGGGAATTCATCCGAAGTTGACAAAAGTGTACGGGGACTCTGCTCCTTCGATGTCAACCGTTAAAAAGTGGACAGCTGAATTTAAACGTGGTCGTACGTCTCTCGAAGATGATCCACGTGAAGGACGGCCAAATACCGCAACCACACCAGAAATCGTCGAAAAAGTACATGATATTATGTTGGACGATAGGCGAGTGAAAGTGAGTGAGATAGCTGAGGCTGTGGGGATATCGGAAGAAAGGGTGCGAAACATGTTGCACAAAGAATTAGAGATGAGAAAGCTCTGCGCAAGATGGGTGCCGCATTTGCTGAATATCGATCAAAAGCAAATGCGCAAACGATTTTCGGAGCTTTCTTTGAACCGATTTAACAAGAATCCGACAGATTTTTTGCGGCGATTTGTCACCATGGACGGATCCACCACTACACGCCAGAAACGAAGCAGTGGGTGGAAACCGGTAGTTCAGCGTCAAAGAAAGCGAAGTCGATCGCATCTGCCGCATCTTGGCCAACGTGTTTTGGGATGCAAAAGGAGTCTTGTTAATTGATTACCTTGAAAAAGGCAGAACAATTACAGGCGCATATATACTCTAGCCTTCTTAACCAGCTGGATGCCAAAATTCGCGAGAAGAGGCCTGGGTTGAAGAAGAAAAAAATCATTTTTCATCAGGACAATGCACCCGCACACAAGAATGCGTTGGCGATGGGAAAATTGCGGGATTTGGAGTACGATTTGCTCGGCCATCCTCCCTATTCTCCTGATTTGGCACCCTCAGACTTCCATCTGTTCCCAAATTTGAAAAAATTTGTTTCTGGAAAGCGATTCACATCCAACGAAGAAGTTGAAAGGACCGTAGAAGAATATTTTGACAGCCTTCTAGACTCTCACTTCCGGGAAGGAATATTGATGTTAGGAAAACGCTGGACCAAGTGTGTTGAACTCAAGGGAGATTACGTAGAAAAATAAAATCATTTTTTAAATTTAAATCGCAGTCTTTCATTGTCAGGCCGAGAACTTTTCCCCTTGCCCACGTAATTTCTAGTTACTTATTACATAATTGTAGAACAATATACTCTTATTATGTAGAAAGAAAAAAAGAATAAAATCCAAATTACAAAAAGGTTAATATTTCTGTTAATTATTCCAGAATAATCTATCTCTTTAATGATTTTAATCGTTCATTTTGGTATTTTCGATATTCCCATGCAATTAATTTGTTTCTCTCTTTGACACGTGATATATATTCTATAATATATGCAAATAACACCTCCTATCTATGGATTTAGGACGAGTCCATCATAAAGTAACTGTATGTAATGTAGTAAAATTGGCCATCATTTCTTAATCGAATTCCTATTATGGCATACATGGGATAATTTCTAATCAAAGGAAACGCATAATATACAGTTAATTACATTCAACACACCAAATAGCAATAGTTAATGGTCGTACGAACCGTCTGTCTAATCTACTCAGCATAAACAAATATGTCAAAGGTTAAAGCTTATATAAAAGAGAAATTATCATTGACAATACCTATTATCGGACTGCCAGTTGCTTATCCCGTGTACTTGGGTTCTATCAATTTCATTTTATTAATTCGAATGCGTACGTAATTAGAAAACTATTATAGCTACTGTCTCCGAGACATAAATTACGCGAAGGAGTTGTGTAATAATATTCTTTCATTGCATTTTAACTTGTTCGATTACTGTATGTACTAGGGAATAAATTAAAGGTAGGAAGCAGACTGCTTCAGTAAAAGAAAGGCACCCAGTACAACAATTGACTATTATTATAATACAATTTTTGCATTTGAAATTATTCGAACCGTCTTGCTTGAGTCTACGTTTGTATATATATATATATATATATATATACGTTGTTTAAACAGTCGCTACATATACGAGGATAGTTTGACAAGTAGTGAGAATGACACATAGGTGGCGCTCTAATTGGTAAAACAAACGCACTGTAATTTAGGTTGCCTATTTATATGTTTACATTCCGATATTTAGAGAAATCGATTGATTAGTTTATTTTTGACAGCTGATTGAAAAAGAAGCAACGCGTTGTTTTGTTAAAATAGAAAAAGCAGAGTATCGTGCGGTGATTAAATACTTCGTAATTAAGGGCATGAAAACTACCGGAATAAAAGACGAGTTACGGGAAACATTAGGTGAATCTGCTTCATCATCCGCCACAATAAGTAGATGGGTTAATGAATTTAAGCGTGGTAGAATCGTGACTTCTAAGGAAATGAGCGGAATCCCGTTGATTTTTGTAGGCAATTTGTTACTTGCGATGACACTTGGATACACTACAGTACACCCGACACTAAACATCAGTTGAAACAATGGTTAGAACGTGGTTCTGCACTTCCAAAGAAAGCGAAAACCACTTTATCGGCAAACAAGGTGATGGCAACAATTTTTTGGGATTCAAAGGGCATTTTGCTCATTGATTATCTTCAGAAAGGTGCCACAATAAACGGTCAATATTATGCAGAACTTCTACAAAAATTAAATGTTTAGATTTGCGCTAAACGGCCAGGAATGGCAAAGAAAAAGATTCAGTTTCACCAAGACAACGCTCCCTCGCATACCAGCATAGTTGCGAAGTCCAAAATCCACGAGTTGCATTTCCAATTAGTACCGCATGCGCCTTATTCGCCGGATCTAACCCCTTCCGACTTCTACCTATTTCCAAAATTGAAGACGCCACTAGGTGGAAAGAAATTTTCGTCTAACGACGAGCTTATCATCTTCGTAAATGAATATTTTGCAAGCCTTCCGGAATCGCATTTCAGAGATGGCATAAGGGCATTGGAGCACTATTGGAATAAATGTATTGCTCTTTTAGGAGAATATATTGAAAAATAAAAATTATTTTGTATTTAAAAAATTCGTTTTTCTTTTCCATTCTCACTACTTGTCAAACTACCCTCGCAGGTGGCGCAAAAGTAATGTCATAATTTGAATTGGCTGCCATTTTTGCAGATGGCGTCAAATGTCACTGTACTTTGACATTTATGATGTAGATATATAGAGAAGTAGCCGGTCTCGTATTGCTCGTTCGACCGAGAACATCGCTGCTGTTGCAGACGACGTCAGAGAGAATCCGCAAACATCAACGAGATGACGATGCACATATTTAGGCATCAGCAGACGTTCGTTGGAACGAATTTTGGTGAAAGATTTGAAAATGTGCCTTTACAAAGTGCAAATTGTTCACGAATTGCTGCCTGCTGACCGTCGGACAAGGTTAATTTACTGCTATAATCTGTTAAACTTGGTGCAAGAAGAGGAGGATTTCGTATCAAAAATCATAATGAGCGACGAAGCCCATTTCCACTTACGTGGTTATGTTAACTAGCAAAATTTGCATTTTGGGGGCACAGAGAATCCACATGAAATGCGTGAAGAGCCATTTCATCGCCTCAAAGTGACCAAAGGTGCGGCATTTGCTGTGAAAATGTAATTGGCCCTTATTTTTTTGAGGACGGCGATGGCACCACCGTAACCGTAAATGGTGAGCGTTGCACACAGGGCATCGTTGTTCCTAATACAAGAGATACAGCTTCGCATTAACACAGCTTGTGAGATATTCCTAGCTTCTACCAGATTCAATCAATTGTTCGGGACAAAAAAAAAACATCAATAATTTGAACGATTACACGAAACTCTCAGTTTTTTTTAGAGGATTGTAACAGTTTCAAACTATGTAGCCCGAGATAGCGTCAATTGGTTCCACACACGTGGTTTTGACAAAGAATATTTCACAAATGAACTAATCCAACTTTGACGAAATCAAATTACGTACAGCGAGGTCCGACAATCGTCGAAGCAATAAGTTTTTTCCCTGCAATTAACTTGAAGTAACAACCTAGCTTCTACCAGACGTACAGAATTATTCAGGGCAAAAAAAACCAAAAATTTCACCGGTTACACGACACCCTCAATTTCGGTAGAGGATTGTATCAGTAACAGTATCAAACGAGTATAGCTTGAGGTGGCGTCAACGGGTTCCACACACGTGGTTTTGACAAAGAATATTTCACAAATGAACAATCCAACTTTGACAAAATCAAATTAGGTACAGCGAGATTCGACAATCGTCGAAGAAATAAGCATTTTTCCTGCAATTTACCTGAAGTAGCACCATGAAGGAAAGCGCTGTACGCGCGTTTGTATATACTAAGACAGCTCGTTCGAAAAAAATGTGCTCTCGAATGTTCCCTTTAACATAACCAACAACCAAGAAAAAAAAGCACACGATAAAATGTCACAATATCCTATCCCAGGTATTTCTTTTTAAAGAAAGACAATAATTTATGAAATTCGATGGAAGAGTCGTCCAAGGTCGTAAACCAAACAGAATCGACATGGAATCTCTAATTAACAAAATAGCAACGACAGAGAGAACCATCATTACCGTAACAAAGTAAGAAAGCAACCTTACGGTATTACTAACGAGATGGCACTAGTGATATCGCCAATGATTTAAAACGATTTTAATTGATTACAAAACAACGGACAGTAGCGTTAGAAACTCGAAGACGGACCGTAGTAGGTCAAATTAAATAAGATGGAGATTGTGCCTTTCGAAATTCCTAAGAATCGAATGCTATATAACTGAACAAAAATGTCAAAAAAGGTATTAAATTGATACCTACAGTGAAGGATTAAAAATAAGCATGTAACAACCGAGGATTATTTTTTATTAAAATTTGACTAAATTGTTGCACGCGCTTCGAAAACTGATAAACTAGTATTCAACAAAAAGAAGTCAACTAAAAAATATTGAAAGAATTACATTAAGAATACGTAAACAGTATGAGCGCAAAAAAGACGTAGTAAATATGTAAACATACATATATACAAACAAGACAACATATCATGAATGAATGAAATTTATGCAATTACTACAACGCGAGAAAAATATAGCGCGTTCACAATAAGAACACAAAAACAAAACAAAAAAGAAATAGAAAAAGCATAGCTATGAGAAATTCTATCCAAGTAACTGACTGACATTATACATCGATATAATTGCGTTTATATTTTTTCAATGACATGTTTCTTTACAACGTCTAAATGCCATTTCTAACACTTCTTTATTAGATTGTATGCATAAGTTAACGTTTGATGTGTGGTGGTCTATTATGTATAAATAACACATACACACAATACCTATACGTGAGCAAGTATACGTAAAAAAGAACGTAATTACCTTGACTGATCAACCTGTACAAGAGACTTCGTTAAGGTTGCATAACTTATACATGTGTAACAGATTGAGATATGTACAGTTTAGCGACTTAGTATCGGAACAATGTAAAACAAAATACATCGAATTGGAGTATACTGTTCGTTAAGATTCCTCTTTGTTTACGAATATGTTCTAATTACAAGTTTTTGAAAAATAGTTTTATATAAAGTTTTCCATAAATGTCTATAGGATTTCGAGGGACTATAGCTTCAAAACATTTATTCTGAAACTTCATATACGAGGGTGGTCCCATAAGTCCCCGACCTGACCTAGAGATGGCGGTAGTTGTTTGAAAAATATCACTGTATTAGAAAATACACAATCTATAAAGCATATGTTTCAAGTTTGAAGACATCACGTTGTTTAGTATTTGTTTGGAAGCCATCAATAGTGAATGTTTTCAATGAATTTGTAAAAATAGAGACAATTGGTTGTCGTTACGTGATACAATACTTTTATTTGAAAGGCCGCAGCCCAACCGATATAAAACTGAATTGGATTCTACTGTGGGTGAGTCTGCTACTTCGTTTACAACAGTGAAATATTGAGTGGCAGAATTTAAACGAGGCCGTACGACCTGCCAAGACGGGCATCGGAGTGGTCAACTAAATGAGGTAACGACTCCAGAAATGGTGTAGAAAATCCACAAAGCGCTACTGGATGATGCTCGACTGAAAGTGCGCGAGCTAGCAGACATAGTAGGTATTTCAAAAAGTGCGGTGTAACGCATATTATCTGAAAATTTGAACATGAGAAAGCTGCGTGCAAGATGGGTGCCGCGTTTGCTCACACTCGAGCAAAAACAGTGTCATGGAGATGTTTCAATTGAGTGTTTAGCGAAGTTTCATTGCTACAAAGCAGAATTTTTGCGCTGTTTCATAATCATGGATTAAACATGGGTACATTACTTCACAAACGAGACAAAAGAACAATCAAAACAATGGACTCAAAAGGGAGAACCGGCTCCAAAGAAGGCGGAGAGCGTTTCATCTACAGGCAAGGTCATGGCATCAGTTTTTTTGAGATGCGCGTGGAATAATTTGCATTGACTATCTTGAAAAAGGTATAACTATCAAGGGCGAGTATTATGCGAACTTATTGCAACGTTTGAGCGAATAAATAAAGCAAAACGGCCGCATTCGGCTAAGAAAAAGGTGTTGTTTCATCAGGACAATGCACCAGCTCATAAATCCGTTATTGCAATGGCCAAAATGAATGAATTAAATTTTGAATTGCTAGCTCATGCACCCTATTCGCTAGACTTAGCCCCCTCGGATTATTTCCTGTTCCCAAACTTGAAAAAATGGCTCAGTGGTCAAAGATTTTCCAACGATGAAGAAGTGATGTCGGCAGTTAATGGCTATTTTGACCAGCAAGACAGTTCTTATTATAAAAAGGTATCGAACTTATTGAACATCGCTGGGCAAAGTGTATAGAGCTGAAAGAAGATTATGTTGAAAAATAAATATATTTCCAAAATTTTTGTTTTCTTTGTTGGGTCGGGTACTTCTTGGACCAGCCTCGTATCTATAATTTAAATTTGAATTCCTACTTGTCTATATTTTTAAAACCCTCATTTAATGTATTTATGCAATTTACTTATGTTAGTAGGAAACTATATTTAAATTGAATTGAATGTCTTTTAAGATTTTAAAATGTAAAATTGTTAATATTTTGAAATAAATGAAATTTGAGGCTTTTATCTAACGATAACCATAATATTATTATAATATTAATGAGGAATTTCTTCCAACACAATTAATAATTTAGCTTTGTACATCAGAAAATTTCATATCTTCTTTAAATACCGCTTAGCCATTTATCCAACAAGAGTCGTTTTCAAATATGTCCCTTCCAATTTCGATTTACTTCCCAAATAATCACTTTCAGCGCAGGTATTACACTTAAATGTTCTTAATATTACACAAGTACATATTTGTTTGTCTGTTTTTAATGCACTAGCAGTTGTTTTAAATGTATTCACTTAAATTCTTTGGATTTTATTACCATTTTAATAGTTTATTTGTGGTAAGTAATATATTTATATTTGACTTTTATCACATGAATACGAGCTATTAGTGTCCTTTTTTTATTACATTTTACGAGTTTGCTGACGAATTTATGTTTTCATTTTCTTTATATTATTCAGCATAGTTACTTGACAAATACTTATCTAAGAATGATGTTAATTTTCACTATCTCCTTTATATATATATCCCGACAGCAGAAAAGGGAAACGCAAATAAATTTCTAGAATACATAAAAAGAAAACAAAGAATCGCTTTGAGATGCCTAAATTAATATACTTAATAAATTTTAATTTATGAATATTTTCTTGTTCATTTTCATCATCCGATCCTTCTGAATCTGGGACTTCTGTATTTCTAGTCTCCAAAATTTCTTGGAGCACCTCATCAGGTGTTAAACCGTGTGTTCATGAATAATAAGATCGTTCTCAAAATGAAGCATTACAGAAGCAGGCGCTATTTCCTTATTTAATATAGGTGGAAGATTCTGGATCATATTTATAAGAAGATTTAAAAGTATATTATCTTCTTCATCAAACGCTTCCTCCGCCAAAAATCCGGCACGTTTAAAACACTTTTTAATTGTGTCTACAGACACGCATTTGAATGCATTATTGATCTACCTAATGGTATCCAATTCGTTAATCCGTTTGTTAAATTCTGTTACGGAATTGCAAAGTTCAGCGTTTGCAACAAGATACTCCAACATCTTTTTTTATAGGCCACTTTCATATTTTGTATAATTCCTTGATTTGAAAGTTGTAGCTTGGATACCTTAGTTATTAGGAATAATCTTAAAATAGAAATTGATATTTTCCGTAAAGAAACCAATGTTAATAGATTCATCACGGAGGACTCAAATCATAGCATGCAACGAAAGATGGCTTCGTTCAGTTTTCTTATCAATCGCTTGCTTAATTTCCCACTAACAAAAGTAAGATACGAAAAACAATTAAATTTTATTAAAAATATCGCGAGATACATGGTTGTGATTCGGAGATAATCTATTGTTTAATTAGGAAGGCCAACATAAGAAAAACAATCCGGGATACCACATGCCTGCTACCTCAAAACAATCGGGAAAAGCAGTTTGTTTGTTTACCTTTCCACGGTTTGACGAAAAATTTAAATAGGGTTTTTAAAGAGCGCAGTTTTCAAGTTAATTATCGATCGACTAACTCATTAAAATCGCTTTTAGGAAATGCAAAAGACGAAGTCGAAGAGAACAAGAAATCCGGAATATATAGCATTAAATGTTTAGATTGTAGTAAACAATACATCGGCCAAACGAAACGATCGATAGAAGCCCGGTATAAAGAACATATCGCGCATATAAAATTCAACCGGCCGGAAAAATTGAGTCTAGCAAGACATGTGTTGGATTGTAATCACAGCGTCAACGCCGATTGTTTACAATTGATTAAGGACATGTATATTTATCGAGAATTAGATACGTATGAAAGTATGTACATTTTAAAGAATAAAAGCCATGTGGTGAACAGTGACACTGGACCGACTCAAATGTCCCTTTTCAGTGTGCTTAATGTCACAAAAAGAGGAACACTGTAATAAATCACATGCAAGTACTTATCGGTCGTGTTCGTGTTCCTTTCAATGTCATTCATCCTAGTTTAAGTAAAACAATTTTAAAAATCTTGTGAAACGAACATACAGTGTACATATTGGTTCTCAACGGTGCGGATCGCGTACGGAGTTTGTTGTCGTACAGGTATTTTTCACCGTGGTTTACCAGTTGCGACACTTTGCAATTATCTGCTGCTGATGACATCTTAGTTGTCGAAATGCGTATACAGAATTACAAAAGTTAATGTGGAAAGGGGTTATATATCAATCTTAGTGATTATGTAGCTTGGAAGTTAAATTTGGTAGTAGAAATTTAACATTTACGTTAGACAAATTTAGACTTGTTTGATGTGATGTAGCATTGACTATCAAAAGAATTATTTTGCGATTTTGTTGTTTCATTTCTTTATTTATTAGTTGTAACCAGTCATCAAAAATAACACTTGTCATCCATGCTTTTTTATTGGAATACCAATTTACTGGTAAATTCTTGGGATCAACCACATTTATTTTAAATATTCTTGGGCGTGCAGCGTTGCCAATAACTAAAGGCTTCAATTTTCACCCATTACACTACGACACAGTAGAACACTAAGTCTTTTTTTCGCCCTTTTCCCACCTTTACAAAGATCACCTTTTCTCACCAAACTTTTAGTTGGAATTTGTCGATAAAAAGTCCTGTCTCATCTGCATTGAATTGGTTACGTGGCACATAGTTTCTTAAAACGTCTTTTAGTTTCACTTTCCAGTCTGAGACTGCCGTCAAGTCGATGCCCGTTGACACGCTGCACAAAGTTCGAAATGTGATGTTATTCCTTTGTACAAATGATTGTAGCCATGCATTACTAGCGTGAAAAAGTTCTATTTTCAATTTTGTCGCTACTTCTTTTGCCTTAGTTTGCAACATGGGACCGGAAACAGGAATTTTCATTGTTCGACATTTTGAGAAAAAAATCAAATAGTTTTATTGATTTCCTCATTTTCAGCTTTTCGCACTCGATCACTATATATACAGCCTTGGCCATATGTCTGAAGCACCCTCAAGTTTTGGATGTAAAATGAAATTAGGAGGTATAAAAATTAAACTACAAGTGTATATACATTTTGAATGCAAATTTAATAATATACATTAATATTTTGTAGCACCACCGCGACATTTGATAACGGCTTGTATCCGTTTAGGCATTGTAGCCACTAATTTGCTACATATCTCGGGTGAAATCTTTTCCCATTCTTCAAATATCCTCGCTTTTAATTCGTTTTTGTTTTTATGTCTATATTTTGCGACATTTCTCTTTAAAATACGCCACAAATTTTCTATGGGCGACAAATCCGGCGATTGTGCCGGCCATTCGAATATGGGCACGTTATTTGCGCTAAACCACTCGATTGTACGTTTGGATTTATGGCAGGGTGCATTGTCCTGCTGGAAAATGTAGGCCTCTTCATCGGAATCGAACAGCTTTACAATAGACGGTTCTAGTACTTCTCCTAACATATCGATGTACCTACTGCTGTTCATTCTGCCTTCACAGACGTACACTTCGCCGACACCCTTAGTGGTCATGCATCCCCATATCATCACGCTACCACCCCCATACTTTACTGTAGGCACAATACAATGTGGCTCAAACGCTTCCCCCGGTCTTCTACGAACAAACTGAGCCCCAGGTGTTGGCAAAATCTACGTAAGATATAGAAAAATTAATAGCTGTTCAAAAAATTCCAATTCACTATTCAGCACATTCAAAATATCATATTTATGTAACACAAAAGTAAAACTGCATTAATTTATCATACCTCTACATTGGATTCGTCGGACCATATGATTTTGGAGCAATCCTCAACTGTCCAATTTTTGTGTTTTTTTGCCCACAACAACCGTTTTTTCTTCTGCTCCTCGCTCAATAAGGGTTTGCGGCGAGCTTTACGACCATGTATATTTACTTCTACCAGTCGTCTTCTCACTGTTCTCGCTGATACAGAAGTTCCTTGGCGCTCATTTATTTCTGCAGATAAATCTTTTGATGATTTCATACGATTTTTCAGAGAAAGTCGCGTTAAAAATCGATCATCTCTCTCCGTTGTAATACGTTTTCGTCCACTTTTCGGTCGATTTTCGTAAGAACCTGTCTCTTTAAAACGTTTTATTGCCGCTTGGATGGCATAGCGCGACCGCTTCATTATTTTCGCGATTTTTGATTGCGATAGTCCTTGAGTATGTAATAACACTGCTTTACTTCGCTCTATTACATCTAACTCCCGTTTTCTAGGCATGTTGTCACAATGTACAACACTATACAAAAACACAATATTCAATACAACTGGTTAAATCAATTTTATAACACAATATCGTTTCTAATACACCTCACTTATTGAACAGTAAAGATCAACTAACAGCAATAAACCTTAAAACTACAGAATATTTGTATACTTCTTGAGATTTTCCTGGTAAACAGTCATTATATACACATTAGTAATGGCCCCTTTCATTACGTTCTTAGGGTTCAGGTAATATTGCACGTTTATGGGGGTGCTTCAGACATATGGCCAAGGCTGTATATATTGAGAGAGAGAGAGAATGTAGAATTACACAGTATTTGTGTAAATGACGTTAAAATATCACGAATTCTTTTCATGTCCAGATACTAACTCAGGTGAGTGTACAACATATAGCTTACATGGAAATAATAACAATGATTCCAATAAATATTATATGTCACAGTAATTACATTTATGTAATCGTTATTATAACTATGTTAATAAGTGTATTGACTGACATGAATACGAGGCTATTAGTATCCTTTCTTTGACACTCCAAGTCATTAACGAAACGAAAGACATATACAATTTAAGGTCGAGTAATACTCGAAGTGATTCCGGGAAAAATAAATGTAATCCTTTTAATTTTTACGACCGTCTCACTTTCTTTCGATTTTCATCTCCCAAAATAATATACGCGCGTCGCAAAAAGCCACCGGCGAACGCGAACTTTGCAGTTTTCAGTCATCCGTTTCTAAAATTCAATAAGTTACGGTTTTTGCTCGTTTCCGAGCGAGGGGCGCGGTAGGGTTGAATGGGCGTCACCTATTGTTTCCTGCCACCCACACAACCAATGGCACGGGGTCCTGCGACACGCCCATATCCTGTGCTCGTCCCTGCGTGACGTCAACCAGGTGCAACCTTACCTGCAAGTTGATTGTGTGTCGGTGCGGGGGACGAATCTATTATCATAGAATGCCATGGAGAGATCATCGGTGCAGTTAGTTAAAATTACATGTTATAGTGTGTGTGTGTATTATGTTTGTCCTATATACAAAATATATATAATTAAACTCCTAAAGAAAATCAACTTTTTATTTAAAGGAAAGACGATTTAATACAATACATAACTCCTTAGAAGTGTGTGTGTAAAATAAAAATGAATTGAATTGAGTACAGTCTACGGGGTGTACCAAAATATTAATTAACTATTACCTAGTTACGTTCTGTGGAATTTTGGCTATTTCAGTCTTTATTATTATATGTTATTTTCACCGTTAAGTTTGATTTATTTCACAAGTGATTTTTCATAATCGTTTTGTACTAACTTTATAGGCACCATTTATATTTTATTGTAAAGTTTTAAACATTTCTTTTAAGATCTCATTAACTTTTTTGTTTAACCTCTTTTGTAAGGTAATAATTGCTACTTCATGTACCCCATTTACACAAACGATCTTATCCTAGATGCTAGTGATGGTGGTTCAATTTGAAAAGAATGTCTTTATTTTGACGACTCATTTATACAACGGAACACAGAATGCGAAGGAACAAGATTGTTCATTTCAATTGTGTTTTGATCAATTTATTAAAAAGATTTCAAATACAAATATTGATTATGATGTGTTTGGTTACAAAAGCGAATTGTGCGATGTTTCCAGAACAAATACTGCATTTGCAAAGGAAGATCAATAGATCTGCCTCTTTTATTAGTTTGTCGAACGAAGTTCTTTTTCAAAATTGTCAGCACGAATGGGTAATTTTAATAAAACTATGTAATTCGGAGCCAATTAAATATAAAAGGTGTTCCAATAAGACATTTCATTTTCAATAGCCCGCCATTTTAACAGTTGTCATGACTCGACCTGTAACTACTTGACAGATGAGTAAAAACGACGCCATTGATAAAAATTGAATGATATATGCTTCAACAACGCGTTGAAATTATTAAAATTCACTACAAAATAGATGAAAATTTCGCGGTTACAGTTCGCAAAATTATAGCATTTTTTGGGTGGTTGTGAAGCACCTTCTCGGTTAGCAATTGTGAAACTGGTGGAAAAATTTGAGGTGTTGGGGCAAGTTAATGACGTGAAGAATCGAACTCGTGCACGTCGCTCAAAAACAGCTGATAATATTGCTGTTGTAGCCCATATTGTTGAGGAAAACCCAGGTTTGTCCATTTCTCGTCGATCTTTGAAATTGGGCATTCCACAAACGATATTACACCGTATTTTACATAAAGACTTCTATCTTAAGGCTTTTAATCAGTTAACATAAGAACTCACGCCTACCGATCATCAATAACGCCGTGTCTTTGCTGATTAAGTCTTTGAAATGCATCAAACTGATTCGGAATTTCATCGAAAAATCATCTTAGTGATGAGGCCCATTTTTACCTCGGAAGCTATGTTAACAAGCAGAATTGTCGCATTTGGAGCTCAGAAAACCCAAGAATCATTGTTGAAAAGCCTCTCCATCCTCAACGTGTGACTATTTGGTGCGGTTTATAGTCTGGCAGGGTTATTGGACCTTACTTTTTCGAAAATGAGACTGAAGAAACTGTTACGGTGAATGGATTACGCTATCGAACGATGATTAATGATTTTATATGGCCGGAATTGGAAGATATTGATGCGGACGACGTTTATTTTCAACAAGACAGTGCTACGTGACACACAAGTAAAAATACCATCGCGCGTGTGATTTCTCAAAGAGGCGATCACAATTGGCCACCGAGATCTTGTTATTTAACACCTTTAGACTTTTTTCTTTGGAGCTACATGAAAGATAAAGTCTATGCCAATGGCCCACAATCGATTCAAGATCTCAAAGATGGAATTCGCGCAGTTATTAAGGACATACAGTCGCAAATGTGCGAATTGGTGATGGAAAATTTCATGAAAAGTATATGGTCCTGCGAGCGTAGCTGTGGCGGCCATTTGGCTGATACGGTTTTCCGTTATTAATGGCATACCCCCCTCTTTTAAATTAAATAGGCATGCGATGATTTCACTTAAAAATACTCGTCTTTTTTTACGTATCAAAATGAAACCTCTTATTGGAAGACCTGTTAGTTAGCATCGTTTTACTCTGCAGTGAAAAAGATGTGACGTAGTCCGTATTTAAGCTGGTCTCTTTTTCTCGACAACAAATATTAGCAATAAAAGATACCAATATTACAGAATTAAAATAATCTTTCTATTTTCAATAGCTACTTTTCTAATATCCTCAAAAACAATTAGATACTTTTGTTATTGAGATTTATTCATGTTTATACAAATGCGATTCTATTTAGGGATTATTGTAAATAATATTACTTTCAAATGATAAATTTATGTCCTTTATGTGAGAATATCAAAATATAATTTAGTAATTATCGGATTTACATTTATAATTTAAACTAGAACAAATTATTACGACGTGAAAGTAAGCAGAAACGACTTCGATGGGCAAGGTTACACCGTAATTGGACAATCGATGAGTGGAAGAACGTACTGTGGAGTGACGAATCAAAATTTGAAGTGTTCGGGAAAGGAGAAGAATTTTCGTCAGACGATCGGCGCCAGATTGCATAGCTCCAACGGTGAAATATGGGGGTAGTTCTGTTGTAGTCTGGAGCAGATGGTATTATGAGAAAGGAGAATTACAGAGAAATTTTGGAAAATTGCGTTTTACCGTCAGGCCTGCGATTAATCGGTAATAATTTTGAATTTATGCATGATAATGACCCCAAACACACGTCGTTGTGTATAAATTATATTGAGGTGGAGAAAAATGAAAATATTTTGACACTAATGACATGGCCGCCTCAGAGTCCGGCCTTCAACCCCATTGAATTATTATGGGATGAACTCGATAGAAGAGTCAGAAAGGAATGTTCAACATCGAAGGAAACATTTTGGAATATTTTACAAAAAGAATTGAATAGCATTACACCACATGTAATAAGAAAATTGATAGAAAAGATGCCCCGAATAACAAAAGCTGTGTTCGCCGCGAACGGTGGTTTCTTCCATGAAAAGAAAGTATAATTAATATAATATATAAGTATATTAGAAATAAGTTCAATGAATTGTAATTTTAATTTTTATTATATAAAGAATCAAATATTAATTTTTGTTCAATTTCGTTGATATTTATTATTTTCTTTTCTTGTTGTTGCTTGATATAGTTGCTGTCCATACTTTCGTGAGCAGTAGTATATATTGTATTTAGTTTCCTATGTAAGCTTGCAACATTGAATATGTTATTTAATATTGTATTATCCTATAATAGGATTTTATATCTGTTGGGCAAATATAAAAGGTGTTTCAAATTTCGCAGTTTTTTTAAATAATAAATAAAACATAAAATGCATTCACTTTCAAAAACTTTTTATTGGTGATTGAAGTATCAGTTATAACATTTATATGCGAAAAATAATATCTGCCAAATAGCCTCCTCTTGCAGCTCCACAGACGTCCACTCTTTTGTTAAAATTTTCAATAACATTTTGACATAACTGAGGTTCTCTCACCAATCACACGAATAATTTCATCTTTCAAAGCAGGAATTGATTGTGGATTGTTTTTACAAAAATGACTTTTCACATAACCCCACAGAAAATAGTCTAACGGTGTCAAATCACATGATCTTGGTGGCCAATTAACATCACCGTTTCTTGAGATTATACGTCCAGGAAATTTTTCTCTCAATAAATCAGTTGATTCGTGTGCAAAGTGAGGTGTAGCGCCATCCTGTTGAAACCACATATTCACTAGATCAATATTCATTAATTCAGGCCGCAAGAATTCGGTTATCATCCGACGATATCGATCACTACTGACAATTACAGCTTCGCCAGCAGCATTTTCAAAGAAGTAAGGTCCAATTACACCACCTAACCATAATGAACACCAAACTGTAACTCGTTTAGGATGCATAGGTTTCTCATGAATAATTCGTGGATTTTCCTCACCCCAGATACGGCAATTTTGTTTAATAACATAGCCACCAAGTTCAAAATGTGTCTCAGCGGGAAACATTATTTTTTGAGAAAAATTAGCTGGTTGTTCATTGATGAAATTGACAAATGGACAACGTTTTAAATTATCTAATGGCTTCAGTTCCTGAGTTATTTGAACCTTATATGTCTTCAGAGCTAAATCCTTGTGTAAAATACGCCATGTTGTTGATCCAATAAGTTCAAGTTGTTGTGAACGTCGTCTAATGGACATTTGAGGATGTTCAGCAACACTTTCACGAACCAAACCAATATTTTCTTGTGAATGACCACTACGACTGTATTTTGCACTTTTTTGATCTTCCACGGAACCGGTCTCTTGAAATTTTCTAGTAATTCGACCAATAGTGCTTTCAGATGGACGATTATGTAAATCATAAAATTCACGTAATTTTCTACAAACTCTTTTCACAGAACGCTGATTTTCATAAAATATTGGGTCTGGGAAAAAGTTCGTGGCGTTTTTCCCGATAGATGGCATTGGTTGCCGATAACTAAAGAACAACAAGTCACAGCGACACCACCGACGGCTCGTTTTTTAGATGACCTTCCGAACGTTAGTTTGAGCGTAGAAACATTGTAATCGGTGCAGTGGTTGGAAAGTTATTCGTACTTGAAAATGGAGAAGAATAATGAGAAATTTCGCTATATTCTGCAATATTATTATGATAAGGGGAAGAACGCTGCGCAGGCTTGTGATAAAATTTGTGCTGTGTACGGTGAAGGTACTTTATCGAAATCTGTTGCGCGGAAATGGTTCGCTCGCTTTCGTTCTGGAAATTTCAATGTGAAAGATGAGTCACGCTCCGGTCGTCCAATCACTGAAAAATCTGATGAAATTCTTGAAAAAGTCCAACAAGATAAGCATATCAGCAGTGTCGATATTGGCATGGAGCTAGGCATTGACCACAAAACTGTTTTGAACCATTTACACAAAGCTGGTTACAAAAAAAAGCTTGACGTATGGGTTCCTCATGAGTTGAGCGTGAAAAACATGATGGACCGAATTAACATCTGCGATGCGCTGCTGAAACGGAATGAAATCGAGCCGTTTCTGAAACGTTTAATAACCGGAGATGAAAAATGGATTACGTACGATAATCGGAAGCGTAAAAGATCGTGGATAAAGGATGGTGAGCCGTCACAAGCGTTCGCTAAGCCAACATTGACGCCAAAAAAAGTGATGCTGTGTGTATGGTGGGACTGGAGGGGAATCGTCCACTACGAGCTACTTCCAACTGGTCAGACGATTGATTCTCAACTCTACTGTGCACAACTAGAGAGATTACGCCAGGCGATTGAAAGAAAACGGCCCGAATTGATTAATAGGAAAGGTGTTGTCTTCCATCATGACAACGCCCGACCACACACTTCTTTGATGACCCGTCAAAAATTGAGAGAGTTTGGTTGGGAAGTTTTGATGCACCCACCTTACAGTCCGGATATAGCACCCTCTGACTATCATCTGTTTCGATCTCTGCAGAACTCTCTCAATGGAATTAAGTTGGTTTCAAAAGAAGCCTGTGAAAACTACTTGATTCAGTTTTTCGACCAGAAACCACAGAAGTTTTTCACCGATGGGATCATGGATCTACCAAAAAAATGGCGAAACATTGTCGATAATAATGGAGCATATTCGGTTTAAATGAATTCGTCCACGCGCCATGCGGGGACCAGTTGAATTTTACTGAAAAAACGCCACGAACTTTTTCCCAGACCCAATAATTCAACATTTTTAAATGCCCACATACCCAGACAAATTCAGTGCGCCGTCTATATTTTATTTATTCTTAAAGAAAACAGCGCAATTTGAAACACCCTTTATATTAGTAAAAATTGTAGCGTGGATTTATTTAATTACCAGCTGCTGTATATCTGTAAATATATTTATTTTTTTACTTCAATTCCCGTTCATATCTATTACATTAACGACAAAATAGTACTTTTATTTATTTACTAGCTAATATATGTGCATAAATTTATGCACAGATCTCGTTTGTCCCATATAATACAAGATTAAATCTATAAAATATACATTGTTGCACTCATTTCAACATATCCATACGTGAATGGTGAAGATATATAATATTTTAACTTATCTACATATACATATATGTATTTATGTATGTATGCACACATTGACAGTTACAGAACGAGATTATATAAATCAGGAAATTGTCCGGCTCTGTACTCAATGTTAATGGCTCCCATACTGTGGGTCACACCGACAATTCATAACACATAATTACACCGGCTGGGGTTATTAACAGTCATTCGATTCATCCTCCGCTGGTCGTATCTGTGGCTTAGTGACGGTCATTTTCGATTCCACTTTTATTCCGTACGAGCACTTATGCATACACAAGTTTATACGGTGTAATTGGCGTGATCGGTTATACGTACTCGCTTACGAGTGCATTTGTGTGTTGTAGACCTTAAGTAGGTATCAATATGCATACGAGAGCAAGGTGAGATCCCATAAACCAGGTAAATTGCAACGAGGAATGAGCGAAATATGAAAATTATAAGAGTTATTGAACAGGAAGTCGTTAAAGAATGCGATTTTGAAAAAGATAAGCGTTTCGGAAAGACTATCCGTTAATTTTATGTACAAGCTGTAAGATAAAAATCAGTTGGGACGATCAGAAAATTGACGAAATTGATACGGAATTTGAAATTCTCAAGAAATTTTTAATCCAAATTTAGATTTCGTAAATTAGTTTGAAAAAGAAACAATTTTAATGGATAAAAATGGTAAATGCAGGTGATTCAAATGTCCAAAACTTTTATACCTATGGCATCGGCTCAAAGCATGAAAATTTTCGATGATATTTTACTGTTGACTGTTGACCTAGTCTCGCAAATATCTTTCTGACCAAATTTCCAATAATTTACGTATTATTAACAAGACTCGTTCAAATAGCTACTAAAATGCAGTTTTAACACATTGTTGACCGGTCACGAGTTAACTCGTGTTTTCATGCCCAAACGTTGTTGACCGATCACGAGTTTACTCGTGATTGCACTTGCATTAGCAATTTCAATTTATGAAACTCGGGGTAATATAGAATACTGCTAAAGCTTTGTTCATCGTGTTTAGACGTGTCCCTTTTATTATAAAAAAAATTATTTTTCTAGATATTCAGATTCTTATAACAATTTTAGTTCTGTAAAAATTGCAACCTTGGCAGATCGTGATAGCGAAGAATTTTTCAATTAATTATACGTGGATGACTTATCTGATTGCCCGAGCGATTTGGAAATAAATTGTAGTGATTCGGAAAGTGATAGTTTCTCGGAAGACAGTTATGAATCTGAGATTAATCCAGCAAAAGACGATCGCGCAGACCAGTATTTGGCAAACAGCAGCATCTTTAGAAAAAGTGTGAAGTGGTCTAAAAAAAGTTGCATTCTTTTTCATTAATTGTACTTTGTTTAATACATTTAAAATTTACTGTAACTCTAACTTACAAAATAAACTTAGATTCAAAAAATTTCTATTGGAAGTAGGTAGTGAATGGATAACTGTAGATTCAAATGCAGCTTTGTACCTGGCACTTCTTCGCGTACTTCTAAAAAGGCTCCGTATAATGAGCCACATTTCAGGCTGTCAGGACAACTAGAAGACCACGTTTTAGAAAAAATAGTCACCGGTGTAAAAATTAGTCCAAGTAGAACGTGTAGAGTATGTTTTTCAAAAGGAAAGCGGAGCGAAAAAGATATATTTGTAAAATCTGTTGTGTACCATTACACGTAGGTGATTGCTGTACGGCATATCATACCAAAAAAAACATTAAAAGTTATCTAAAGGATTTGTACAAAATTTCGTTTCAATTCATTATGTTTAAATAAAGTTTATTTAAGGTTATTTATATTGTTTCAGTTCCACATTGAATTACGAAATAATAGCCTGCCATGAGATAGCTTCAGCGTAAAATTGCCGGTAACCAATGTGTTTATGCAAGTTTTTTCATTGGTGATCTATGAGCAGTTTTTTAGATCTACAGAATTGGTCGCCAGAGTCAAAATTGTCAGATTTATAGTAACTAGATTCAATAATTCAAATCTTTTTGGATTTTCTATGATTTATGTTTTATTGGTACGAAGGTAGATTGGAAATTCTTTAGAACCAAGCAGAATAAAAATTCGTATTTATTTTGCTAGAAATCCTCGTATCAATTCTACATATTTAAACCTTTTAACATTTCAAAAAAATAAACCTACGAAATAACCGATGAGAATCTCTATCCAGCCGAACATTTCTTTAGGTTTGGCAACAAGAAGAATTTCAACGGGACCGAAACTGGTGGATATGGTACTTAATTACGTGAGCAAGGTGAAAAGTTCTCGGCCTGACACAGAGATGGCGTTACAATTAACAGAAATTTATGTTTCCAGCGTGGCTGCATGTGTCTTTTGTTCATATGAAAACTTTCAACTTGTTCTCTCAAGTAGTTTGTTTGCAAGAATTTTTGTAGTAGACGTCGTGCTTGTTATTTTTTTAAATGGATAAACTTGAATATCGTGATGTTATAAAATTCTTTATTTTGGATGGTTTAACTCCTATGGAAATTCATCCGAAGTTGACAAAAGTGTACGGGGACTCTGCTCCTTCGATGTCAACCGTTAAAAAGTGGGCAGCTGAATTTAAACGTGGTAGTACGTCTCTTGAAAATGACCCACGTGAAGGACGGCCGAAAACCGCAATCACACCAGAAATCATCGAAAAAGTACATGATATAGTGTTGGACGACAGGCGAGTGAAAGTGAGTGAGATAGCTGAGGCTGTGGGGATATCGGAAGAAAGGGTGCGAAACATTTTGCACAAAGAATTAGACATGAGCAAGATGGGTGCCGCATTTGCTGAATATCGATCAAAAGCAAATGCGCAAACGATTTTCGGAGCATTTTTTGGACCGATTTAACAAGAATCCGACCGATTTTGTGCGGCGATTTGTCACCATGGATGAGACATGGGTCCACCACTACACGCCAGAAACGAAACAGCAGTCGAATCTGAAGAAAGCGAAGTCGAACGCATCTGCCGGAAAAGTCATGGCCAACGTGTTTTGGGATGCAAAAAGAATCTTGTTAATTGATTACCTTGAAAAAGGCAGAACAATTACAAGCGCATATTACTCTAACCTTCTTGACCAGCTGGATGCCAAAATTCGCGAGAACAGACCTGGTTTGAAGAAGAAAAAAATCATTTTTCATCAGGACAACGCACCCGCACACAAGGGTGCGTTATCCTGATGGGAAAATTGCGGGATTTGGGATACGATTTAAATCGCAGTCTTTCATTGTCAGGCCGAGAACTTTTCACCTTGCCCACGTATATGATATCATAATTGTAACGCAGCTTTGCCATCGTAATTGTCGGCTTGTGGAACGGGGTACTTTGCTGCTGGTACCAGACTTTTTCTTTACCAATGAGGACCTTTAACTTTCATTTCTTCATTCAATCTATCTAATAACGATGCATAATACTCGCGTGTTATTGTCTTGTGTTTCCAGTAATCAACAAATATTATTTCTTGGGAATTATAAAAGATAATAGCCATTACTTTTCCAGCCCACGGATTCTCTTTATTGGAAATCCGATAGTTATTTCGGATTTACAAAGCTCTTGCTCCATAGGAAAAATAAAAGGTCTTGACAAGCGTTGGACTCAATGTGTAGAACTGAAAGAAAGCGATGTAGATCGCATCTGCCGGAAAAGTCATGGCCAGCGTGTTTTGGGATGCAAAAGGAATCTTATTAATTGATTACCTTGAAAAAGGCAGAACAATTACAAGCGCATATTACTCTAACCTTCTTGACCAGCTGGATGCCAAAATTCGCGAGAACAGACCTGGTTTGAAGAAGAAAAAAATCATTTTTCATCAGGACAACGCACCCGCACACAAGGGTGCGTTATCCTGATGGGAAAATTGCGGGATTTGGGGTACGATTTAAATCGCAGTCTTTCATTGTCAGGCCGAGAACTTTTCACCTTGCCCACGTATATGATATCATAATTGTAACGCAGCTTTGCCATCGTAATTGTCGGCTTGTGGAACGGGGTACTTTGCTGCTGGTACCAGACTTTTTCTTTACCAATGAGGACCTTTAACTTTCATTTCTTCATTCAATCTATCTAATAACGATGCATAATACTCGCGTGTTATTGTCTTGTGTTTCCAGTAATCAACAAATATTATTTCTTGGGAATTATAAAAGATAATAGCCATTACTTTTCCAGCCCACGGATTCTCTTTATTGGAAATCCGATAGTTATTTCGGATTTACAAAGCTCTTGCTCCATAGGAAAAATGAAAGGTCTTGACAAGCGTTGGACTCAATGTGTAGAACTGAAAGGAGACTAAAGAGAAAAATAAACACGATTTTCCAGAAAAAGTTTTTTCCGCGAGATGCAGTTATAAAATTGCTTCTAAATTTTATCAAACGTGAACTTGATCAGCGCGGTTTTAAAAATTTATTTTTAAAGTTTGTAAATCTCTGCTGGCCAATTTCGTCTATTATTTTATGAAGAAGAACGATCATTAATGGGTGTTTGTAATTTAGAATTTCTTTTACACTGAAGAAGAGCTTGAAAATCCGGTGTTTACTAAAAAAAATAATTAAACGAAAGCCATTTCATATCTTTTAAAACATCCCTATTCGGAGTTATTAACCGGCTAAATTTTAAATCAAAAATCGCTCTCAAACCTATGGCAGCAGTGTTAAAGAAACTAAGTTTTTAGTGAGATATATATACGATACACAGTAGTCTATAATTTTTGTCCACGACTATAGATCACAGAAACATTTTTCATCATCCTAATCTTTAACGGACGTCCTTCCCATCCTAGCCGAATCATCATTACACTCTCGGTCATTACGAATAGATCCACCCTTACCAGAGGGCACCATCGACAACCGCACGACGACGTCGTCCACGACGCATTCATTCCCTTCTGAAACGTCGGCCAGTATCTCCGGCGTCGATGGCGATAGACGAAGGGGCACCGTGTGAACGATGCGGAACTGCACGGCCGGCGGAAGTGCGACGGTACAGGAAACCGGCGAAAAAAGAGCAAAACGAAAAAAAATAAATAAATAAAAGGAGGCGATCGGCAAGGCGTTACTTTGCGAACCGAGTGACTTAGTGTGTCTGCCTTCTCGGCCGATCTCGTCGCAAACACGATTTTGGTGATTCGGCGGATAACGGATGGTTTCCGGAACGAAATCTGAGATACGTTTGATGTAATCGCTTATGTGCTGTTTTCTTTTTGTTGTGGGCGTTGTTGTTGTTTAGTGGATACGTACTTTAAGAGCTTTTTTAAAGTAATGTATTAATATAAAAAGTTAATCATTTGTTGTCGATGGAGTTACTGTCCGAAATGCGCGTTTCTTGGAATGCCATCACTCTTCAGCCGGTCTGACTCAATCGACGACAATAAATGGAACATTTAAAATATTGGGTGTGCAACTTAATTCGGTTACTTTTCAATGGAGGTCGTTAGTTGTTATATATAGTTGAGTATGACAGCTGTTTTTTTTTGTTAGAAAGTTTTGACATCTGTCAATCATATTTAGTTACATCGTTTTGAATTTAGTACAACAACATTATTTTCGAGCTCATTGAAAATGTCTGAATTGGTGTTAAATAAACAATACTTGCGGGAAGTTTTAATTTCTTGCTTTAATTGGAAGAAAAGTGCAGCTGAAGCTCAACGATTGCTTGCAGAAGTGTATGGTGAACCTGCTCAAAAAAAAATCATGTTGTGGATGGTATCGACGCTTTAAAAGCGGTGATTTCAGCGCTGACAGACCGCGTCGAGGTCAACCAAAAAAGTTTAAAGACGAGGAACTGGAGACATTACTGGATGAAGATTCATATCAAACGCAAGAAGAACTTGCAAAAACGTTGGGTGGGAGTAACTCACCAAGTCACTTCAAAACCTTTAAAAGCATTGGGATTCATTCAAAAGCAAGGAAATTGGGTACCACACGAATTAAAGCCAAGAAACGTTGAAAGACGATTTTGCATGTCGCAAATGCTGCTTGAACGCCATAAAAATAAGTCATTTTTGCATTGAATCGTTACTGGTGATGAAAAATGGATTCATTGCGATAATCCAAAACGAAAAAAATCTTACGTAAAGCCTGGCTAGCCATCAACATCAACGACGAAGACAAATATTCATGGTGCCAAGGTAATGGTTTTGGTGGGATTCGACTGGTGTTATCCATTACGAGCTGTTAAAACCTGGTGATTCTATTACGGGCGAGCTGTACAGACACCAATTAATCCCTTTGAAGAGAGCAATCGCCGAAAAACGACCAGACATGAGTCTATAATATTACATCATGACAACGCTAGGCCTCATGTTGCAAGACCAGTTAAAAGCTATTTGGAAAACAGCGGCTGGGAAGTTTTACCTCACCCGCCTTATAGCCTTATAGCCCTCTTCTGACTACTATTTGTTTCGATCGATGCAGAATGCCCTATTGGAATACGCTTCAATTCAGTTGAAGGAATCAAGAATTGGCTTAGTTCGTTCTTAGCCTCATAGGATGAACAGTTCTTTTTGGAAGGAATTCATCAATTGCCCGAAAGATGGGGAAAAATTTGTAGCTTCCGATGGACAATACTTTGAATATGTTAGTTCATTTTGATTATAAAATAAAGGCTTTTTACAAAAAAAAGTAACCGAATTAAGTTGCACACCCTATACAATCGAATGATATGAAATCATTGAATTGTACTGTACCCCAACTTACGAATCGAACAGCAAGATGGTCGAGAGAAGGATATAATGTTTTTAAACCACGTAAGGTGGCCAAGCCATCGACTTTCGTGACTGAATCTTCGACTTGTGCCACCGCGACGACGACGATGAATGAAACGATTGATAAAGAATCAAATGATATAAAAACCAGTGAAAAACATTGTACACCCTCTTCTTTTTTTTAATATAAAATATATTTGGAACAATATTAAAATACAGAACAGTCTTCGAGAGCCCTATCACTAGTTCCTATGATTATTATCTATATAATTATCTAAATTGTACAATTTTGATCCTAATATGGACCCCCGTGGACATAACTAAAACAAATGCATAAAATAAGAATTTGAATTTTCTTTAATGTATATACGGGAGCTGCTTATCTATAAACTCAAGACATTTTCTAAAGTGTTCTTGTGGAGAAATTAAAATTTTCAAATCTTTAAAGGTTATTTAAAATTTGGTATAATAATTCTAGTGTTGTTTCAGTAAATTCGTTTGTAAACGATTTTCCAACAAAAAATATGGGAAAGTAAGCCATATTACTTTCCCATATTTTTACTAATAGCATATAAACGTGAAATACTACTCGTGTGTATGTTTCTTTATTAAATCGTTTTAACTGCGTCTTAGTTCTCCGCAATGTGTAAAAAAGGCTTTTTTTGTTCACATCATGTTCTTCCTCCAAAATAAAACTTTCTGCCCATTTCTGATTAGGAAAACTTATTTTTCGACTACACCTCGTAATTTATGTTACATATATTGAGGAAGTGTGACTTAGAAATGTGGAACTGCATTCCAAAAATATATTTTTTATGAACAGCTTGCCGACTTCTAAGAGAATTGTTCTTAGAACCAGAGTCTTTGGCATTGAACACGAGGCATCTCCAACCTTGTTCAGTTAAACTAGTAACTATTGTCTTCTATGTTTGTGTGACAAAGTTGGTGTTTTTTTACTTGAATGATAGTTGAAAGGAACTACAATCTTTTGTCAGTAGACCCTAGAAAATTATCTAGCTACCAATATTTATCATGTCATTTATCATAAATCAGGAGACAAACTAGACATGGATTATTCTCCATTTTTAGATCACGTGAAAATTTAATTTGGCAAATATCAACGACCAGTTACACAACTTGATTTAATGTGGCTTATATTAGTTAATAAGAGCCAACTTGTAGAAGCTAACGACAAAGAAGTTACAGAAAGTAAAGAATGAATATCAAAGTGTTGGCTAAGATACACTGAGACAACCTTGGTAAATTGGCGATACGGCAAAAAAGAACCGAAAGAATTCTTTCAATACATCACCAAACAAAGCGAGTTCTTTGAGATCACGGTGGTAATTTAAGAGAAGATGATTTTATATTGGGTATACTGGAAGAAAACCCATAATGATAGATTATTTACATTTTGAATCTCGCCACCATCTGATACACAAGATGGTGTAAGTAGAAAATTGACACTACAAAATTTAAATACGAGTTATGTGAGCGACACTATGACGTAACCTAACAGATTGAAAGGAGGAAAAAGACCAACTTAGAAGTTAGTCTGTCTATTATAGGTTCTTGCGTCATCGAAAAACCAATGAGAATATTGTTCAAAACAATATATAATTGAGATTCAGTATAGCTGCATCAAAACAACGTAACTTTTTGGGAATAAATAATAAATTGATGGAAGTTATAGACAAAAGAACCTACAGAAGAACTGAGAATAGAGAAAGAGTTTCGTTGAACAAATTGAGAACTGATGTAGTAACACACGAAGAAGCAAAAAGACAACCGAGCAAAATGAAAAGAATTCATAGGAATGGAGAGAAAACAGATTTTGAAAAAGTTTACAAAAAATTACATATTTGACGACACTTCCTAATGAGATCTCTAAGGGTCACTAAAGCACCTATATAAAAAGGAAAACAATAACGAAGAGAATGTCTAATAACAAATTCTGAAATAATATAAACAGCGAAGCTATGATTATTATGAAGCAGCCAAGTCTGGAGAAAATAATGTTATAAACGCGAAAAATACTCAAATTAACCAACCATGTTTTTACTAGTTCAATGTTAAGCTTTTGTTTCATCACGCCTAGGTTTTAGGTTCGAATCGGAGAGTTCGAGTTTTTTAGTGGTTTGAGGCGAATGGCGACAGCTAGAGACCTTAATCGAATCACAAGCACGGACGTAATAATAATTCATAGTCTTCTAATGTTTCCTATAAACGACGTTAAATTGCTAGAGGATGGAAAAACCATAGATTGGTGCTAATTATTTTAAGTACTAAATATTACACTGTAGCTTACTAGTAACTATTACATTTTCTTTCAAAATAGGGGCGAAAATATTTTAACCACAACTGTATATTTCCTAAACACTGTGAAAATCAAGACGGCAGCATATAAGGAAAAAAACCTTGCCTTGCCGGAGGGCCATCACTAACGATAATGGCCTTCGATGAGGCGTCTTTTTCTCTTGATGCTCGGCTGAGTGTGTAGTATCTGCTCCGACTGGCTGTCCTGCCATTGCCATCATTTGTAAAGCGTCGTCTTCCCGAAAACCGGGAGGGACCCGCGCAAAGGACATTAGGCATTTCCCGAATAAATACATTAAGAAGGAGATAGAGATGAGTCGTAATCTAAGGATTATCGACGACAAAGGACGCCAGAAAAAAGATAGGAAATTTCGGTAGAACGGAGCATCTACGAGAAGAAACATATTTTATCTTTTCAACTGTGCGTGGAGTGTCGGAAAATTGTGTTTAAATTTTATCTAAAAGGATGCACCAATTAAGCCTGCTATAGAGTCAGCAAAAAAAAATTGTTAATCGTCGACGATTCTGAATATCATCAATCTTCAAAATATAGCTTGTCCAAAACGACTACAAACACTACAAATTATTCAAAGGCAAAAATAATAAAAATTGTTGCTGTTTCTATTTACTTAATTAAAGCTTATTACACATGATATGAGAAATAAGTTAGACCAAGAACTATGGTAATGGAAGTCTTTTCCATGTCAAACAAATGAGCATGATTGGCCTTGAGTTTATAAAGAGTGGGCCATCTATCGGTTTAAATTTGAACCACCAGTTATTTCGAATCTGGCAATACTTATGTCATTCTATTCTGTCACAAAATTCAGTATATTATCTCCACTGAACGAAATGAATCGATTTACGCTTGAGCAACGTTTGGATTTATTGGAAATTTATTTCCAAAACAAAGACAATTGGTTGGAAATTGCACGAAAATATCGTACAAAATTTGGTCGCAGAGAAGGACCAACAGTGCCCGGTGTACGCAAGTTTATTGCTAAAGTTCGTGAAACTGGTTTCATTGTTGATGCGCCAAGACGTGAGCGTGCTCGTACAGTGCGTACACCCGAAAATATCGAAGCTGTGGCTGAGAGTGTGCGTGAGAATCCATCAACATCAACTAGTCATCGTTCTCAAGAATTGAACATTTCACGCACCAGTCTACGTCGAATTTTGCGAAAAGATCTCGGTATGACGCCTTACAAAGTTCAATTGGTTCAAGAGTTGAAGCAGCATGACCATCCGCTTCGTTTTCGCTTCGCTAGATGGGCCAACGAGAAACTGCACAATGATGTCGATTTTGCCAAAAAAATCATCTTTTCGGATGAAGCTCTTTTTCATCTTGGTGGGTACATTAACAAGCAAAATTGCCGTATTTGGGGCTCAGAAAACCCACACGTGGTCTTACAGAAGCCAATGCACCCATTACGAGTGACTGTTTGGTGCGGCTTGTGGAACGGAGGCATCATTGGCTCATATTTCTTTGAAAATGAGGACGGCGCAAACATTACGGTCAATGGAGACACCTACCGCACTATGATAACCGATTTTTTTGTGCCCCGCGATGTAAACGATGTTTGGTTTCAACAGGATGATGCAACTTGCAACACTTCTCATGCCACAATCGATTTATTGCGTCAAACGTTTGATGGCCGTTTAATTAGCCGAAATGGTGATGTAAATTGGCCGCCAAGAAGCTGCGATTTGACACCATTGGACTATTTCCTGTGGGGCGCCGTTAAAGACAAGTGTTATGCCGACAAACCAGAGACAATTGAGCATTTGAAGGCCAACATTCGTGATGCCATTGCCGAGATACGACTCCATACACTCGAAAATTGGTCCGATCGAAGGGGGTACTGTGAGGCCAGCCTCGGCAGACATATGAATGAAATAATATTCCACCTCGAACCGGAACAATTGTACTGCACAACAAAAACATAAATTTGGCAAAATTTCAAACCGTTTTTGTTTTATTGCATTTTTAAATTTAAACTTTTAAATGGCCTACCCGTTATATTTGCAATAACTTTTAAACAATTCCTTACAAAAGATTAATTTTTGCGGAGATAAAGTTGACAAAGTAGAATATACTTTGCTGATCACATTCCTGTCGAAAAATTTGCTTAGGGGTCTAATCCTCGATGAGGAAAACCAAGAAATGCTTGTAACAGCAAAGGTCTGTCCAAAAAGTAAAATTAGTTCAATTAAGCTGGAAAAATTGGAAACGATTGTAATGAACTGAACAGGGTGTATCTTTGCAGAAGTTGCCAGGAAAATTTAAGACAAAGCAATGGACCTATAGACAGCATCTTATTAAAAACGAATTCAAAATATTACAAATGTAATCGGCTTCAAATTACCAATAAGCCAACTACATAAAAATTCTTTTCAACAAAAGAAACTAAAGTTTGTAGTTATCACATCAAATATAGATACCGTCATAGATGAAAAGTATTTTATTTTATGCAATTTTGGATGTCTGAAAATGCTGGATCTTTTAACAAACAACAAAAGCACCGGACAATCAATATGACAAAGAAGGTCATTTATAAATAGTATAAACAGCAAAGGACCCAAATTAGATCCCTGCGGCACGCCAGACCTCAAAAAAAAATCATAAGAGGAATAGCCATTGTATGTCGTGTAACAGCGTCTCTCAGTTAGGTAAGATCGTAATAGGTCAGTTGAAGCAGGAACCAAACCAAAGGAAGCCAGTTTATGCAACAATAATCGGTGGTCTATACTATCGAAGGCCTTTGAAAGGTCAGTATAAATAACATCGACTCGACTACGCCCATCCAAGAACTCACACACATACTGTGCAAGAGTTGCCAGGTTGGTAGCTGTGGATCGACCTAATGCCAATATCAAGACGTGCATTCTAATAATATTCATTGTATTGTTCCAATTACTTTTGAATGAAATGAAGCTACAGATTCATATGCAGAAAAGAGAGATGAAAGACTCTGAACAGACCAATATATAAGAAGTTACCAAATCTATTATTTGATGAAGAAAATCTAACAGTTCTTCCGTTGTTGCAAGTTGAAAGTCATAAGTATGGACATTTTACAAATAGTATACACCTCAATTGCCTAACAAATAGTCTTAAAATGCTTCAAAGCTGAAGACTAACTTAGATCACACATTGTAAAATTAAATTGTTTGCTTTAAAGACCTAAGGACAATATTATGACGTGTTTCCTATATTTTCGCATTTTCGCAATTACTTTTGTAAATAATTTTGTAAATTGGAATAGCTAACACAAAATGAAAGAAAACATATAATGATAGACGCCAATCAGTTGGCTGTTTTCAATCGCTTTTTAAGTTAGAGATAAGTACACAATCTTCACAAGGAGGAAATCAGAAAATTACTGTTCAGGTATTGGATTTTTATAGAAAATAATCGGGAAAGTAATATAAATAAACCAATGTATAGGAGGTTGATAATACTTCGTCAAGATAACCAAGCAGGACCAATTTCTATCTAGACTAACTAGGCACTAATTACTGCCCATATAGAAATTATTAAATATCAGATTATCTACCCACGGTAAATAAAAATCCTTCGCCTAGTGGCGACTCCTCAAACGCGTCTCCGACGTGATAAGACGCCTTTCTGTCGGTAAAACGGTCGAGGTGTTACCCATTCCAAGACTTACGATTTTATTTCGAAAAATAAATCCCATAATTGAAAAAAAGGTAATATCATATGTAAGTATATATTAGAGAGGTAAACAGAAGGAAACGTTAACTGATAATTGCGAATTGGAGAGCGTAAATATGCATATCTACGTATTTAACGGAACCGCACGCGTAGTTTTCTATTTTGTCAGTTTCGTTGTTTTATGAAAGCCCTTGTAGATTATACGAGGTCTATTCAAAAATGAAAAATACAGATACAGCGACTTGAAATGAAAAAGAGGCGATCAATATTAATAAATGCTTCGTAAAAAAATCAAGATATCGGACCACAGAAAAAGTTATATTGATTTTTGAGGAGTAGACAAAAGTGCTTCATATTGTAATCAAAATATTTTTTTTCAACAAGATAATGTTATTTATATTAAATTATATCTTACATTGGACATAAGTTACATATTATAAGAGTCTTATTTAAAGCAATCATCACACGTTTGTTAAAATTACAAAAATTAAAAATTTCTGCGCTGGGATAGGACTTGAACCTGTATCTGCCGTTTATTGGGCTGCTGCTGTGATTGAATTCAATGATGGCGTAACAGAAAATACTAATTTCCATTAACTTCCCATCATATAGCTCTTAATTAAATGACAGAATCATAACTATTAGGTTTGTTTTTATCGGGTGTTTTCTTAAGAGCTTGAGAACTTTCAATGATTATACAAGACCGAAATATTATTGGAGTGAATTTTTTTTATCATAATCTGGTAGATAATTTCATGGCATTTATTTTTTAAATATGATTTCCGGCATATGTCTGCCGCGGCTACGAGTTACATGGTCCATTCGATCAGTCCAATTTTTGACTAGTTTTTTCGATAAATCTGGCCGTATCGCGTCAATGGTGGCTAGAATATTGGCTTCCAATGCTTCAAGAGTTGCTGGTTTGTCTGCATAAACCAATGACTTAACATAGTCCCATAAAAAGTAATCCAGATGCGTTAAATCGCACAAACGAGGGGACCAGTGAACAGGATCACTTCTGTAAATAAAGTTGTCACCGAATTGATTTTGCAATAAATCGATTGTTAAGCGCGCTGTATGGCAAGTTGGAATTTAATTTTTGGAAAGAAAAATTCAGTCAGCATGGGTCGATGGGGCTCGTCATGCACCGTAACGGAAGCTTCTTCTTCATTTCGAAAGAAATAAGGACCGATGATGCCGACAGCGTGTAAGCCGCACCAAATAGTCAATTTTAATGGATGTAATGGTGATTCGTTAACAGCTTGAGGATTGTCTTCGTTCCAAATACGACAATTTAGTTTATCGACGTAGCCATTTAACCAGAAATGAGCTTCATCACTAAACACAATTCCTTGATAAAAATGCCCATCTTCGGCCAGTTTCAAATGAGCCCAACCAGCAAAAATGCGACGCAAACGATGGTCGTTTGGCTTCAATTCTTGCACGAGCTGTATTTTATAGGCACGTAAGCCAAGATCCTTACGTATAATTTTCCACGTAGTCGAAGGACAAAGGCCAGTCTTCTTCAATACTTCGCGCTACAGCAGCAATATTCTCTTCAGTACGCACATTTCTTTGTCTCGTTGATGGTTTTGAATCGAGAAGAGTAAAATAAGTGCGAAAACGATCAATAACTACACTAATTTCTTGCTCACTAGTCCGATTATGTTGACCGCAAGGTGGATGAAGTGCTCTATGAGCTTCGCGAATAGATTTATTTTTTTTAAAGTAAATTTCCACAATTTGAAGCGTTGTTCTGGCGTTAAACGATTCAGGACGACCTGCCAAACCTTACTGAACAGAAATGTCAACACAGTTTGACATTATCAGCTGTCAAACCGTAGTTATCGATATCGATCGTTCTTATGCAGCTTAGAAAACACCCATTACATTATTTTGCTTTTATGTACCTTTACCCCCATTTTCAGTTTGCCTATACCCTCCAGCCATATATTTATCAGCTTCTGTATTTTAGCCTTTCTTCTTTTTTTCATTTTAGACACTTTAAAGGTCAGAAATTAGCCAAATTTAATATTACCATAAAAAAGATAGCAGAATATAATACTAAGCTATTTCCAAAAGATGGTGTTAGGAGTTCTGTTTCATTTCCCATCGTATCATTTTCATAAAAGTGGCGTTACATTTTGCTAACTAAGTTCATCAAACTCGAATTCTTTATGATAAACTGGAACAATGGATATCTTCATGGATATAAAAAAAGCACCTTAAATTGACGAGTATTGAAGATATTTATAAATGGACTTTAAATAAAACAATGGTTTTGAATCGAGAAAACGATCAATAACTGCACGAATTGCTTGCTCATTAGGCCGATTATGTTGACCGTAAAATGAACTTCGCGAACAGATTTATTTTTCTCAAAGTAAATTTCCACAATCAGGAAGCGTTGTTCTGGCGTTAAACTATTCATGATGACTTGCCAAACCTTACTGAACAGAAATATCAAGACAGTTTGACAATACCAGCTGTCAAACCATAGTTATCGATATCGATAGCTCGCATGCAGCTTAAAAAACATTATAATAAGATTTATGGCGTATTAAAAAACTAGACGTGGTCTATTTGGTCGCGTATTATCCAATAATGAAAATTGAGTTTCAAATTTTTCAATGGTACAATGAATTGTGCGTTCGGTGAACCAATTATGTAGACTATAGGTTGCCTAAGAGTGCGAAACACATTTCTCGTGGAATGCTGATTTTCGTAATTCATTTGAATAATTTATAGACGCGGTGCTGGACTGTGTCTTTCCATAATAAAATGTCACACAGTACTTAACTAAAATAGCATGAAAGTTTGACACAACTCACGATATATCAAAAAAAAATCGCTATTGAAAAAAGTACATCGAAATGAATCACCCATTACAAGCGAGAAATTTTTAAGAAAACCCACGAGAAAGCAAATTAACGGGTGAACCTCGTATTTAGTAACACTTTATATATCTCGGGGCTATGCTTTCGATGCTATATCATTCATATTTTCTCAGATATTATTAATTATCGTCATCGTTTGTACGTTATTAAAATGCGTTGTTAATAATTAGAAATACGTATCTAATATTTCTAGTTATTAACAACGCATTTTAAAAATAAAGTTCATCAATTATATTATTGATACTTCCTTTAATTATGCGCCGTTTACCGTTAACATTAATCCACTTAATTTACCATTAAGTATATGTATATTAAATAAGGATAGGATAATAATTAGGCGAGAAATGTAATTTTAAAAACCCGGAAAGCTATCCTCATCAACTTTTCAATCATTTACATAAAGCCACACAAACTAAAATATATGTACATACATGTATATATAGAGAGGTATTTATTGCTTAACAAACTGATTGATCAAATCAGGTTCTGCATTCAATATAAATACACTTAACGTACATATCTATGTATACATCACATCGACAACCATGGTATTAGGATTGTATCATTTCATTTTCTTATTCTCGCCGAATCTTTGTTTGATGTTTTATATACACCCGTCAAGTTTCTTCAGGTGCTCTCTTCCCATAACCTAAGCGTCTCCGTCGCACAAGCAGATTGATTGATTCTTGTCATTTGACTATCTTTATCTTTGCGCTGTCTTTTCATCTGCATAGTTCGACTGGTGTTGTTTCTTCTGCTTCTGCTGCTGTCTCGTCGTTGCTGAGTTTTTGAAAATTGATTAAAACGAAAGATTAGAAGAAGGCAGAAGTTACGGAATGCCACTCGGATAAAAATAAAAAATCTTCAGTAATGTACAGTTATTAATTGGTTAATTGCAATGACTTGTTTCACGTTGAACTAGTTTAGAATTATAATTCGTTTTAAATGAAACTAAGTAAAGAAGTTCACGATTAATTAGACTCTGGATTAAAGATTATTAAATATGAATAATAGCAATAAGTCAAGAGCTTGTAGGTTAATATGTAACGGGTCCAATAGGGAGTTCCGAACTTTAAGAATTGATAGCGGCCATATTGTTGAAGCTGCATTTGTCGAATTGGAAGTCATTTATTCAGTATGTTGTGCCAAATCACCAAGGACGGATATAGCGCTCAACAACATGTGCAAATGATAAAATTTTTTGATCAAAATGGGTGTTCTGTTCGGGCAACGCTCCGCGCGTTTTTGCCCATTTTACGGTCACCATAATCGTCCTACCAAGAGTATTCGCACTGTGGTGGATAAATTTGAGTCCACTGGTTCAGTAAGCAATGAACCAACATCCGTACGACGACGAAACGCAAGATCTGCCGAAAATATCGCCGCCGTCCGTGAGAGTGTGCAGGAGAATCCGAGGCAGTCGATTTCGCATCGCTCACAAGAACTCCGCAGACCACAACTTGGCGAATTTTGCGTCGTGACTAGGGTCTGCACTCGTCCAAAATTCAACTGATCCAGGAGCTGAAGGTAAACGACCATAGACAAGGACGTGTGTTCGCTGAATGGGCTCTGGAGCAGTTGGAAAATTTCATCAAAAAATGATCTTTAGTGATAAGGGCCATTTTTGGATGAATGGATACGTCAACGAACAAAATTGTCGAATTTGGGACGATACCAATCCACATAAGATCCAAGACCGTACAATGCATCCCGAAAAAGTTATTTTTTGGTGTGGATTTTGGGCTGACGACGTCGTCGGTCCATATTTCTTTGAGGACGACATTGGCCATGGCCATCACCGTCAACGGCGAGCGCTATAGGTCAATGATTACCAACTTCTTTTGGCCTGAATTGGATGACATGGACACCAACGACGTGTGGTTTCAACAAGACGGCACTACGTACCGCACAGCTCATGCCACATCGGACTTTCTGCACGAGCGATTTGAGGGCATGAACATCTCACGTGGAGGTGATGTGAACTGGCCACCGAGATCGTGCGATTCGACCCCGTTAGAATTTTTCTTGTGGGGTTTTCTTAAGTAGCAAGTCTATGCGAATAAGCCACAAGCTACAGCGGCCCTCAACGCCAAATAATCCATGCCATTGGTCAAGTTCAGCCTTATTTATGCGCCAGAATCATGGAAAATTGGACATTTCGCATACGCGCCACCCAGCGAAGCCACGGTGGATATTTGCACGATGTTATATTCCATACATAATGGCATCGATAGGCCTTTCAAACGAATAAAAAATTTCGATGATATCTCACACACACTTTGTTTTATTTAAATTTAAAGATAGGAGGCGCTTAATGAAAAATTCGTTAGTACAGGCGTTTATGTTGGTCAAACAGGAAGAACTTTCGACGAACGTATACCAGGACATTAGTAACTTGTACATAAATAAAAGAAAATGATTTTTCTTTCCATAACCATTTAATTAATAATGAGCGTAAGTCAAATTTTGAATGTATGTAGAAGGAAGATATAAACTATTTTTTTTAAATGTTTAAAAGTCAATAATCTTAAAGAATCAAAAATAATTTAATAAACGAACAAACTGTGGTAAACGATTTACGGAGAACAAAAATGTAACCCAGAAGGATGTTCTTTTCCCATTTCCCAACTTTTTTAACTTATTGCAATTTCAGTTTATAACACATTGTGTAAAATATCGTTCTCTTTAGAGGTCTACACTGTATGTTATTACAAATACATCGTTTTTTCAGTGGACCTTTCAATTTTCTGCACTACATGTTAACTACTTTTTTAGTGAATATAAGCGATATTTTATTGATTGGGGCGTATCTGTAACTATCCAGTCGTGAAAGCCTACGAAATTTAAAATAATTAAAGTATGCAGTAACCCTTTTTTGTTATCCTTCGGAAAATGATGATCAACGAACAGTTTTAGAAAACATCAGAATGAAACTATATGTACGTAAATTCCAGTTGAACTTAGGAACACTCAAAATAAATCCTATAAATGTAATAAACAAACGAATGAAGCAAAAAAAGACAATCTACCTGACACAGATACAAAATAAATCTCCCATTTCCGATACGACAATAAATTAAGCCATAACAAATTTATTAAATTCCCCATAAATTGACGGAACTACAACGAAAGACCCCAACAATATTGTACGTCGCCGTCAGGGCATTAGCCACGTCCTGACCTACATTTTGTTTGACCCATATACCTCCCCTCGCTGGCGAAATTATTGGGGTAATAGAATAGAGAAATATGTATTACAAGGAATACACGATTTGTTTTACGAACGTCGACCCTTGCTAAACGATGTTGATGTTTATAATATTAGTCTGTGTGTACAATACTAATGAAAATAATTTCGAAAACTTACTTTTTCGAAATCATTTTAGATAGATTTGAGCACTTTATTACATGAAAATAGTAACATTGAATGTAAAATATGTCAATTAGGTCCTAAATCTAATACATCGCGTTTTTCAATATGGTCATAAAAATTTTGTATTTAAATTAAACACAGAATAATTGAGATATTGGACCGAGATTTATTCCAGGTGCAGCACACATGTTGCATTTAACTATGGAATTCGATCTTGTTCATTTGACCACCGCGAGCACGTTTGCAGCGATCGATTCTTTGGACCCAATTTTCCACAACTCTTTCACACATATTGGCCGGTTCGTTGACAATTTCGCCTTCGATACTGTATCTGAGCTCCTCTAACGTTGTTGGATTGTTGACCAACGATTTCCCGAGATTACACGGTTACCGAGCTTCCCCTTCAATAGATCAATTTTTTGACCAGCTATGTGGCATGTGGCAAAATCTTGTTGGAACCGCATATCACTGAAGTCAAGTCCATCCAATTCTGGCCAAATACGAGGGAGCGTTTTTATATTCGCGGAATGAGCGGGTTGTAGAGTGGTGAGTAGGCGCATTGGGGGCGTGGCCTGTGCAGCGACTCATGATTAGTATAAATACGAAGTTTCATTGTTATTAGACAGTTAGTCTTTGAGCTATCGTCAACCAAGTAACATAATCAGGAGTGAAAAGTGAAATATGGAAAAAATCGAATATCGTGCCGTTATAAAGTTCCTTACCAGGCAAGGAAAATCAGTCGCGACCATAATGAATGAGATGTCATTGGTTTACGGCGACTCTTGTCCAGGAAAAACCATGGTGTACAAGTGGCATAGTTTATTTAAACGAGGAAGGGAATCCCTTGAAGACGACCCGAGGCCGGGCAGGAGCATTGAGGTGACCACGCCAGCACTTATCCAAAAAGTTGAACAAATTGTACTCGAAGATGCTCGACTAAAGAAGAAACAACTCGCAGAAATGGTTGGAGTATCCGATACAACAATTTTTAAAATCCTACACGATCATCTCGGCATGTCTAAGGTCAGCGCAAGATGGGTGCCGAGAATGCTCACGCCGCCGCAAAAACAACAGCGCCTAGAGTGTTCGCGTGCATTTTTGGACATCTGTAATGAAGACAAGGATGGTGTATTGAGTGGAATTGTTACTGGAGACGAAACTTGGGTTCATCATTATGAACCTGAGTCCAAACAAGACTCCATGCAGTGGCATAAAAAGGGCACGGCACCTCCCAAGAAATTTAAAGTGTCACAATCAGCTGGGAAACTCATGGCAAAGGTATTTTGGGACTCGGAAGGAATATTGTTGATTGATTATAAAGATAAAGGTGTTTCTATAACCGGAGAATATTACGCTTCAATATTAGAGCGACTAAAAAAAAGCAATTAAAGAGAAAAGACGGGGAAAATTGACAAAAGGTGTTCTGCTTTTGCACGACAACGCGCCCGTCCACAAGAGCCGCGTTGCGTTAGCTGCCCTGCATAAGGTGGGCTTCGAAATTGTGAATCACCCACCCTACAGCCCAGACCTGGCCCCAAGTGATTATTAACTGTTTCCGAAAATGAAAAAAGAGCTGCGGGGTAAAAAATTTACTGCCGATGATGAAATCAAGGAGGCAGTTTCGGCGTATTTTGCAGATAAAGAGAAATCATTTTTTTTATGAGGGTATAAATAAATTAATTGAAAGATGTGAAAAATGTATCCGTCTTGCAGGTGAATATATTGAAAAAGAAAAATAATTTGGTTTTTTCATTTCCACCCCTTGTCCCCCATTCCGCGAATATAAAAACGCTCCCTCGTATAGTCTCCAACATGGCACGATAGCGAACTCTATTGACCGTAATATAGCGGTCATTTTCATCGGCGAAAAGATATGGTCCAATCATACCCCCGGCATGAAATCCACACCACACAGTCACTTTTTTTGGTTGTAATGGAATCTCTTAAAGCACATGTGGGTTTGTTGCAGTCCAATAACGCATATTTTCCTTATTGCCAAAGCCATTAATCCAAAAATAAGCTTCATTGCTGAAGATGACTTTTCGACGAAATTCAGGATTTTCTTCAAACTTTACCACAGCCCAATCGGAGAAGTTGCAGCGGTTTAAATGATCAAGAGGCTTCAGTTCTTTAGTTAATTTGATCTTGTAAGGATGTAAGCCAAAATCTTCACGCAAAATTCGCTACGATGTGGTTTGAGAAATTCCCAATGCCTATGAATGGCGTGAAATCGACTAATTTGGTTCTTTATTTAATTTGATCTTGTAAGGATGTAAGCCAAAATCTTCACGCAAAATTCGCCACGATGTGGTTTGAGAGATTCCCAATGCCTGTGAACGGCGTGAAATCGACTAATTTAGCTCATTTTAAACTGAACAGCTTACAGCTGCGATATTTTAAGTACTTCAACCAGTACGCTGACTGACTGGCACAGGAACATCCATTGGTGAATATTTTAACTCGAATTTATTCACAACACATACAGCTTGTCTGGTAGGACGATTATTACGACCGAAAATTGGAGTAAGCGCTCTTAAAGTTACGACCACCGACTTAGAATTGCGGTAGTGATTTTTAATAATTTATCATGGTGAAGTTTATGAACTTTAAGGCCCTCCTCACTGCGCTCGTCGTGTCCTAAACTGGACTCATGCGATACGACTTGACTTATGACATTCGTTCGTTAATATACTGTTTCGCGGATGTAAAAGTGCACTAATTGTGCGGGGGAATGCTTTGAAAAATAAAAAATTATATATTACTTCACTAGGTTTAACAGAAAGGGAACAGTCTTCACATTTCTGTGAGCAAATTTATTCGTACACTCGGTATATTTATTCGACAGGATACATATGTACATACATCTAATCTATGTACTAAATAATTTTGAACGTGTCTGTATATACCTAAAAATTTCATCTCTATCGCTTCTCAATACAAAAGTTCAACGTCTTTGAGCAACAGATATGGGACGCACGATTTTCGTACATGTTTGACGACTTATCAGCAGATAATTCTCGTGCGTTAATTGCGCGAAAGAATTCGGAAGCTTATCATCAAGACCATTGTATATACACGTACATGCTTATCGCTTGCATTTGGTACACTATTTTGACTTGACGCGATGTTGCGAAAAAGTTCTAGCGACCTATTAACATCCGGCATTTGAGTTTGTTAAAATATACAACGTGATGAAAAAGAAAAGGAAGTAGAAACGAAAGGGAAAATAGGATGAAAAGGCGGCTACTCAGATTACATGATTCTATGTATTGTTTGTAAACATTTTTTAAAAATTAAATTTTGTTTGTGGTATTATAAAAAAATAACAATTTGTAATGTGCACAGTTTAAATAAAACAAGTTTACCTCAATCAAAGTATGTGTTTAATGTTATGTTACAACATATACAGTCTGTCGCAGAGAAAACCCAACTTTTTAAAATAAAAATAAAAGTTTTCTATTTTTATAAAATTCATTTATTTTATTCAAAGTAGTCGCCTTGGGCTTCAATACAACGTTCCACATGTGTACAATTAACATGTCGAATGAATTTTTAAGTTCATCTTTAGAGATGTCCTTCAAGATTACTGTCGATGCCTTTTTAAGGGCGTCGACGTCGGCATAACGCTGTCCTTTCATAGGCAAATGTAGTTTGGACAATAGATAGAAATCACAGGCGTCCAAATCGGGTAAATACGGCGATAGTTAAAAGGTCATTTGTAGTTAGAAAATCACTGACAAACTTCGAGCATTATAATGTAACAAACGCCAGCTTCCATTTTCACGATATTGAGGGTGCACAAGACGACTACGCGCCAAAAGACGCTTCATAACACCAAGATAATAGATAGCATTGTCTGTTTGACTAATTGGTACAAACTCTTTGTGTACCATGCCTTTCGAATCATAGAAACATATCAACATTGTCTTCACTTTCGACTTCTCAAACTCCTTTTTTTCGGTCTTTCTTCGCTTGGATAATACTATTCAAAACTTTGACACTTGGTCTCTGGATCATATTGAAAACACCTTATCTTATCACCAGTTACAATAAAATAGCTGTAGTTTTCGTCCTTCTTTGTCTTTAATCAAGTCTGTATAATGTTGAATTCGGAGCAGTTTTTGATCGTCAGTAGCTTGTGTGGTATAAACTTTGCACAAATCTTTCTCAGTCCCAAATACTGTGTCAAAATGCGATGAATTGAATCTTTAGAAATATCTAATTCTATCCCCACATATCGCAATGAGGATTTCGGCTCATTTCTGATAAATACACGCACAAGTTCGATGTTACTATCCGTAACCAGATTTTTTTTTTACACCAGGATGTTCGTCGTCATTTATTTCCATACGACCATCTTTAAATCGTTTACATCACTCATACATACTCGTACGTGATAAACACACATCATCATACATTTGTTTCATCAAATTAAACGTTTCAGTAAACGATTGAAACAGAATTGGATATTTGCTCTTTATTCAAAATTCATTTTTCGACTAATGCCAAAGACACATTGTTACTTTATGGGCAATTTCTCTGCTTCTAATGATACAAATGTCATGATATTTTAACGTAACATTGGTGAAAGATCTACCTTACCGACGCATATTTTTTTTAAAAGATGGCGCCACTAAGAATTACTATTTTCAAAAAGTTAGGTTTTCTTTGCGACAGACTGCAGAATAATCTGCATTATGGCATAATAAAAGAAAAATGGTAATCATGTTTAGTTTTAAGGCATCTTCTCAGTAAATAGTATGATTTTGATCCCGATTGAACTCAAATTTAAGAAACCTAAACTAATTTAGACAATCAAATGTAATTGCTGGATACCCAATAATTAACCACCTATAATTTGTCCCAAAAAGCCAAGACGCAGTCATCTATATTCATATTCCGAATGATGACGGTGTGTTCTCTGGAATTCTTGGACGCGCGTTGTCTGCTGAAAAGACACGATGTTTTAACGAGATCATACTCATCGTCTTCTGGAGTTGGTATGTCACTGAATAATGTAGAAAATATCTAGCGCTAGTCAAGATTCAGATTTATGTATAGTCTAGTGCAAATGGCATTATCCTACAGTGTCTCAAAACAAATTAATTTTAAATAAATACAAAAAAATCGGAATCCCAAGCAAACAGAAAGACGAATCAGATAACCCATATTTTCAACATAAATTTCAGAGATCGATATTGCCTTCCTTCAGCCTCAGATATATTTTCTTAATAGGTTCTCTCTCCTAGGTTACAATTCATCAAGTATAAATCAAAAGAAATGGGGAAAAATGGCTTTGAATATTATCCAAGGGAATTTGCTAATACGTATATACGTAGACATCAAATGCAGCTGGTGTATTCTATTCTACTAAAACAAAGGTGCAATGTAATACGAAGCCTTCATTAGATCTAAATCATTCATTTTATTTAAAGTGTGCATTTCAAAGCCAAACGTTCTGCTAGCAAATTTGTATAAATCAGACATGTGGTAATTGAAGATCTTAGATTCATTGAGGTGGTTGTACAGCCTATACCACTGCGACCTTTCCGTATCTATTGTAGTCATCGTGCCTCTCTGGAGTCTTTTGACTTCTTTATATATGCCTGTCGAAGTTTATCTTGATTTTAGTCTTGATCCTGTTTCACTAGTTTTGTCACTTTAGGCTTAGAAATCACCTATCTGATGGAATCTATGCGGGACTACTTCTACGATGTCGGCAATCACATAGACATCTTGGTTAATTCTTTCATTCTTGACTTGTCTCTTCCCACGAAGCCTTGCAATTCTAGAATCTCTCTAGAATGTTTTATTTCACTTTTTTTCTGGGGGTAGCAGTGTAAAACTTACAGCATATCTTTAATAAAATGTTGCAGCAAGAATCGGAATCCCAGACAAAAGCTAAACTTGTTCACATATAGTTTGAAACCTAATATTGTCGAGTAGGGTGTTCTGCATTTTTTTCTGTGCAGTTTTACTGCAGGCCCATATTTAACACTGCTTATTCACTACTGAAGATGGCAACTTAGTTGTCGAAACATATATCTAATATACAAATAATAAAGTGATATGGGTTTTTTTGCTTTATGATTATCTGAATGATTATTGGTTAGCAGATATTAGTAGCCATTTTTTGAACACTAATTCATTAAGAAAATCTAAGCGTAGCATTGTCCAAATGATAATTACGCCATAACTAACAATTACAAAGACGTACATATATGCTTACCGAAAATCTAGTTACTAAAACCTGTTATTCATTTTACTATTATTTCATTTTATTATTATTTGATAAAATAAACGATAACCAACCCCCTATAATTAACTGAAAATCAGAAACGAGCCCCTAATATTGCAGCAACACACAATAAAACGGAAGTCGTAAAACAAATCGCTACCGCATTTCCTTTTCGCCCAATCCACACAGACATACTTTGGCGAAAAATAAACTACATTCATCGGCGTTATTTTCAATGGAGAGATGCCGTTTCTGTATTCCCCGGACAGCTTAGTAAACTAGGATGAAGCTCTGTGTTGCTCTTTTCACGTTCTCGATTGTCGTTTCGAGTAAAACAAGTGACGATCTCTCCGAATGTAAGGGATGGCGAGCGTAGGAAACAAAGGGAGACAAAGAAGGAAATGCAGACAGAAAGGAGACGGGCACGGTGATGCTTCATTTATTTTCAATAATGCGTAGCGCGCCGTGGAGTTCTGAATGTTTAATTTTCGGACAACGACAATAGGAGGGGGCGTTCAATTAAATGCCGATGAGTAGGAACTCTACAATTATGGGAGATTTGTCACACCTTGCTTGGTTTAATGTGCGTTGGCTTGATCAAAATACTAGTGTAAATTGAAAACTAAAAAAGAATATTTCTACAATTAATATGCTTTGCAATAACACGGGCCTACAAAAAAATACATTTTAAAAATTGTTTTAACTTTAGTCACTTTTTTGTTGAGTGTTTTTCAGTGCTGTTCTCAATAACCGTTTTTTTTTCTATCACGTAGGGTTTTCTCCCAAAAAAACAGATGCATTTTTGGAATAGTAAGCACAATACAAAAACTTATGGAATGTGTATTTTATTAAAATCATAAATAACCAAATATTTTTCATAAAAACAACACAAAATTAGTAAAATTATATGATCTTGTTTAATAGTCCTTATAGTATCCTTTTGGCTTCTCATCAAAACCTTGTTTTATGCTTCTTCTGCCGTAAGATCGTTCCTATACAATCTCAGTAGCCGCTATCATGTTCCGTGATATAGCTTTTCCAATTCCTTGATGTTTTGGTGAAATCTTTCACCCTGTTCTTGGCTGACAACACCAAGATTGTCTGGAAAGCAATCTAAGTGTGAGTGGCGAAAATGTACTTTTAGGCTTTTGTTACAGCCTACATTCTTGAAGCTTCCAACATTTCAGATACAATGACTTTGTAGTCAGGATCCTTTTTGTTCCCAAGAAATTTGGTTACAACAAACTTAAAAGATATCCATGCTGCTTTAGATTTTGGGCCCCTTTTTGTCTCAAAGTCGTCATCCTTCATAAATTTTCGGATGTCTGGTCCAACAAATACTGCTTCTTTCAACACCAGGAACCTGCTGATAAAGATATCTAAAGCATTCTCCTTCCTTTGATAAGGCCTTAATGAATTGCTTCATCAAACCCAATTTGACGTGAAGTGGAGGAAGCAAATTTTTTTTGGATCCTGAAGACTCGCCCTCTCAATATTCTTTATATCGACCTCAAAGGCTTTTCTAACTAGGCACTCTTTCTTATTGTAATGCTGTTTTCTGTCACGGCTATCCCATTCACAAAGAAAACTTGTACACTTTGTGTATCCTCTTTGCTGACCAAGCAACAGTGAAATACAGAACAAAACCTGGAAGTGGTCTTCAAGGAACTTAGCTAATCAAGTCATAAATGGACTATTTGTGGCGATTTAAAAGACGATCGCCACAAATAGTCCATTTATGGCTTGAATAGCTAAGTTCCTTGAAGACCACTTCCAGGTTTTGTTATGTTTCCTTTAAGTGAACCGAATGATCAACAGGTACTGAAGCATATTTACTGCCGTTGTGTAGAAGAACTGCTTTAGAGCTTTGAGGAGTCAATACAAAGTCTAATCTTCCGGCATATACTGAACATCGAAACTTGCCATAACTTTAGGGACGCTAATGCAATAAATTAGGTGACTTTCTTGAGCAAAGTAAGAGACGAAATCCTTTTCTCTATGTCGATACATCCAAAAAAATTTCTGATAAATTCACGCGCGAGGTCGATGTTACTTTCCGTAACCACAGATTTTGTTGCACCAGGATGTTCGTCATCATTTATGTCTCAAAACCACTGTTTATGCCGTCTGATGCCAATTTGCAATTCCTTTTTTTAAAGTCGTCGTTGATCATTTAATTCGAAACGTTTACTCCAGGGCATGCTGGGTAGATTAACAGATTTATTTGAAAACGTGGAAATATGTTGTTTTTCAACGGGACTTTCCCGAATGTAATAAAAATGCTCAGAGTGTTCATTATTTAACGAATTCAGTGTTACTCTATGGTATAGCGTCCGTTTAACTGTTTTATAACAAAAGTATTATAATATATTATATAATCTACGATAAATAAGGTAAGTAGCACGGTGGTTAGATTACTAACCACTGTGGCTATAGTAGGTTTCATAAAATACATATTTATGTTGCATTATAAGGATGCCGCGTGTACTTAATGAACGTGATATAGAAGATATTTTGTTGGAAAGTATACCTTCTGATTGCGAAAGTGTGTGCAGTCTTGAATCAGATGAAGGAGAAAATTATGAGATGCAAACGGACCCGATGGTGCTCGGTGACATACCTTCTGGGCTCCAGCTAAATCTTAAAGATGAATTTGACTCGAACGATGGCATTACCATTTCAAATTTGCCTGACACTACTGGTAGTGCTACTACGAGTGCTTCATTTACTCAAACTGTTATGAGAGAACCAAAATGGAAGAAAATTTTCAAAAGGGGGTAACCGGACATGTACACTGGGGGTAGGGGGTGTACCAAACGATATAATAGAGCTAAAGAATGTCACACCTACGCCTATTGTTTAGATTTCGATATATGTACAAGCAAGGATAGTGACAAAGTACAAACTGATCTCGGTGGTAAAGTTGTTCGACAATTTTGCATGGATCTGAAATTGAAAAATCACAAAGTCTTTATTTATAATTATTTCAATAGCTATGCCTTGCAGGAGACTTGTTCAAAGATAACATATTTGCTTGTGGTACCGTAAACTCAAATCGTAAATATTAACCTATACTAAAAGAAGACAATGCTCTAAACAGGGGAGAACACAATTACAGAGTCAGTGACATAAATATCGCCTTTCTAAAGTGGAAAGACGAAAGATCAGTTTTCATGCTTACGAACTACATAGATCCGAGAAAGACTGGTATTGTTACTAGCAGGGAACACAATATAACCAAAAATGAAGTAGCTTGTCCTGAAGCTGTGACACAATACAACAATTCTATGAACTATGTGTACAAAGTCGACCAGCTAAAAAACACTTTTGCTATAGATCGAAAATCACGTAAATGAAAAATCGAATATTTTTTCACTTTTTAGACTGTGCTATCACAAACTCCTACATTGTGTACATGGAAGCAGCTCAGTCACAAAAATTTTCGAAGAAGTTTTTACTAAGGGATTCTGGCACCAACTCAGGTGAAGAACTCTGAATTATGCTCTAAATGCTCCTACAATAGCTATGCATCTTCTCCTGTACAAATAAAGCGGCACAAACTAACTGTACCAACAGAATTACGTCTAGAAGGCAACATGCATCAGCCAGAACGAACCACTTCTCGAAGATGCGCAAAATCCGGTGCGTACTATATGGCAATGCGGCACCTGTAAAGTCCCTCTTTGTATACGAAAATATAAAACGTGTTTTTCAGATTTTCATAGAAAATAAATTTGCTTATATATTATACTAAACATTTCTTAATGATTTGTTATGCCAACAGCCATGGTGGTTAGTACGCTAACCACCCTAATTTGTAAAAGCCCAAACGGTTTTTTCTTTTTTTACATGTTTTTCATAATAAATAAACATTAATTAACCTAAAAATGCAATTGTTTCTATTCTGAAGGTATGTATAAGAAAGCGTGGCTGAAAGAGTTAAAACTGAACTTGATATTTGCTCTTTGTTCGAAATTCATTTTTCGACCAATGCCAAATACACACTATTACTTTATGCGTAATTTCTCTGCTTCTAACGATACAAAAGTCATGATATTTTGACATAACATTGGTGAAAGATCAACCTTACCGACTCATATTAATAGATGGCGTCACTAAAAATTCCGTTTTCTCTGCGACAGACTGTGCTTCAAAATAAAGTGCTTTACGGTGGGTGTAGTGGCTTAATATCCAAATTATAAATTTTATAGGAAATTTATTCCGTATGACGACAAAGGGTGATTCTGCCATAAGCAGTGTTTCTAATTAGGGGGGTGTAAATAGACCGCATCAATAAAATTTATTTTTTCTTTTAGTGCTAATTTTATTTGTTATACTTAAAGCCCTATTCCAAACATCGTCGCTATAAATTTACTTATAATTTTATTATACGAAAACTAAGAAAAAAAAGAAATACGTTTTACTTATTCCATGCAAAATTTGAAAGTATTAAGGATACATTTACACCGGTACAGATGGCATCACTAACCGTCCGTGAAGTTAAACATGCACCGCAACAAATACACAAAAAGTATTTGTTAATAATAAAAGGAAAAAAATGAATAGGAAAAAAAAACTGAACGACGAACAAAACACACCTAACTTGAGTAAAAGAGTGACAAATTCCTGACGGTCAATGGTTTGTTCAGTACGACAGTAGCGTAACAGTAGATACAGCCACAAGCACGAGCTCTGGCCAATTCCTAATTAAAAAACGAAAAAACACCCGTTGAAAAATCACATTGCTCGCAATAAATGGAGCATGCGATACGCCGCGCTGTTCGTTTTGTTGAAATGTAAATTAAGCGAAATGGAATCAACATAAAGAAAGAGAAGAATACGAGAAAAAAATGCACGAACGAAATGACAATTGAGAATAACTATTAGATAGAAGCGAGATGGAGAGAAGGAAAGTATTTAGGAGGAAAAAAAAAAGACGAAAGAACGGGGAACAGCTCAGCGGCATAACTAAATTGTCAAATTTTACGGTGGGCAACCTTAAAAAGGTTTATTTATTACTGCCACTGCATAACTACTGTTATTATTGTATAAAGTTTATGACTTGCGATCGTTAATCGTGTTTATAATTACGTTCGCCAGCACCTGTAATAATAACTGAGATGTAATATCGGCGGATAAAATATAAAAGAGATACAAGTAAACAAGGTGATTCATTCTGAAAGAAATGTTAAAGATTTAAAAGATTATTTTAATAGACACAAACGTGGCTACATTATTAGAAACTCAAATTAAAAGTTGGATTTCTTTCTCATTTTATTGTAAAATAACTAAATGAAATTTAAAATACATTTTGTTGACTTCCGCGTTTCCACTAAATAAAAATATAGTAAATATTTCTTCGAATGTTAAAAGGAATCACTCGAATATTAGTAACACCTTGTTTACTATTAGGTGCGCCACTAAGTTCTCGCTGTTTTTTTTGATGAAAATGCAACTTTATTGTGAAAAAATGTTTACAAATCAATCATTCGAAATATTGCCCACCGCTAGCGACAACTTTTTCCCATCTTTCTGGCAGAGCTCGAATACCGTCACGGTAGAAATGTTCGTCTTTTGAGGCTATCCACGAATCAAGCCATTTTGAGATGTCTTCATATGAGTGGAACTGCTGATTAGCCAGACCATGTGACATCGAACGGAACAAGTAATAATCGGACGGCGCAATATCTGGGGAATATGGCGGATGGGGTAGGACCTCCCATTTGAGCGTTTCTAAGTAGGTTTAGCGGGTTTGGTAACGTGAGGCCGAGCGTTGTCATGCTGTAGAATCATTTTTCGTGCCTCTGCTCGTATTGTGGCCGCTTTTCGCGCAGTGCTCGGCTCAATCGCATCAATTGATACCGTTCCCCAGTGATGGTTTCGTTCGGTTTGAACAGCTCATAATAAATAACACCACCCTGGTCCCACCAAATACACAGCAAAACCTTCGCAGCGTGAATATTCGGCCGAACCGACGACGTAGAAGCATAACCGGGCAGTCTCCATGATTTTGTTCTCTTTGGGTTGCTGTAATGAATCCATTTTTCATCACCCGTAACGATGCGATGAAGAAAACCCTTCCTTTTTTGCCGCTAGAGCAGTTGTTCACAGGCGAAAAAACTACGCTTAACGTCTCTTGGCTTCAAATCACAAAGAACCCAAGTTCCTTGTTTTTGAATCATCCCAATGCATGCAATCGCTGGGAAATGGCTTGGCGAGTAACTCCTAATGCTAAAGCAAGCTCTTTTTGAGTTTAGCACGGATCCTCATCGAGCAATGCCTCCAATTCAGCGTCTTGGAAGGTTATTGGTCTTCTTTCACGCGAACGGTCGTCAACATCGAAATCACCGTCTTTGAAGCGACGGAACCAATCACGGCACGTTGTTTCACTTAGAGCAGTATCTCCGTAAACTTTTTGGAGTTCTCGATGCGCTTCAGCCGCCGTTTTTTTCGAATGAAAGAAGAAAAGCAACACTTTCCGCAAATGACTATTATTTGACACAAAATCAGACATTTTCACACAACCAAAAGTATATGACACAAAAACAAAATCACAAAAGACGTTTGTTTACCAAATGTCTAAGCTTAGTTCATGACGTTTTGGTTATGTCACAATCGACCAGCACTTACTACTGGAGCCATCTCCTGAAAAACAGCGAGAACTAAGTTGCGCACCTAATAAAATAAGTAAATGAAGTTTAAAATACATTTTGTTGACTTCCGCGTTTCCATTAATTAAAAATATAGTAAATATTTCTTTGAATGTTAAAAGGAATCACTCAAATATTAATAACACCCTGTTTACTACATACACCACCGTCCATAAGCTTAATCGCCCTACACATTATTTTAATTGCGCAATGATATTAAAGAGACTGCTTATTTTCATGGCAAATTTGTTTATAAAATACTAAATTAACATACAATTCAAGCAATTGACATTATTAATCTAAGTAATATTATAATAAGTTAGCTTCAATTTTACTTTCGTCAAAGTAACCACCCCTAGCTACGATCACGGCTTCACAAACACGTGGTTTTCGTTCAATTAATCGAACGAGATATTCCTCATCGATAAGAGTTCCATGCATTTCGCAACGTATCCCAAAGATCTGTCTTGCTAGTAGGAGGTATTTTACGCACTTCACGATCCAAACAGTCCCATAACAGCTCTCTCGGATTGCAGTCCGGACTTTGGGGTGGCCATGTCTTTAATGTAAGGATTCCTCTTTCAGTTTGGTCGGCGAAAAACCTTTTTACAATCTTTTCTGTGTGTTTGGGGTCGTTATCTTAATGACAAACAAACCCCGGACCCATCAGCTCCATCGCTGATGGAAGAGCAGAATTTTTGCGCCGTTTCATAACCATGGATGAAACATGGGTCCATCACTTTACACCCGAGACAAAAGAACAATCAAAACAATGGACTTAAAAGGGAGAACCTGCTTCAAAGAAGGCGAAGACCATTTCATCTGCTGGCAAGATCCTGGCATCGGTTTTTTGGGATGTGCGTGGAATAATTTTCATTGACTATCTTAAAAAAGGAAAGACTATCAACGGCGAGTATTATGCGAACTTATTGCAACGTTTGAGGGAAGAAGTCAAGCAAAAACGGCCGCATTTGGCTAAGAAGAAAGAGTTGTTTCATCAAGGTAATGCACCAACTCACAAATCCGTTATTGCAACGGCCAAAATTAATGAATTAAAGTTTGAATTGCTACCTCATGCACCCTATTCGCCAGAAGTAGCTCCTAGGATTATTTTCTGTTCCCAAACTTGACAAAATGGCTCAGTGGTCAAAGATTTTCCAACGATGAAGAAGTGATGTCGTCAGTTAATGCCTATTTTAAGGAACAAGACAGTTCTTATTATAAAAAGGGTATCGAACTTATTGAAGATCGCTGGGAAAAGTGTATAGAGCTGAAAGGAGATTATGTTGAAAAATAAATATATTTCTTATCAAAATTTTTGTGTTTTCTTTGTTGGGTCGGGTACTTCTGGGACCAACCTCGTATGTTATGAATGAGACATGCTCCGACTGCCAATTTTGTTTACATACCTATTATAAAGACCGTTCTACAAGAATTCGGCAGATATATTGTCTTGTACATCGTAAACCTTTTTTGTAGTACCTACTGTACAAGCACTTAAAAGAAATACATATATTTAAAAAATACAGAATTAAAAAGGTACTTAATCTTTCACCTCAGTTCGCCACAGCATTCCTCATGTTAACGCAGTAACATATCATTTTATATAAAATCAAACGCAATCTCATCATCATGGTTAGTAGTAGCTCTCCTATATAAGACCAGAAGATCGTTTTTCTTTTGTTTCGTGTCATTAGTCGTAAATATATATATATATATATATATACCGACTACACACACTTGCATTTCCTGTTCTTTCCATCCTTCTTAATCGTGAAAGACATCGTTTTGATAGTGTGCGTGTACTTGTATATACGTCTACACATGAACTAAATAGTTAAGAGTTGTATGTTGCTTGAGAGAAATGAAACGGTAAGATTGACTTACGCAAGCGTCTCTCTAAAACGTCGAACACGTTGCGTCCAAACATAGAAAATTCACCGTTTTGCCGGTTCGCGTTGCGTAACGATATCGTCCGTCCACCGTCCACACCGGTCCATCGCATCACAAACGCACAAGACGATCAGTGAAACTCTCATCTTGTTAATGATGATTACACCTGTGGCGAACGCATTTCGACCGTTCATGAGGAGATCGTCGGGGCCCCGAGAGTATTTTAGAGATCATTCCGTGATTATCATTATCTTATTTTCTCTTTTGTTTCTGTCCTTTTTTTAATACCGCAAGGTAAAGTCCGCGTTGTTAGGCGTGGAATGAGGAAAATGATGGGCTAATGTCGATTATTTCGTAGAAACCACCTTCGTTTGTTTCTGATGATCGTCGGATTTCATCTGGGATCTTGTATTTGTTTTTGTTTTTTCTTTGTTTTCGGTTTTTATATTTGGTCTGGTTTCTTTTTTTCGTAATTGCGGAATTAATGTATAAGGTGTATTCAAAAAGTAACCGCCGCTTTTGTTAAAAGAAAGAGAGAATTAATGGCAAATATAGAAGTAATATGCACGACGATTTGGAATCTATAATATCTAAGATGTTTTGTTTCAGAAAATCAAGTCTTCTTTGCTAAATGTCATGGAAGTACTGTTATAAGAGATTATCCAATGGGGCCATAACAATTTTGCCTTTTAACACGATGATCTGTCAACGTCAAACATCAGTCAAGGTTAACATTTTTATCATGGTGAAGTTCACGAACGAGCAAAGTTTGGAAATTGTTAAAAATTACTATCACAATTCTGAGTCGGTGGTCGCAATTTCAAGATTGCTTGCTCCAATTTTCGGTCGTAATAATCGTCCCATAGATAGGCTGTGTGTATTATAGTGGGTAAATTCGAGTCAAAATATTTACTATTGAATGTTCCTATGCTAGTGAGACAATGCACTGGTCGAAGTACAGAAAATATCGCAGTCTTAAGTGCTAAAGTTCCAAATAAGCCGAAACAGTCAATTCCACGCCGTTCACAGGAATTGGGAATCTCTCAAACCACAGTGTGTCAAATTTTGCGTAAAAATCTTGGCTTACACCCTTACATGATCAAATTAACTCAAGAACTGAAGACTTTCGATCATTGGAAACGCCGAAACGTCTCAGATTGGGCTCTGCTAAAGTTTGAAGAAAATCCTGAACTTCACCAAAAGATCTTCAGCGATGAAGCTTATTTTTTGGCTTAATGGCTTTGGCAATAAGCAGAATATGCGTTATGGAACAGCAACAAACCCACATGTATTCAAGATACTCCATTACAACCATAAAAAGTGACCGTGTGATGTGGATTTCATGCCGGAGGTGCGATTGGACCGTATTCTTTCATCGATGAAAATAATCGCATTGTTACTGTCAATGGAGTTCCCTATCATGCCATGTTGGAAGACTATTTTTTGCCAGAAGTGGATGGACTTAACATCAGTGATATGTAGTTCCAACAAGACGGTGCCACATGCCACACAGCTTGTCAAACAATTAATCTATTGAAGGACAAGTTCGGTAACCGTGTAATCTCGAGAAATGGTCCGGTCGCTCATGCAATTTAACGCCGTTGGATTTCTTTTTATAGGGTTATGTCAAATTGTTGGTTTATGCCAACAAACCAAAAACGTTAGAAGAGCTTCGGGACAATATCGAACGCGAAATTGCCAACGTTCCGATCGATGTGTGTGAATGAGTGGTGGAAAATTGGCTCCAAAGAATCGATCACCGCAGGCGTGTTCGCGGTGATCATCTGAACGAGATCGAATTCCATAGTTAAATGTTACATGTGCACCTGGAATAAATTTCAGCCCAATATCTCAATTATTCTGTGTATTATTTAAATACAAAATTGTTATGTCCTTATTGAAAACCCCGATATAAAGTTATTTGAGATAAATGTAGCAACTTCCTCATAAAAGAGTAAATATAGAATTGAATATATGTTAGAACATATATTCAAGATTCAGATATGTGGGTGAGGTGCAACCGTATGAGCTTAGAACCGCCGAAAATTTTAGGCTACAAAGAACAACGTCAACAGCAATGCAGCGTTCATTATTCTATAAGGGACTTAAATTGTACAACGAAATCCCAAATGAGTTAAAAGCTCAAAGGAATTACTATATATTTAAAAGACGATGTGTTAATTTTGTTAAAAACAGCCTAATTTGTTAATTTTGGTGAAATCAACCTGAAGTTTTAATTTTAAACATTCTAATTTGTTTGTAAAATTTCTTATTAAAATGTAAATTGTAAAAGTATTTAAAATACTAATAAAGAATGTCTATCTCTCTATCTATTCTAGTCAGTATACATGAAATAATTGAAGTAACAACGACTTTAAAGCCCAAAACCTATAAGGATATTTATGGGTTGAATATTGTACCACTGACTATTATTGATTCTATAGTTCTCTTTCATAAAATTAATAAATCCTTCCTTGCAGGCATTTATCCTAATTATTTGAAATTATTATTCTATGTTTTAAAATGTACATCAAAATGATATGGCTAATTGTTGTCCAATTGCAATTATTCCAGCGATTGTAAAAATTTTCGAAAAATTATCATTTAATAGATTTATTAATTGCTTCAACAAGCATAATTTCTTGCTGCTGGATATGTGCTATAAGATCTTTGGGTGTTAAGGAAGTGGCGGAGAAGATTCTTGGTGAATAACAAGCAGAGTTCGCAAGAAACAGTTCGATAACAGATTTAAGGAAATTTAGATTATTTGCTACGAGTACAAGGTGACCCTGTACGCGCTGTTTATAGATTTGAAACAGGTCTATGACAGGGTCGATAGAGAAGAAATGTCGCAAGCCAGGATAAATACCAAAAAACCTTATAAGACTTACAAGAATGACATTGGAAAAGACAAAAAACGAGATGATATAGAAGGGGGTGAAATCGAAATAATTCATACTTACAAAGGGCCTTACGTAAGAGGACCCAGTATTGATAGTTTTATTTAACCTCGTACTAGACACAATAGTAAGAAACAGTAAGTTAAAAAGCGAAGGACTTTAGCAATGGCAATCATGCCTGATAATGACGACTTAATTGATTGGGGTTATTATTCTTAGTAGAGTTATGAGTTGCTTCAACCGAGTAAATAGTAAGATGGCAACCTATATTTGGCCCATCCTTCAAGGATTTACAAGGGTGGTCCTTGTATTAGAAAGTACATAATCTATAAAGCATATGTTTCAAGTTTGAAGAGGCCACGTTGTTTAGTATTTGTTGGGCAGTCCTCGATAGTGAACGTTTTCAGTAAATTTTTTCAAAGGTTTTCCAAAGATTAATGGCTATTTTGGGGAGCAAGACAGTTCTTACTATAAAAAGGGTATCGAACTTATTGAACATCACTGGGAAAAGTGTATAGAGCTGAAATGAATTTACGTTGAACAATAAATATATTTCTTTCCAAAATGTTTGTGTTTTCTTTATTGGATCGGGTACTTCTGGGACCATCCTCGTATACCCAAAACAAAATCCAACAAAGTCGTAAAAGTTACCATTAGATTTTCCATTCAAGCATTTTACCCAAATGATTAGGTATGGCTTTATTTTCTCAATCTGCTTTTTTTAAGCTTACAAAAGATGAAATTTTACTTCGGCATTCGAATAAATAAACCATCGCCTACTTGATAGAATTAAGGGAAATAAGGAAATATGTTCAAATTCTTACACTAAAAGCAGAAATCTTCACATAAATGTTCTTCAAAAATCTCACTTATTTTACTAATTTCATTACGGAATTTTTCACTAATTTATTTTATACCAATTATATGTTATTGGGAATAACACACAATTAGAAGCAATCATTTATTGCCTCTCAAATTTAATGCTTCAAAACTAAAGTCAACCTGTGTATAATATGTATAATGCATACATTTGACAGCCTAGTGATTTAGTAATTAAGGAGCTATTAAAAAAAATATATGCAAATGGTGGGTAATTAATTTTACGACAGTTTGTATTGGAGCTGCTCGCTGTGTAAACATAATTTTCTGCGTTGAACACTTTCGGTAAGAAATACACTGCAAATATGTCTTATATATGAACATATATTTATGTATGTACATATATGTCTATGTAATAAATGTGTGCGCCCGCAGCGCTATCGGGTGTGAGTTAATGACAATAAATACTTAGGATTCAACATGATGACGTCGTCAATTTCGGATCCGAATTAAGAAATTAAAAGCGGGAAAAAATATAAATAAACAACGACGATTAAGTTAAAATTTATCACAGATAATAAGGCCTAATTTAATGTTAAAAAAAATTAAATAAGATAACTTTGACCGGGAATAATTTTAGAGTGCAATGCGTTATTCTTTTTTTAATATGGACTGGGTGCGTATTAAATAACAGATTATGTAATTATAAAAGTATGTTTGCTAATAATACGAGATCGTTTTACGGTGCTGTTATAATATTTTGGAGTTTAAATTAGTTATTAATATAATTACTAGAGACTATTATATACTTAAAAAATATTAGTCCAATATTAGCTACGACACTTATTGTTATTTAATGCACAATTAAACAATTAGGTTGTTAATATCAGTACATACGTGGAATGTCTTTTAAGTTTTGCATACTGGGACATAGAGGGCGCCACTAATCAAATGTGAGTACTAAAAATGAACCTCCACCTTTAGTTAAACGAAATTCAAAGTTTCAGTACGATATGTAGTGTGTATGTAGTGCTTTTGCATGCGCTGGAACCAACTCTGGAAGCAGTTGTTCCACTCCGTTGGTACAGTCAAAATTGCGTTTTTTGAAGGCATCAACTGCTCTTTCCGATGACTGGAACCTTTGACTACGCAGTCTGCTCCAACCCAACTCAACTATTTCTCGTTGGTATGGAGAATTCAAACGTGGACGGATTAGTATTAGCGACGATCCAAGAGCAGGTTCACCAAAAACGGCAATCACTCAGGAAAACGCCGATGCTGTGAGCAAGATCATCAACGGAGATCTACATGTGACATATCGCAAGATTGAAGCATTACTGGGGATTTCAAAGACCTCAATTCAAGAAATTTTGCATAAAGAATTGTGCGTAAAAAAATTAGTTTCCCGTTGGATACCGCATCTATTAACTGAAGAACAGAAGGCAGCTAGGGTGAATTGTTGTCAGTCATCTGTTTGGGTGTTCCAAGGTGAAGAAAAGCCGACAAAACTCATCCGTTCTCGAAGTGTCTCCAAAAAGATGGTTGCGGCATTTGTCACGAAAGCAGGTCAGGTAGCAACAATTGAAGAACTAGAAGAACTGTTACTGCCGATTGGTATACAATTATTTGTTTGTCACAAGTCATCGTTGAGCTTCGAAAAATCAACCGCGAACAACCACCAAGACAATGAAAGTTCACACACAGCATGCAAGACAATTGCATTTTTTTTATTGTTAGACCGTCCTCCATACAGTCCGGACCTCAATCCCAGCGATTTCTTAACCTTTCCGAAAATCAAGAACGGACTGCGTGGTCAAAGGTTCCAGTCATCAGAAGGAGCAGTCGATGCCTTCGAAAATAGAATTTTGACTAGCACCAAATGAGTGAAACAACTGCTTCCAGAATTGGTTCAAGCGCATGCAAAAGTGCATTAATCTTCGCAATCTTCGAAAGACAAAGGAAGCAATAAAAGTTATCTACAGTTTTATTTAAATTTTATTTGCAAAACTTAAAAGACAACCCACATAATTGACCGATGTTTTACTTATGAACAACAATACGATAAAGAGACTAAACTATTTATATTTTTCGTTACTCTGTTGTCTGTTTGAAGATTCTGTTTTTATGGATATAGTAGGGTTACATTTATCTGTAGAGTTAGCACTGACAGGGGCGCGTGCTTCAAATTGCAAGGGGTCTAATAGGTAATAAATATGAATAAATACTTTTCAGTACGCAGATGCACAAAGTGGATAAGATCAGTTAAATATTTTCAGCGAAGATGAAGCAAACCAGCCTACATCTCCATATCAATGCGAAAGCACTTCAACTGTTGGACAACTGATACCAAATTCTTAAATTGAAGAGGATTAAACCATTTGATCCCGTGCAATATGCTGTGTATTATAAAAAATTTAAAGCTTGTCATTAGATTGGCTTCAATAGTAGTCAATGTTATGATATGTTAAAATCAAATTAATTATTAGTCTTCTAGACAAGTTTTAATCGTCTTAACACCAGAAAGTCTTCCTAAATAAAAAAAAATTATTTACGCTTTATTTGTAGGTTTAATCCTTTATAAGCATAAACACACAATCATATTACATAATTAATAATTCCATCAAAGGCGTTTATATTAACTCAAAAGAAAAACACAAAAAGGAAAAAACGAGAACAAAAAGAAACAAAACACTATATTATCGGTAACGAACAAAAGACAGTTGCGAGACCATCAGAGCGACGCAGACATCGGCGCCTATTCATTTGTCATGACGTCACCGAAGAGACTTCCTGTACTTCCCCCTATGGCGCACTGGGGTAGACAGACACAACTAGCAGGGATAGATAGATAGATAGATGAGAAATATCCAGTGCTGTGGGCTTTCTAACCCTCCCCCCACGGGGGCTTAACTATCTGTGACATCATCTACTAAGCTAATGTGCATTTAGATTATATTTTGTTTCTGTCTCTGTCCTCTTAGGGAAACTTCTTTAGGAATCTTTCGCTGCGGTTGTATATCAGTTGTAGATGTATGTGTATATTGCTTTATTTGTATTTGCGCTGGCGTGTAGTTGTGAATTGGAGTGACACTATGAAATCTGTGCTAAAGGGACCCGGAAAATTGATGGTTTTTTTGTATACAATTTTTTTTGGTAATTTGTCAAAGTAATGATGTTTTGGTGTTTTTTTTAAGTAAGAAGAAAGAAAGAAAGTGGTGATTGTATAGTAAAGAAATTTTAACATTGGTAGATATTGTCATCCCATTACGTTTCTACAGTATTTCCACTGAAGATAGCATAAAATATAAAGCAACATATACTTGAACATGTCCCAAATATTCGCAAGTATTAGTTTGCTAAATTCAGAGTTTGTACCTTCTGCCACGAAAACTCTGCATGAATGGGAAGGTGTTTAACCGTTGACCAAGATCAACTAACGATTTTAACACACTATCCAGTTTACTGGGAGTTTTTCCACAGAAACCGTGTCCACGTCAAATACAACACATTTAAATTTATTCAAAATTTCGTGAAGTCCTTGAGTTATCCAGGTTTTAAACAATTCAGTTTCTATGCCAAAATCGTTATCAACATTTACCGTTACTTTGAATATAAACATTTTTTAAAATATCCAATAGATGGGGGCTGAGATATAGTTGTAATGAATGCTCATATGCAGTTTTTCAATCAAGAGTATATAGTGTTTGGTGAAGAATTTTTTGTTAATTAACTTTTAGGTGAATCACAACAGAATTTATACACAGGAACCAAGAACTGGCTGCAGACTAAGTTCAAAAATAATTTTATTTTATTTCTGTCAATTTATCATAAAATTCCCTTAAATACAATTAGACTGTTTTGACACACCAGAAAACTCTTCAGTCCCAAAAATTCTAATTTTAGCTGCTTACATCGTATGCAGAAATTTTTGAAAAAACTTTTGTTCTCCGCTCGGGTTCGAACCTGCGATCTCATTCTACCCAGGAATGTGCTCGTCAGTCTCAAATTGTATGCGATAGATTAGCAGCAGCTTTTTATTATGGCCAACGTCTAAAAATTAAAATCCATTGAATCATAATTATTTTTTTATTTACATTAAAACTGATCTAATAATAATAATAATAATAAATTTTATTTCTAAAACAATGTGCATACAGTGCATATCAGTACATACAAAGGGTAAAGTTTTTCAATAGAGATTTGTTTATTTAATTTTTTCAAAGTATTTTCCTCTACTTTCAATACACGTCTCCATCTTCCGACACCAATCTTTAAACCAGTTCTGCCAAGTTTCACTAGGGAGTAAAGTACACTCGTTATCCAAAACCCGCAGAAGGTCCTCATCACTGGAAAATCGCCTCCCTTTTAGCTTCATTTTCACATGCGGGAACAGTGCAAAGTCGTAGGGAGCAAGATTTGGACTGCAGGGAAGGTGCTAGAGAAATTTTAATCCTGTCGTTGTCAAATATTCGGTGCAGACTTTGACGCGGTGAGTTGGAGCATTATCGTGATGGAGGAAACAAGGTGTCCATTCTCGACTTGGCCGCAGGTTCTTCATAGATCCAACGACTTTAGGCAGGCACTGTTCGGTATACCACTTAGCTGTGACTGTCTTCTGTGTGTCCAAAACGACGCGTTCCACAATTCCACTCGATTTGAAAAATACAGCTATCCTTTTCTTCTTTACAGATCGGGATTTTTTGACAACTACGGGTGTGTCCTCATCATCAAAGACCCAAACTTTGTTTTGAGCTTTGGTCGGCACATCGTAATAGTACAGCCAAGTCTCGTCACCTGCCACGATGTTGTTCACATACCGAGATTGTCCCTTATTAAACTTTTTTTAGCATCTCTCGGCACCAAGTCACGCGTCGTGTCATCTGCTCTTCAGTCAGTCGATGCGGCACCCAGAGAGAACAAAGTTTTTTCACGTGCAAATGATCATGTAGAATCGAACGAATTGCTGGTGCATTTAGGCCTGAAGTACCCTCTATCTGTTGGTAGGTCACTCATCTGTTCTCATTGCTGCGTTATATTGCAAAACTTTCCTAGTACCATTTGTATAAGAAAATAGCAATCAATGCATACTACGTACACAATCATATGCTAGAAACACGTCTCAATAAGAAAGAAGATGTTATAAATTTGGACATAGAAAGTCATATATAGAATAACAATTTATCGTAAGCAGGTACTGCTTAAGGTTGCTTTTAAAAATATTGAACTTTGTGATATTTCTAATACAAAGTGGTAAGTTATTGTGTAATTTACATCCCGTAAAATATGTTCCTTTTTGGAACAAGCAGGTAATGTGTTCTTTTAATTAGATAGTTAACTTCCGGGTGAAGAGAAGAATACCTCTGCTTAGCTGTGATTTCCAAAATTTGTATTAATTTTTCTTGTAATTATAAGTATGTTTGTATATTTTATATTTGGAAATAAACTATTATTACTGTAATAGATAATAATAGGTGGTAAGTTCATAATGTTAGTTACATTATAACATACTATAAAAGACCTATTCTATTACAAATTCTGAGTGTCTATTATTATTCCTTTTCCGGAAATGTCTTGTAAAACCACAGTTATATTAACGCTAAAATTCACGTTTCTATGTCCACGATTCTTCAGTGTATACAATTTGGAAAAGTTCAATACGAACTCCCGCTTAAAATAGCGTTTTTTCTAAGAAAACAGAACGGCGTGGCACCTGTACGAAATTGTGCACAATAGGATGGAATCCTCTAAGTCACGACACGTCAAAAATTCCGAGATATTGTCCAGTTTTCAAACGAAATTTCCATACATAGTATATAAAGAAGAGCAATCCGGGGAGGCATCAATTGTCCGTACATTTTTACAATTCACTTTAGAAACGACGCAATCAATGAGTGACATTTCATCAAATTCCTGTCGGATTTGGAATTAGCTAATTTATACTAAAATACGACCAAAAAAAAAGAAAAGAGAAAGAATGTATAACGTCGACTGGCTAAAATTCAAATAACGGCACGTTTTGATACGATATTTACGCGTTTTAGTTCACCGTTTGAATCCGTTGTGTCTCACAGACATATCTAGACCTTTCCTAAATTTATTCGGGAATAGAATGACGAATATATTTTCGTATTTTATGCGACTAAAGCTTCGAAGAAAAAACGAATTCCTCGGACAAGATGAATAGGAAATAAATAACGAGCAGAAATGAAGCCAGAAAGATACCGATGAATCGAAGATATTAAAAAAAGAACAAAATAAAACACGAAATTGTTAATTTGACCTAATTCGTGACATTTATAAAGCATGACGTGATGGAGAAAAAAACGCGCACAAACCGTTTTGTACAGAAGAAACAACGCTTAGAAGATAAAAAAAAGAAACAAGAGACCAACACGAAACAAATAGCAATTGATCGTAATTATTTGTTTGTACACTACCAGACATAAATGTTTGCCCACGTGTATATTTTCAGATCGTTCAAATAAACATTATAATCTAACTAAAACCAGTATGCTATTAAATTTTGAACATATGTGGGCAAGGTGAAAAGTTATCGGCCTGACACAGAGATGGCCTTACAATTAACAGAAATTTATGTTGCCTGCGTGGCTGCACGTGTCTTTAGTTCATATGAAAACTTTCAACTTGTTCTCTCAAGTAGTTTGTTTGCAAGAATTTTTGTAGTAGACGTCGTGCGTGTTATTTTTTTAAAAGGATAAACTTGAATATCGTGCTGTTATAAAATTCTTTGTTTTGGATGGTTTATCCCCTATAGGAATTCATCCGAAGTTGACAAAAGTGTACGGGGACTCTGCTCCTTCGATGTCAACCGTTAAAAAGTGGGCAGCTGAACTTAAGCGTTGTCGTACGTCCCTCGAAGATGACCCACGTGAAGGACGACCAAAAACCGCAACCACACCAGAAATCATCGAAAAAGTACATGATATTGTGTTGGACGATAGGCGAATGAAAGTGAGTGAGATAGCGGAGGCTGTGGGGATATCGGAAGAGAGGGTGCGAAACATTCTACACAAAGAATTAGGGATGAGAAAGCCCTGCGCAAGATGGGTGCTGCCTTTGCTGAATGTCGATCAAAAACAAATGCGCAAACGATTTTCGGAACATTCTTTGGAACGATTTAACACGAATCCGACCGATTTTGTGCGGCGATTTGTCACCATGGATGAGACATGGGTCCACCACTACACGCCAGAAACGAAACAGCAGTCGAGCAGTGGGTGGAAGCCGGTGGTTCAGCGCCAAAGAAAGCGAAGTCGATCGCATCTGCCGGAAAAGTCATGGCCAACGTGCCTGGGGATGCAAAAGGAATCTTGTTAATTGATTACCTTGAAAAAGGCAGAGCAATTACAGGCGCATATTACTCTAACCTTCTTGACCAGCCGGATGCCAAAATTCGCGAGAAGAGGCCTGGTTTGAAAAAGAGAAAAATCATTTTTCATCAGGACAACGCACCCGCACACAAGGATACGTTGGCGATAGGAAAATTGCGGGATTTGGGATACGATGTGCTCGGCCAGACTTCCATCTATTCCCAAATTTGAAAAAATTTGTTTCTGGAAAGCGATTCACATCCAATGAAGAAGTTGAAAGGATCGTAGAAGAATATTTTGACAGCCTTCCAGACTCTCACTTCCGGGAAGGAATATTGATGTTATAAAAACGCTGAACCAAGTGTGTTGAACTCAAGGGAGATTATGTAGAAAAATAAAATCATTTTTAAAATTTAAATCGCAGTCTTTGATTGTCAGGCCGAGAACTTTTCACCTTGCCCACGTAATATGTGCATATTCTTCGGTATTTATGTACTTAAGAACCTTAAAGTAAAACTATCGACAATAACCATTTTACAGCTCAGGTAAGATGATTAAATAGAGACCTTTTCCTCGGAAATTTTAAATACAATTACAATAGGCTATCAATCAAGTAGCCAGAGATATCGTATTTGTATAAAAATTTAGTTTTCATTCAACTTTCAAAGTGTAAAGAGTTCGTGCTGTAGATAAATTTTGAATGCCACGTAGAAAAGAACCATCAGTTCACGCACATGCTCTTATAATGTCTCATCATGATATTGACGAAAGCAATAAATAAATCTCGAAATTACTGAACATAAACCGAGGAACTGTGGACCATAATAAAAAATATGAAGGAACTGGTACCATAGTTTATTGAGTAAAAAGTATCCAAACTCACCAAAAATAATATCACCAGAGTATCAAGCAATCGTTTCGTTAAGTAAAAGAAATAGACGAAAAGCTGCACCGGAAGCTGGAGCAAAGGCAACCATTAATTGGAATAAGTTAGTTAGCATAACGATGGGGAAAAGGCATTTACGCAAAGAAAAACTGTTCAGGGGAGTTGTGAAAAAACCGTTATTGGCCAAGCAAAATAAAATAACACGGTAACCTTGGACAAAACAAAACAAGGATTAGATGTTGAGGGAGTAAAAAATATGCTCTGGGTTGACGATTCTAAATTCGAGATATTCGGTTCAAAAAGGAGAACGTTTGTCCGAAAATGAATGAGAAAACGACTTCTCGAATCATGCATTGCATCCGCCACGAGCATGGAGAAAGATCAGTAATGGTTTGGGGTAGCGTTGCTGGAATATCTTTTGGGGGATCTTATTAAGATAATCGGCATTCTAAGAAAAGAATGATACAGAGAAATTTTGGAAAGAATTTTATTTCCTCTGAAACACGACTAATTCTAGAAAACTTCGTGTTCCAGCTAGACAACGATCCCAAACACACGCCCAAATTGTGTTGAGGGTAGTTAGAGAAATTAGAAAGAGAAGCAAAGATTCTTGTCATCAAATAACCTCTTTAGAGCCCCGACTTCAATCTTATTAATAAAACGATCCCAAATACACGCCCAAATTGTGTTTAGGGTAGTTAGAGAAATTAGAAAGAGAAGCATAGATTGTTGCTATGAAATAACAACCTCTTTAGAGCCCCGACTTGAATCTTATTAATAAAACGATCCCAAACACACGCCCAAATTGTGCTGATGGCATTTATAGGTATTAGAAAGAAAAGCAAAAATTGTTATGAAATAACCTCTTTATAGCCCCGACTTGAATCTTATTAATAATACGATCCCTAACACACGCCTAAATTGTGTTGAAGATATTTAGAGGAATTAGAAACAAAAGCCAAAATTGTTATGAAATAACCTCTTTAGAGTCCCTACTTGAATCTTATAGACGTGTTATGGAAACCAGCTAGACAAACAAGTGCGAAAAATCAGTTCCATAAAAACACTATAGACTCAATTACAGAATGCATTGTCAAAAATAGAACCAGAAATTCTGGCGAAACTACGAGAAAATGCCGAGATTGTACCAGATAGTAATAAAAGCTAATCACGGCTAACAAAAAGGTAATCACATCGATGAACTAAAAATGTAAACAAACAGAAAAAAATATTCGTTGAAGTTGTTTGAAATAATACTTTTTAAAGATTTTAAAGCACTTCGTATAATTGTAGAATAAAATTTTAATTTTGCAAGTATTACAATTGTATTTTCATTTTTTGGGCGGACAAACACTTATGGACGGTAGTGTATCTGCTTGTCCAATACAGATGCTATATAATAAATAATTTTATGTACTTAATCACCACGGTGTATGTACAGTTTATACAGATTATAGACGGGAAGTTGACTGTTTCTTAATTACAATGAAATATCTAAGACATGAAAGTAACAAGTAAAAAAAAAAGAGTTTCGTTGTTGTATACATGCAACGCGGGTATGTGTGCAGTAAAAGCAGAAAACAAGAAACCTTGATCGAATAACTTAACCTTCACGCTTGGACGAAAGATAAATTTATTTAGGCAACTGTGCTCCATCTATTGGCAACTAGTTGAAATGGACGATACTTTATTTCATTCTAAACATCTTTGTGAATTTATTTATAACAAATTCATTTTATTTTTTTTTAATTAATAAAAAGAATTGTAGCAATTCATAAAAATTAAATAATTTTTTATATTACAATATTATATTCTTAAACGAGTACAGGTATATTTAAATAATAAATAATAATCAATTAAATTCACATATAATAAAAGAAATGAAAGTTGGAATGAAATAATTTAAAAAATTACTTTTCTCACATACAAAGTAGGCCAATTTTACTATTTGAACTTCGAAACATGTGCATGTCATATGCATGCCTCAGTACTGAACTAATTGTAATCATTCCCAAAATAGAAACATTGAAATAAATGAATATATATATTTTTTTAATTTAATATAAACGAATTATTTTTATACGACACTATCATATAAAATTAATGTCCATTATATACATATACATATACGTGATAATCCTATGAATTTTATATTTCTATAAACGTCACCGTAAATTTTCGGTCCTGTAACCGTTAATTGCCGCCATATTTCTCGGTCCCCGGTTTCTCATAATATATATCATGTTACGGTTGATCTATTGTTTCCTCATTGTTGGGTTTCTGGTGTTTTTTTTCTCTCTGCAGGTTATGTTTTTATTCGGCCAATGTAATTAATGAAATATTTAAAGTGTTTTAATTTGTCATAAGTTGCTAATAAGTTTTGATTTTTTTTTTATTGCTAATAATAAATATTAAATAAAATTTAATACGTAAATTGGAATTCGTGTGGTTATATATACTACTGTGGGCAAAAAATAGTAAGACTTTTTAATTTAAATTTCGCGCGAAAACCCATTCGTCGAAATATTTTTTTTCTAGGTTCGTATGACTGTCAGTGACATCTGTGTCAAATGTCACATCGAAATAATCATTAGTGTTTAGTATACGCTTGTCTTTCTGAAGTACAAAAAGTGCATTCGGCGATTTTTTACAATGAGTGAAATTATTCAACAAAGAAGTTCCATTAAATTTTGAGTACGGAATCAAATTTCTGGTGCCGAAACGTTCAGAATGTTGCAAAAGGCCTTCGCTGATAATTGTTTGTCGCGAGCAAGTGTTTTTGATTGGTACAAATTATTCAAAGGGGGTCGAGAACGCGTTGATGACGAACCACGTCCAGGACGACCATCAACATCAACTGACGATCAACACGTCAATAGAATCAAGGAATTGGTGCTTGAGAATCGACGATTAACAGTCAGAGACCTTACTGGCATCGTTAGAATATCGGAAGGATCAGTGAAAACCATTTTGAAAGATCATTTGGGCCTAAGAAAAGTGAAAGCACGATTTGTTCCAAAATCACTCAATTTTTTCGAAAAACAGCGTCGCGTTGACGTCTGTGAAACAATGCTTTCCGACTATCAAGACAAAATGAAAGGCATCATAACTGGAGACGAGACTAGGATCTACGTTTATGACCCGGAAACAGACGATCAGTCGGCGGAATAACGTATCAAAGGTGAGCCGAAACCCAAAAAGCCGCGTCAAAGCAAGTCAGAAATCAAGGTTATGTTGACAGTTTTCTTCGATTATCGAGGTGTGGTGCACTCCGAATTCTTTCCGACCGGCCAAACTGCCAACAAAGAATACTATTTGTCCAACACAATATCATGAACTTTTTCGATGATTTCTGGTGTGGTCGCGGTGTTTGGCCGTCCTTCGATGGGTCATCTTCGAGGGACGTACGACCACGTTTAAATTCAGCTGCCCACTTTTTAACGGTTGACATCGAAGGAGCAGAGTCCCCGTACACTTTTGTCAACTTCGGATGAATTTCCATAGGGGTTAAACCATCCAAAACAAAGAATTTCATAAAAGCACGATATTCAAGTTTATCCATTTAAAAAAATATCACGCACGACGTCTACTACAAAAATTCTTGCAAACAAACTACTTGAGAGAACAAGTTGAAAGTTTTCATATGAACTAAAGACACATGCAGTCACGCAGGAAACATAAATTTCTGTTAATTGTAACGCCATCTCTGTGTCAGGCCGAGAACTTTTCACCTTGCCCACGTAATAATGGATTTATTGGTAATATTTTCTGCAACAAAGATTATTATTCTCATTTGTCATTTTCATAATAGTAAAAACAGAAATGAAAATAAACAGTCAACGTATTCACTTCGATGATTAAATTAAAACTTTTTTATGAATAATTAATTAATTAAGATTATATAAACTTTTAACACATAAATCAGAGTTGATATGGTTATATATATATGGTGTATATTTTGTTGTATTAATACAAGTGTAGCCGTTTGTATTTCGGGAACTGGCAACACTGTTAGTGTTTTTTCACTTTAGGCTTAGAAATCTGATGGAATCTACGTGGGAATACTTCTTCTACGATGTCGACCATCATATAGACACCTTGGTTCATCCTTTCATTCTTGACTTGTCTCTTCGCACAAAGCCTTACAATTTTAGAATCTCTCGCATGTTTTATCTCACTTTTTTCTGGGGGTAGCAGTGTAAAACTCTACAGCATATCTTTAGTAAAATGCTGTAGCAAGAATCGGAATCCCAGACAAAAACAAACTTGTTCACATAAAGTCTAAAACCCAATATTGTCGAGTAGGGTGTTTTGCATTTTTTTCTGTCTAGTAATAGTGTAGGTCCATGTTTAATACTGCTTAGTTGTCGAAATACGAGGGTAGCCGTTTATATTTCGGGAACTTGCAACACTGTTAGTGCTGCCTCCGATCTGATTGCATCGTGAAGTTTGTCATTTTTGACAATATTGACAGCTTTATTGTCCGGTCGCTATTTCTATTGTTGACAGTAACTTGAAAAGTTTATGTCAGCGAAAAAATGGAACATTTTCGTTCAATTATTTTCCATAACTTTCGGCGTGGATTATCTCAACAAGAATGCATCGACGAGTTGAATTCTTTATATGGTGATCAATCACCATCGAAAACTACAGTATATCGTTGGTATAGTGAATTCGAACTTGGACGGCGTTCTGTGGACGATGAATTTCGTGGAAGTCGTTCCACAAATGTTGTTGTATCGGAAAACATTAATGGAGTGTTTAAATTGATAATGCAAGACCATCATGTGACATACCCTAAGATCGAGGCATCTCTAGGTATTAGTAACACCAGATTGCATAAGATCCTGCATGAACATCTAGCTGTTAAGAAGCTATGTTCATGTTGGGTAGCACATAATTTGACGACCGCTCAAAAAAGGACTCGCGTTGATTGGTGCCAAGAAATCCACAAAAAATACAATGGCAGTGCTTCGAAGAAGTCATCAAGTCATAATGAATCTTGGATCTATACGTATGAGCCCGATTGTAAACCGCAATCAATTGTGTGGGTATTCCAAGACGAGCCAAAACCAACAAAAGTTGTTCACGCTCGAAGCACATCAAAACAAATGGTCGCCTGTTTTTTCAGAAAAACCGGTCACGTTGCAACCGTGCCTTTAGAGAGTTGTAGAACAATCAATTCCAAATGGCACACAACTATTTGTTTGCCAAAAGTTTTTGAACAAATAAGGAAAACCGAAAACGACAGATCATTCTCCACCATGACAATGCGAGCTCTCACATGTCGGTTCAAACAATTGAATGTTTGACCGGACAAAATATCGAATTAATGAGCCATCCGCCGTACAGCCCTGATCTATCACCCTGTGATTTCTTTTGTTCCCACACGTGAAGAACAAACTTCGTGGTCAACGGTTTTCTACGCCGGAAGAGGAAGTTGAGGCATTAAAAACTCATATTTTGGAGATACCGCCTTCACAGTGGCAGCAATGCTTTTCGGATTGGTTTAAACGAATGCAAAAGTGCATTGATTTTCAAGGAGAATATTTTTTGAAAAGCAATAAAACTATTTTCGATAATAAAATTTCTTTTTTGTTTGGTATTCCCGAAATATGTATAAACAGCTACCCTCGTATATACTCAGTAAGCAGCATAGTATCACAGCATCACAGTAATGCGTAAGATATTTAAGTTTATTAAAATTGTCATTTCATTTATTTAAATTTCATCATATTATAATGTAGATATTCCAGCTTACCGCCAGTATATATAAATTTTCGTGCTAGACTTTTCTAGTTTACTATCTTAAAGAATCATATATTACGAGCTTTTTCCAAGGCGCGTTCTCTATCTCTGCAATAAGCACACTATCTGACCGCAAAAGTCGTAAATTGGCATTCGCAATTTTTCCACCGTCATCTATCCGAACAGATTTATAGTTTTATTCTCGAACATGTATCAGATATAAAATAATAGACTTCTTCCTTCTTCTAGTATATATTCGCGAACGTTCACATGTACGTACATATACAGGATGGTGAAAAATCAACGGATAATCGTCATGTAGCGCGATTCTATGAATAATTCTGAGTAGAGATTCCTAATACAGAAATATTGTAAGGGTCTTCCAATAAGAGATTTCATTTTGATATGTAAAAGAAAACGAGTGTTTTTAAGCGAAATCACCGGATGTTTATTTAATTGTAAAGAGGAGGGTATGCCATTTATAATGGAAAACAATACCAGCCTAATGGTCGCCACGGCTCCGCTTGCAGGACGATATTCTTTTCATAAAATTTGCCATCACCAATTCGCATTTTTACAGCTGTATGTCCTCGATAACTTCACGAATTCTATCTTTGAGGTCTAGAATCGATTGTGGGCCGTTGGCATAGACCTTATCTTTCACGTAGCCCCAAAGAAAAAAGTCTAAAGGTGTTAAATCACAAGATCTCGGTGACCAATTGTGATCGCCTCTTCGAGAAATCACAGGGTGTCTGGGAACAAGTGTGCCTGTTTTACGAAGTCTCTGATTCAATCTGTGAAATGTAGTGATGGATGGGTGCTGCCGGTGTGGATACCGCATTGCATTTTCGTCTGCCAAGTGCGTGTTTCCGTTGCGAAAACCAAATACCATATTTATATCAGCGTATCGGAAGCGTACATTGCAAATTGCTTGGGATATCACAAAAATGAAGTAGGAAGAATGGGAACGAAAATAATGAACGTTAAACTCACTTATTTGGGCGAAAGTTGTTATATGTTCTTTAACGCAAGAAAGCAATGAAAGAAATGTTTAATAAAGCAAAGCGTTGGCATAAAACGACGAATTGCACCAAAGTAGCGCTACATAACTTAAGAAAATTTCAGAAAATTTCAAAAAATTCGAAACATTAATATGGTACGTAGTCTTCTGCAGTCATGGTCCATACTATCTACTTCTGGGCATCCGGGCTGGATGGAACCGCATCACTGGTACAGGTACTGGTCGCAGAGTATCAGTGCGACAGACAGTAGCAGTAGTTGAGTCCTGAAGATGTTCCATACAAGTGGGTACTAAACGTCGGTAGATATACCAGTGACGCGGTTCCAGCCCGAAGCCCAGAAGCAATTCGAAACATTTTTTGTCGCATATTTTTAGCATCGGTCTCATGTGCCTTAATCCCTGACAATACAACATTTCTGTATTAGGATTGTGGACTTAGAATTAATCGTAGGAACGCGCTGCGATAAATTTATATTTTTTAAATGTGTACATTTGGAGAGGTAACTACTACTAACTTACTATAGACAATAATTAATTTCTTTTGTTTTAGATATATTTCATTTTTGATTTTTAGTTTTTGTTGAAATATATTGTTTTTTGTTTTTATTACACCATACACATTCTATATTTTTCTTGTTCGTTTTCTGGTCGGTACTATTGGGCACTTATTAACTTATTATTATAATGACGTAGATTTTTCTCACATTTCCTCAACCTAACAACAAAAAGCGGTCACTTTAAGCGAATATCTTCACGTGTTTCATATATCTACGGATTTGAGTTCGAACAGTACGCAGCTGATATTGTACGGTTTGATTATCCATCATGAAACCATATATATGATGTTTGCGCGCTTATTTGAAGGTGGTTATCATAGTTATGATTGTGTCGATTGAATGACGGATACTCGTCGGGTTACAAAGTCGTCGAATGTTGGTGAAGAAAAAAGAAAGTTTCTGTTGCTTTTAGAATGACTGCTTTTTATGTATTTGTGTATATGGATTTATTTCTAAAATTTGAAACATAGGTAGTATTACTAAATGCATATGCAACTGCATATGCAATACCGAATACCCACTGCGGCTTTTCAATTAGACATCTGTTTCCATAGTGAGATTTATGGCGTAATTATACAATCAAATCTCGCAGTTATTGATAGTTCAATGGTAAAGTATACCCGTCCGGTAAGCGGATGATTGGGGTTCGATTCCACACCGAATGAGCACGATTTTTTCACAAATTTCCGTCTTAATTATAAATATGCAATAACAATAATTATAATAACAATAAATCTCGCAGTTATTGATAGTTCAATGGTAAAGTATACATGTCCGGTAAGCGAATGACTGGGGTTCGATTCCTCACCGAATGGGCAAGATTTTTTCAAAAATTTTCGTCTTAATTATAAAGATGCAATAACAATAATAATAATAATAATAAATCTCGCAGTTATTGGTAGTTCAATCGTAGAGTATACACGTCCAGTAGGCGGATGACTGGGGTTCGATTCCTCACCGAATAAGCATGATTTTTTCAAAAATTTCCGTCTTAAATATAAATATACAATAAGCAGAGTTTTCATAAGAAAAATAATAATAATTCTAGGGTATTCCTCTTTTATTGTTAATTTTTTAATAATGTCAGTGGTGGAGTATGATCATAGCATATCAAAATATTCAATTTCAGAGTGGACACTAAGCAAATTAATCAAATCAAATATGGTGCTTGTATATCTTTAGAACATGAACAAATCATGACATCTACAATATCTTCGGTAAAGTTTCCTACACATTAATATGCGCCTTCATCAGCAACGGTTAACAATTAAATATTCGATTTATACAGGCGACCCCTTTAATTGAACTGGCCACAAATACGACGGCGCTATTTATTTAAGGCAACGAAAAATTAGGCAAATTAGGTCTTGGACGAGAGGAAAACCGTGGTGGATTATTCGAATTGGCTGCATGTGTGCGTGTGTGTCTGTGATTTTGTACGCATCGTGTTCCGGCGATATAATTACACAAGTCAGGTATTTTAGGGTCCCCGATGATGACGTTTGCAGTATTATCCTTTTAGATTGAACATTTTTGTGCATTCGTTACAGGGATGTTTATATAGGGATCGGAAGGGTTGAATTTGGTCATTGTCGGTCTACTTATTTCGCTTAGAAATGTTAGAAAGAGAATGGAGCTTGAACTTTGTTATTTTTTGAATTTTAATAAGTTTTTTTTACTTATTTCTTTCGTTGATAAATTGAATTTAATGTGAGCACTTTTAATGAAAATTTCTACTAAGAATAATAGGTGAAAGAATTAATTACGAATTTAAAATAAATCGAATTAATCGTACACTTTAGTTACGATATTTTTCACAACGTTAAACTTCCATCTGTAAAATAAACTACCTAGTCAAGTTGTAAATACTGGTATACAACTGAACGCACTCATTACGAATGCAACACTGGGCGCATCAATTTCGTATTGATTGCGATTTGACAGTTGACATTTATGCTTCATTGTGACGTAAAAAGTTTTTGACTTTAATTGTTTACAATCATGGAATGGGGCGACATTGAAAATCGTATTGTTGTAGTTGGCCTACTAAAATGCAACATGGAAAAAGGCGATATCTTTAGGACGTTGCGACCGCTTGGAATCACTAGCAATTTTGTGTATCGTACTGTGAAGTTGTTTGAGGATACTGGTGAACAACAAGACCGTCAAAGATCCGGCCGTCTACGCACTGTGAGAACCCCGAAAGTGATCAAAGCCGTGTAGAAACGAATCGACCGAAAACTGCTGCGAAAACAGAAAATCTTGTCGCGGGAAATGCAAATTTCGCAAAAATCCATGTCTCGCATTATCAAAGATTTGGAACTCGCGTACAAGCGACACACTGGACACCTGCTCACGGCCGCATTGAAGGAAAAACGCAAGCGAAAATCGAAAGCGTTACTCAGCCGGTACGCGAAGAACGCCCACAGACAAATACTGTTTAATCAATAAACCTAAACGATCTTGTGTATGCTCGGTCATCCAGAGAAGCATCCCAACTCATCTCGAGGGTTCAAAGAGGCCACCATCCCGTGTCGGTACGGTGGGGAGTGAGCTACGATGGCATTGCCAAGCTCCATTTTTGCGAGAAAGGAGTAAAACCATCGGCCAAAGTATATCAATCTACCATCTTTGAACCCATTGTGAAGCCTCTCAACCAATCGTTATTCACCAATAAACCATAGACTTTCCAGCAAGACTCTGCTCCAGCTCACAAAGCAAAAACGACTCAACGGTGCTCAAAAACAATATTCCGGACATCATATCAACGGATGATTGGCCAGCTGGTAGTCCAGACTTCAACCCGTTGGATTACAAGTTGTGGTCCGTATTAGAGGGCATGCTTGCTCTACTCGACACCCAAATATTGAGTCGTTGAAGCGAGCCCTTGTCCGTGCAGTGGACAATTTCCCCATGCATGTATTGCGTCTCGCGATTGATGAGTGGTCACATTGTTCAAGTCGTGATGGAAGGCAAATGGAAGTCATTTCGAATAAGTTGTTCTAAGATTTGTAGCCATTGAGTAACTCAATAAAAACAAAAAAAAATTTTTTAAATATTAATTCGTTTTCATTCGACGTCGATTTTTCTGTGTACTAGTATTTATGACTTGACTAGGTAATAAAAGTTCACTGGTCCCGTATCTGTTAAATTCATACTGCCAGGATGTTAAAATATACCCCTAGTACAGTCAATCTCTTTTTTCCCTTTACATTTTAAAAGGAATTTACAAGTTCACTAAAATGTTTGGAGTTCTGCAAAAATTTCCCTAAAAATTCAACTAATTACATTAAAACACTTTAATTTAAAATATGTTGAATCTAAATGCCATACAAATCGCAGATGGTAGGAGCATGTAAGACGACGAATGTGGATATAGCACGATGGCACACTTTATAGTACACATAATTCCTTCTTTCTCTTTGCGTTTAAAAAGGAATTTACAAATTCACGTGGTTGAAGTGTTTAGAATTCTGCAAAAATTTCCCTAAAAATTCAAGTAAATAAATTAAAATATGTTGAATCTAGGAGTCGAGGAGGAGAAAAATCAGAGATGGTAGGAACATTGTTCCAGAACTGAAGGTTGTTTCGAAGTGTAAATATTGAATAATATGGGGTTAAAACAAGCTCCTTGACGCACACCATGTGTCACTGTTAGTTCAGTTAGCATATTGTCAATGATTCCCTTCTGAGTTTCGATCTTAAGATATAAGTTGCAAAATTTCAACATGTCAACACACTTCAGTGTTGGCAACAGTGAAGTATGGTGTGCTGTGACAAAAGCTTTGCTGTAATCTAGAAAAATCAAAACAGTAACCTTGCCAGAGTCTCTCATCAATATAAATCAAAGTCATGGTATAACTATGTGACGGAAATCCTGACTGAGAAGTATGTAATATTTTGTTTTTTTGTTTTATTTTTTAGTTTTTGATATTGTCCTATGAATACTTTATTGAAAAATTGTTATATATTGATTACATTCTAATTAAAGAAAATTTACGTGAGGAAGGCTGAATTTTTTATACAAAAGTTGGAAATGTAATGTATATATGTATGTATATATTAGCCTAAATATATAAAACAGGTCATTCAACATTTTTATACTAATACCGTCACTGCCAGTAGTATTAGCTTTTAGTTCTCCAAACGAATTATGAATGGTGACTAAAGAAAATTCCTGGAACACGAAATTGTTTTGCTCAGGCATTTGTTTGCGACTGTGATCTTAGGTTGAACCAGTGGATCACAGTCGATGCAAAGAAATTATTAATCAAGCCAACGTCCGTCAGTTGGTCGAGGTTCCTTCTGGATCCAGCCTTTGCATATCTTTACAGAGATTGATTTCATTCCTAAGAGGCTATTGTTAAATAATATAATAAAACACAAGTATTTTCGACAAGGTGTACTGATTAAAACGCGTTTCGCACAATACCAATGCTCCTCAGTTAACCAGACCATTCGTCGATAAGTTGTACAAAGTTCATGATTGTAATATTTTAAACGATAACACAAAATAGTAACGATGAGAAACGATTCCAATGATCTACAATCGGGGAAGATTTTTCGTGGTTTCGCTTTTTGTTTGAGTAAAGACTAACAACCAAAAGTCTTAGACCTAGAACTGCATGATGCTTTATTTTGATCCTTCTGGTTTTCTCCATGCTTCTCTTTCTTCTTCATTTCTCTTGTCCTCCACACTTTCCAGATGTCTTAATCACTGCAAGCTTCTACCTTTAATAAAGTCTGCGATTGCTTTTTCTCTATAAAGTTCATATAGTTTCGAATTTGATTGCCTTTGCGTGTATTTCGTCCAACATAAATCGTTTTTAATACTCACAAGTTTCGCTGATTTCCAGCTTTTGTTTGTTTCGCAGTTCAAAAACCAAATTTCACCTGCCTTAGTTACAGTTAGCGATTTTACTAATTTGTATAATCTTAATATATTTCTCCTAAGCATTTCCTTTGTTTTTAAAATTCTATTCAGCTTTTCCAGTCATTCACTGCAACCGTCTACCTTTTATAAATTCTGTGATTGCTTTTTCTCTATAAAGTTCATATAGTTCCGAATTTGATCGTCTTTATATATGTTTCTTCCACAATAAATCCTTTTCAATACTCCCAGATTTCGCAGATTTCCAGCTTTTATTTGTTTTGTAGCTCATGAAACAAATTTCACATGCTTTAGGTGCAGTTAGTGGTATTATTAAGTTGTATAATCTTAATATATTTCTCCTAAGCACTTCCTTTGCTTTTAAAATTCTATTCAGCTTTTCCAGTCAATCACTGCAACCTTCTACCTTTTATAAATTCTGCGATTGCTTTTTCTCTATAAAGTTCATATAGTTCCGAATTTGATCGTCTTTATATATGTTTCTTCCACAATAAATCCTTTTCAATACTCCCAGATTTCGCAGATTTCCAGCTTTTATTTGTTTTGTAGCTCATGAAACAAATTTCACATGCTTTAGGTGCAGTTAGTGGTATTATTAAGTTGTATAATCTTAATATATTTCTCCTAAGCACTTCCTTTGCTTTTAAAATTCTATTCAGCTTTTCCAGTCAATCACTGCAACCTTCTACCTTTTATAAATTCTGCGATTGCTTTTTCTCTATAAAGTTCATATAGTTCCGAATTTGATCGTCTTTATATATGTTTCTTCCACAATAAATCCTTTTCAATACTCCCAGATTTCGCAGATTTCCAGCTTTTATTTGTTTTGCAGTTTATAAACCCAACTTCACATGCTTTCGTTACAGTTAGTGGTATTATTAAGTTGTATAATCTTAATATATTTGTCTTAGGCGCTTCCTTTGCCTTTAAAATTCCATTCAGCCTTTCCAGCTACCTTAATCACTGCAACCTTTTACCTTTAATAAATTCTGCGATTGTTTTTTTTCATATAAAGTTTATATAGTTCCGAATTTGATCGCCTTTACATGTGTTTCTTCCTCCTTAATACTCGTGCCTCCTAAGTTTCGCAAATTTCTAGGTTTTATCTGTTTCGCAGTTCATAAACCAAATCTCACAGTCCTTAGTTACAGTTAGTGGGGTATACTCTTAATATATTCTTCCTAGGCACTTTCTTTGCTTTTAAAATTCTATTCAGCTATCCTACGCAAACATTAGATATCAGCCTTCTTTATTCAAAAATAAATTTCTTTCCCCTGCTCTTGTATGTTGGTTACGCAGGCTCCCAAGTATATATACTTTTGTACAAATTAAAATTCCCATAACGCCAACTATGATTTACGTTTAAACAATTAGAAAATTAGAGAGAATAAATGAAAAACTCTCTTCTTGTAACACTACTTAAATGGCAAATTGTGAAAAAGAAACACCGAAAATCGGATACGCGAAAAAAACGGACCGCAAAAAATTCTAATAAATGAAAATTAAATTACATTATTAGTGCAAAAGAAACAAAATTGAAATTGCATAGGACAAACCAAGCGGCAAACGTTTCGGTTAAACACTTTGACATATAAACAAAAGCTGTGAACGATCTCAAATAGAAAAATAAAGCCGCCTAAATCCAATTGAAAACAATTTCATTAATCAACGACATCGAATCGTATTGTCTACTTAAATGCAACAAAAACAAAGTAAAGCATGGACAGTCGAAAAAAGAGCGAAACGTAAAAACGGAACAATTGAATAACGACCCGAAATGAAACGTCCAACGGTTGAAATAAGTGAAGTAAACTAATGTTGATGTGTATATATGTGGGTATATACATTAAGTATATAACCATAGGAAAAACACGAATAAAAGAAATACCTTACAGGCTGCTACCAAGATTTTAAAAAGTAATACGCGTAAAAACTGAACGAGTAAAGCCAACAGCGTCAACGAGGCTATGCGAGAAAACAAGCGAAAAAAAAACAAAACAAGAACGGGAACAAACGAATCGCATAATTCAATTGTTTCATATTTGAGTTTCTTGAATAGGCGTGGCCGGCGTTGAAACCGCAACACCCCCGGATTGGTTTGAACAATTGACATCTTGTGACAGTTGGCCGTCGTTCGGGTTGTTTTGAAAAGAAGTACGACTCGTTTCTGTCTTTGAAGTGACTTCTTGATAAATACAAATCATACGTATCATTTGAAGTGTTTTTCTTTTGTTTTTGTCAGAGTGATATGCGCCATTGTTGATTGTATTTTATGTTCATTTATATTTCGTATATACAGGGCTTGCTCGAAATAATTGGAATTTAATGAACAATTTGGCAACTGTTAGAATTGCAAAATTCGTTAAGTATAAGGAAATTACAGAAATTGATTGAGTTATTTAATCAGTATGTAATATATACGAGGGTAGTTTGACAAGTAGTGAGAATGGAAAAGAAAAACGAATTTTTTAAATACAAAATAATTTTTATTTTTCAATATATTCGCCTAAAAGAGCAATACATTTATTCCAACGGTGCTCCAATGCCCTTATGCCATTCCTAAAATGCGATTCCGGAAGGCTTGCAAAATACTCATTTACGAAGATAATAAGCTCGTCGTTAGACGAAAATTTCTTTCCATCTAGTGCCGTTTTCAATTTTGGAAAAAGGTGGAAGTCGGAAGGGGCTAGATCTGGCGAATAAGGTGCATGCGGTACTAATTGGAAATGCAACTCGTGGATTTTGGACATCGCAACTGTGCTGGTATGCGAGGGAGCGTTGTCTTGGTGAAACAGAATCTTTTTCTTTGCCATTCCTGGCCGTTTAGCACGAATCTCAGCATTTAATTTTTGTAGAAGTTCTGCATAATATTGTCCGTTTATTGTGGCACCTTTCTGAAGGCAATCAATGAGCATAATGCCCTTTGAATCCCAAAAAATTGATGCCATCACCTTGTTTGGCGATAAAGTGGTTTTCGTTTTCTTTGGACGTGCAAAACCACATTCTATCCATTGTTTCGACTGTTGTTTAGTTTCGGGTGTACTGTAGTGTATCCAAGTTTCATCGCAAGTAACAAATCGCCTACAAAAATCAACCGGATTCCGCTTATAAAGGTCCAAATACTCATTGGAAATGCGCAAACGAGTGAAATTTTGATCAGTTTTCAGCAATCGCGGCACCCATCTTACCGAAAGCTTGGAAAGACCCAATTCTTTCGTTAAAATGTGGTGTACGCGTTCTGTTAAAATGTTTACTATGTCTGCTATCTCTCTCCCTTTGAGTCATCGATCTTGCGTAATAATATTATGGATTTTTATAATCATTTCCTTAGAAGTCACGATTTTGGGCGCTCCAGACAGCGCTTCATCAACACAGCTTGTTCCACCACGTTTAAATTCATTTACCCATCTACTTATTGTGACCTAATGTTTCCTGTAACTCATCTTTTATTTCGGTAGTTTTCATACCCTTAATTACGAAGTATTTAATCACCGCACGAAACTCTGCTTTTCCATTTTAACAAAACGACGTGTTGCTTCTTTTTCAATCAGCTGTCAAAAATAAACTAATCAACCGATTTATCTAAATATCGGAATGTAAACATATAAATAGCCAACCTAAATTACAGTGCATTTGTTTTACCAATTAGAGCGCCACCTATGTGTCATTCTCACTAGTTGTCAAACTATCCTCGTATACATACAAATACAATCATGTGCACGAAAATAGCAGTGGCCTTAAATTTGCTGAAATAACATTTTATATATTAAATAAAAGAAATTCAAGTTTATTGAACTATTTATTCCAACATGTCACATAACTATAACAATAAATAAATAGGTTTCTTAATACCAAAGAGAAAATAAAACTGTTTATATTCAAGGATAAACAAAATAATTGTGCATTAAAATAGCAGTCATGCCAAAATACTAACCAAATGTCATTTTTACTTAGTTAATTGAACAGTCAATATTTATACGTCATATTCACCAGACTTTGCCATCTCCACTATTTTTTTCAACATAAAAACTTGGCTCAATGACAAAATAACGATATTGTTGATGGAGTAGTTGTAATTAATTTTGGTTGATTGAATAAAAGACATGAAACAACACTTTACAATGTTAACCCCTTAGGTTAATCTAAATTTCCTTGGAGAAGAACAAAAATTCTATAATTCTAAAGCTGTATAGAAGAGCAAGAATTTTAACAAGACCATAAACTACTTCGTAGTCCAGTAAAGTTTGGATAACGATCCGAACTAACATGGCTACTAGTATATGTAATATGAAGAAATTAAAAGTCATGAAGTATGCTCTAAATAGCCTTTGAAACTGCTGTACAGACAGCCTTCAATGTCAGAATTCTAAAAGAAGACGTTTGACAGTTTTTGGTAAAGTACAGGTTGATCCAAATCTTCTCAAAGAAGAAATAGAATTCCATAGTTGTATCAAAGACCAAGGAAAATAATGAACTGAGTTTTAACAAACCATTAAACTATTTCACGCCATCCAATTTATCTAAAGAACAAAAGAAATCTAAAAAAAGTTGACGCTTAACAGTTTTTGGTAAAGTACGGTTGATCCAAATCTTCTCAAAGAAGAAATAGAATTCCATAGTTGTGTCAAAGACCAGGGACAATAATGAACTGAGTTTTAACAAAATATTAAACTATTTCACGCCATCCAATCTATCTAAAGAACAAAAGAAATCTAAAAAAGTTGACACTTAACAGTTTTTGGTAAAGTACGGGTTGATCCAAATCTTCTCAAAGAAGAAATAGAATTCCATAGTTGTGTAAAAGGCCAAGGACAATAATGAACTGAATTTTAACAAAACATTAAACTATTTCACACCATCCAATCTATCTAAAGAACAAAAGAAATCTAAAAAAAGTTTTCAAGATGGATGAACGAATACTTTTCGCTGCACCTGTATGTAAAAATTATTACTCCTTAAAATTTACAACAAAAATACCCGCGTATTTACCTTTAATCAAAATTGTATTACTTATTGGGGGAACGTTGAATACTTTTATTCCGTCCATGCCTTTTATGCATACCTTTAATATACATATATGTATGTAATGTATCAATGCGTATATGTTATGTTAAAAGATATAGAGGGACTGTTGACCCCGAAGGACATGCCATATTTAGTGAGACTTGTCGTACCGCGTGGCAGTCTGTTTACTCACTTATATCCGATGCAAGTTACTTAACTTGAACTTGTCAAATTAATTTATACAATAATTACGAGAGCATCGCGGAATAAAACGCACTGGCGATGCCGGTGTGTGTATAGTGAAGGCGGGCCAAAAGTCTGAGGACGATAGCTTTCCCGTTTTAAACTGTCTTTTTATACAACTCAAGGCAAGCAAATTTGTTACAAAAATAGTTACTTAATTAAGTACATTTGCCTATATTTTAGGATTAAGTTGTTTATATTAACGTCTTCAATGAATATATTTATAATTTGTGACCAAAATAAAATTTTAAAAAAATCTGAATCTTCTAATCCAGCTGTTAATCCTTCCATTGAACACTTTTGAGTCCAATATTATACTGTAAATGATCAATAATGATATTAGATACACTACAGGCCATAAGTGAGGGCTCACTTATCATAAATAACAAAACACTTGTATTTTAGACACATCCCTTAGACTTTTACCTGTTTTGGTGAGAATAATTGAAATAACAGTTGTAAATGTAATTCTGAGAAGGATTATTCGAATTATGTATTATTATAAATTAGATAAATATATTTGTTTCTGAAAAATATTGTAAATCCTTTTAATAGGTTTATGGCGTCTATTTAATAGAAATATTTTATATACCCCAATATATTTAATAGGGTTTACAACGCAATATTATTATAATGGTATTAGGAATTCATAGTAAACTATTTAGCAATTTAAAAATTAGTTTTCGTGTAGCATTTGTCCGAGTAAGTTGCATTACGAGTATTTAAGAACAGACGTAAAAGTGACTTATAAAAATGCCGAAAAGAAAGGAACTTATCGCAGAAACTCGTAGTTCTATAATAACGCTACATGGTGAAAAATTTTCACTGCGGCAAATAGCCCAAAAGTTAAATTTATCTTATCATGCGGTGCAAGGAACAGTGAAACGATATTCACAAAGTGGATCATTACAACTAATAAAACGTTGCGGAAGGCCAAGGGTAACTACCAGACAAGAGGATTTGCGCCTAAAAATACTATCGAGCAGAGCTGAATGAAGGCCGTCGAAAGCCGGTGTGACTGAGTACTGTAAAACGACGTTTGACAAAGGCGGGACTACATGGACGTATTGCAGCTCGAAAACCATTATTGAATCGACGAAATCGTAAAAAACGGTTACAATGGGCCCAGGACCATCAACACTGGGACATAGTCAAAGTTCCAAGTGTTTGGTAGTAATCGACGAGTTTTCGTTCGAAGACAAGTGGGTGAAAGGATGTTACCCGAATGTGTAGTGCCAACTGTTTAACATGGGGGAGGTTCTGTGCTTGTTTGGGAATCCTTTTCCTGTGATGGTGTCGGAGATTTGTACCGCATTGAAGGCATTTTAAAAAAAGACGGGTACCTGAAGATTTTGGAGGAACATGCAATTCCGTCTGGATTAAGGTTAATTGGTGAAGGTTTTCACCTACAAGATAATGATCCCAAACACACTTGCCAACTCTGTAAAAACTATGTGAATCAAAAAAGAGGAGGAAGGGGTGCTGATAAATATGATTTGGCCGCCACAATCACCCGATCTCAACCCTATCGAATTACTGTGGGATGAATTAGATAGAAACGTGAGAGAAAGCTGTCCACAGTCGCAGAAACAGCTTTGGGAGCAACTTACAAGGGTGTAATAATTTACCAATGGTTACGCTCCAGAAACTTGTATCGCGGTTGCCTAATATTAGTAAAGAAATCATTAAGCGCAGAGGTGGATACTTCGACGAAAGTCGAATATGATAAGAAATTCTACAGAATATGTTGAAATTATTTTATTTTATAAGGAAAACTGTTCATTTGTCTCGTAGATATAGTTTTGTAGAAATATACGTTTTGTTTCACTAAGCGTGCATGTTTTTTTAAAATTTCATCTTCTGATCCCTCACTTATGGCCTGTACTGTAGTTCACATTCACGCAAATGTTGCAAAACAAGCGTTTTATTAATAAAATTTATAAGATGTGGGAAGTATGAAATATTTTTTCAATTTTCCAATGTGTTGACTATCATAAAATTGTTGCCCAATGGATTCCATTGGGTTGATGAAGAAGTTCGCATTTTTAGTTTCTAGAACGAGAGTGGTTTGTTTGAAAAAAATTGCTAGGCAGATGTCTTAACTTATTTTATTGTCATCTTATTTCAGTAGTCTGCACACTTTGAAGATTCTTTATGGTTCTCTTGTTCGGTCCAAATTGGAATATGCTTCAGTTGTGTAGTGCCCACTTTACCATTACCAGCAGTTACTCCTGAAGCGTGTTCAAAAGAGGTTCCTCAAATATTTATCCTACAGGATTGATGGTCATTACCCTGCCTTTGGTTCCACGTATGAGGGTCTACCTGTTAGACACAATTTTGATTCTCTTGGTATACGCAGAGAGAAAGCTAGTGGCGGTTTTCTTTATAAATTAATAAATAATTTTATTGATTCTTCTGTGCTGTTGTCCCAGGTTGATTTCCTCGTGCATAGTTTTGACACTAGATCATCGGCGACCTTCTCAATAACTAGGGCAAGAACCAATGTTCTCTACAAGGCTCCTTGGTACACATATCCAGAAAGGCCAATGTATTATACGAGGATCGCTTTCATTAATTTGAATCTATTATTGTTCGTTCAGTTTTTTTTTTTTTGAATGATTGGATTACATTATTATAAGTGTGTATATTTTTTTTGTTAATTGGATTCTTATTTTTCATTGTATTACATTAACTGCACCTATTTTTGTTTCAATTTTAATTTTATTCTTAAGTGCATTATGTCCTGTAAATGGTCTGTGTAACTGTTGGGCATTAAAGATTATTGTTATTATTATTATTATTTAATTGAATAGTTTTTTAATCTGTCAAGTAATGTAAAGATTGTTTTATTTATTGATAAAACAAGATAGACATTATAATGACGCATCAAGAGTCCAACACGTGTGTCGTGCTAAAAAAAAGATTATTAGCTGAAATAATATTCACTAGTTTAAATATAAATTCCCTCTTAAAGCTTAAATCTTCGATATAATAATAAAAATAATTAGTAAATGACATGCATATGGAATTGAATCATGGAAGCTTAACAAAAGGGGACAGATCAGCCGTACCAAATTAGAAAAAAGAATAAAGTTTGATAGCAGCTACAGAAATTGGAAGTGTGAAAGGGGAAAAGTCGACTATTACAACTGCAACATGTCTGAATCCAGATGAAGATTGTACTAACAAATAACTTCCAAGAAATATGCAAAGAAAAGGATAATGAATAATCATTGCCTCCCTCTCTCGTCCAACAACACATGTATTGAACGACAAAGTGAGAACGCGTCAATCTCGCATGTCGGCAATAAAATTTCCAGAGCGTATATAGACAGACGCTTTCACCACGGCGATTTATCGAATAAAAGAATGTTAAAAGGAATCATTCAAATGTTAATAACACCCTGTCTACTATATACGTTTCAGAGAATCACTCGTCGCCTGGCAGACTTGTGTTATTAGGAATCGGTCGTTAATAACACAAGTCTGCCTGACGATGAGTGATTCTCCGAAACATATATAGTAGACAGGGTGTTATTAGCATTTGAATGATTTCTTTTAACAAAGAAAAGGATATTCGAGGAGATGGAAAAAGGTTGTAATGTATTCTCTAAAATTATGGCAAGTATTAAAGATGTTTGGTAGGTAGGTAATTTTGATGGAGTCTGTGGTTGATTAATGTCCAGGTGCGACACTGTTTAATTATCTGCTGATGATGACAACTTAGTTGTCGAAATACGTATACAGAATACGAAAATTAATGTGGCAAGAGGTTATATATCAACCTTCAGTGATCCATTAAAGATGTTTATTATAATATTGTCAGAAATAGGTAAAAGAAAAAATGTAATCAATTGCAAAATGGTTTAATGATTAAATTTGGTGGTATTGGCGATGTGGAATAAAATTTACAGGGACTAGTAGACGATACATAGTGTACTTATGTACTTGTAAATGTGTATCTCCTGGACTGTGATATATGTACAGTAAGTATTATAAAAAGGTTTACAATGTATACGAAAATCTGTCTGCCGAATTCATGTACATAGAACAGTCTTTATAATAATGTTATGTAACCAAAACTGGCAATTGGAGCTTGTCTCATCAAAACGTAGTACAAAAACACATTATTTTCCGAAGGAAATGTTAAGATTTGTATTCGATTAGATACGTCGATGCGCGTAATATATGAATAATTGTTTTCTTTAATTATATACATATAGATCATTACATTTACACAAAAATATATACTTAAATACGTTTTTAATGAAATCGTATTATCAGAATAGTTATCTTATAAATTTATTCGAAATTCTATGTAATGATGTTCCTTAGTAATTAAATAGAATTTCGAATTAATTTATAAGATAACTATTCTGATAATACGATTTTATGAATAATTTATATATAAATATACGAGGCCTGTTTTTTTAAGTAAGGGCTGTTTGAAAATAAAAACCAAACGAAGGAAAATTTTCAATAATCAAATTTATTTTTCAATTCTGCATACATTTCTCTATTTTTCAACATAGCTGCCAAGTTTGTTTAAACACTTATCAAACCTTACAACTAGATTTTGAAAACCCTCTTCATAGAAACTTGCCGCCTGCTCCGTTAACCAAGATGTCACGGTCGATTTCACGTCTTCGCCATGGTTGTAGTGGTTGCCCCCGTGATAATGTTTGAGAGAGCGGAAAAGATGGTAATCGTTCGGTACAAGGTCGAGGCTGTAGGGGGTGGTGGTCCAAACCTTCCCAGCCAAAAGAATCCAGCAAAGCTCGGATCTGAGCTGCGGTGTGAGCATGCAACGTCTTTTGTTTTGAATCTTTCTGCATAGCTTTCGCAGGGTTTGGCCGTACATCGTACGGGCCGGGTGACTAGATCATCTTGAACATTTTAAACATATATATATATATATATATATATATATATATATATATATATGTATGTATATATATATATATAAAATTTGTTAAAAGTGTTTTGGTCGATCGTGTATAAGATAATCCAAATTAATAAAATTCGTCGGGTATTGGGTCAATGTAAGGAAAATGAAAAACTAATCCTTTGTTTTATCCTCTATATTTCGCTATAAATTTATAGTTTCATCAGGAGTTCTGAAAACAATAACATGTACAATATCTTAATCATGCTCCTAATTATCTTTTTCTTACAAAAACTAGATTAATTTAAAAAAATTTTTTTTTACCATAGTTTACGGTTTTGTGTGGTATATAGTATGCCAAATCACAATTTAATGATTTTTAAATTTTTTAAATTAATCTAGTTTTTGTAAGAAAAAGATAATAATTAGGAGCATGATTAAGATATTGTATACAAATACACAAATACAAATACAAATATACAAATCTTATTTCTACCTTTGGAAAATAATGTGTTTTTGTACTACTATGTTATGAATCAGACATGCTCAGAATGCTAAAGTTTTATTTACATAACAAGTTATATAGACCATAGCACATGAATTAGACAGATATATTTTCGTGTACATCGTAAACCTTTTCGTGGAACATACTGTACATGTACTATCTAAACGTTTCGTATGTACGAAAGCCTGAAACGCACATAACTACAACACACCAAGAAGCATAATACGTACATATTCACGTTGATACTTAATTCACATCGAAGACATCCCACACAAGAAGCGCACACCACCGGACATGACCGGGACATGGCCGAGACACGGTCGGGGCTCTCACATCTATACGACCGCGACAACAACCATCCAATGGGGTAATTAATGAGCCCGTTGTGATTTCGGAACAATTAATTAAGCTCTTTGCCGGCACGGCATCAGAGATAAGAGGTTCCGATCGGTCAGATTTCTATCTCAATCTCGCGTATCTGTCCCGTATGTACAGGCGGGCGTACGTATCTGTGTTCATACGTATAAAAGAGGGAGTCGACGGGAAAGAGAGAAGACCATCTTTCTATCGGTATGTGTGCGTGTGTGTGTGTGTGTTTGTGTGCTTGCTTGTCGTGCGTAGTAGTATAGAATTACGATATAAATTTATGTTGGTCGGTGTAAAGCCGACGACGAGACGGTTCCACCAACGTCGCACCCGATCCGTTTCTAAAGACATAAAGGGTATCCATTCGTTGTCGCATTTTGTATGCTGGAAGGTCGTGCGTTTAAAAGACCTGTTTGATGTCCTATACATATGTATTATATTATTGAACGTACGGAGAAGACTTTAATTTAAACCGCAATTGTAATGATCGACGTTTATTAAATTTATTGGATAAAGAATAAAGACATAGGGTTTATCGTGAATAACTAGGAGGAAATGTTAGGAAGGCATTACCCTTGATGGGTGACTTCGACCTAACGTAATTACAGAATATATTACTTTATAAATTATTATAAACAATTTCTGTATTTTTAAAAGATGCAAAGTAACATCAATCTTCAAGAAATACGCGAATTTTTACCAAAAAATTATAGAACAATATACGTCCTACTTTATCAAAGTTATTAAAAAATGCCTTTAAAATGAACCTGATCAAATATATAAAAAAAACATTGTAAACTGCAATAAACATCAATATTATAGGTTCCTTAACGAATATGATTATATAGTGGAATTCACTAGAGTACGAAAATTTACATAAAGGGAGTGTAATAATTTTAATTCTTGTGCGCTGGGTTTGACACTTTTTATCGAGGTATAGGTTGTATCCCTGTGGGGGAGACTCGTACAAATTAAAAAACACTTTCGCTATATAAAGTTTATTCAACACAAGAACATACTGAAGTATTACTAAAAGTTACTGAACAATTACAAATAAAAAACACTTTCGCTATATAAAGTTTATTCAACACAAGAACATACTGAAGTATTACAGAAAGTTACTAAACAATTGATGTTGTTCGTTCGATATGTAACGGAAAACTCACTATTTTTCTGCTACCTAGCTACCAGACTCGGTCCCTTTTTTGTTTAAAGGTGGTCAGATTCTTAGAATATATATATATATATATACGTTTGAACGAGGTTCTCGCGGTTGTAAGTATGAGTAATATATTTTCTAGCTTCACTACGAAACAATTCCTGAAGAAGATGATTGAGATATCATCGAAACGTCGAGACGCCAATTCTTTTGAGAACTTCTATCCAACATCGCGGAGAGTCCAAGAATCTAATATTACTAATATATATATATATATATATATATATATATATATATATACAAATGTGACGACGTGACTCTAGGAAAGAAGTAAATAAATAATCTATATTAACCAAAGATATTCTAATGGACAAAAAACACTTTACGACTTAATCGACAAATAGCAGATGGCATTTCTGCGCTAAGTTCCTTTCTTTTCGGCATTTTTATAAGTTACTTCTACGTCTGTTCTCAAATACTCGTATTGCAACTTACTCGGACAAATGCTGCACGAAAACTAAATTTTAAATTTCTAAATAGTTTACTATGAATTCCTAATACCATTATAATAATATTGCGTTGTAAAACCCTATTAAATTTATTGGGGTATATAAAATATTTCTATTAAATAGACGCCATAAAACTATTAAAAGGATTTACAATATTTTTTATAAACAAATATATTTATCTAATTTATAATAATAATCCGAATAATCCTTCTCAGAATTACATTTACAACTGTTATTTCAAGTCTTCTCACCAAAACAGGTAAAAGTCTAAGGGATGTGTCTAAAATACAAGTGTTTTGTTATTTATGATAAGTGATCCCTCACTTATGGCCTGTAGTGTACGTAAGCGATGGATTTTACGATTTCGATATTATCTTAGGCCATATTTAGCTGTTTAGAATTTCTGTAACTTCAATTCAATTCATCTAGTCTATGTAAAAGTAAACTCTAACTATTGAAAAGTAATATATTTTGTCCTAAATTACATTACGCGGCGTTATATAAAATATACATTTGCTTTGATGATTGATTGATTGATTAAAACTTATTTAAATAAAACATACTTACAACTCGTGTTGGTGTTCTAACATTTATAAAAGATTAAATATTTTAAGAACTTTACATGTGTTTTAATGTACCTGCAAATCGCGAAACGTTTCCTTTGTTGTGGTTATTAACCCGACAAAAATTTCTATACGGTCGACGTCTTATCAAAAATTAACAATTCTGTTGCCTAAAACAATAAAGTTGAACGTGAAAATCCTACCTTGCTTTGCGTGGCGTAGTCCAGGGCCAGCATGCAATCGTTGTAGCCATTTTCTGTTTTGATTGTTGTAGCCATGGGACCGCACAGTTGACCTAACTGCCCCCCTACCGAATCTCTCGTATACCAGGGGTACATGGTTGATCTATAAAGATATATGAACGTGTTTTATTCATAATAGACTCTTAAATACATAAAATATTAAAATAAATTTTATAAATAATGTGCTGTTTATTTAAAGTATATAAAATCTATTTTACACGTGTATATGTAATACGTCAAGGCTTTGGCGAATTGCGTTCTTAGAAATACAATTTTCTATTAGTTTTTGCTTTGGATGAACCTAGTTTCAGTTTCTTCGGAGTTTGAAAATAATAAGTAAAGAAATTCTGTGTGTATTGAATGCTTTTTTGTATATATCTTCATCGTTTATTTAAAATAAAGAATAATAAACAACGACAATAAAGGTAAGTTTGATGGAGCCTGTGGTTGATTCACTTAATGACTGAAGGTTGATATATAACCCCTTTCCACATGAATTTTCGTATTCTGTATACAGATCGTTTTCGTACGGGTATTTTTCGCCGTAGTTTACCAGGTGCGACACTTTTTAATTATCTGCTGATGATGACAACTTAGTTGTCGAAATGCGTATACAGAATACGAAAATTAATGTGGCAAGGGGTTATATATCAAACTTCAGTGATTAAACGACAATAAACAGTAATTCATTTTTGTTTATTTAAAAAAACAGAAATTCTAATTACAAAAAGTAATTCCGTTTTATATCAACACCTTATTTACCCACAACTAAAATAGAAATGGACCTAAAAGAGACCCTTGTAGAACCCTTTTTTTTGATTAGTTAAGCGAAATTTATTAAATTATGTATTTGTAATGCTACTGTAAGTTCGTAAATTACAATTTACTTATTTTGAACATTATAGTAGACAAATTTAAGAATATTTTATCTATGCTGGCTTAATTGAGTGTTTTTTCTCGAAATTTTTTTTAAGAATCATGCAAAAGAAGTGTCTCAGAGAAAATGTGAGGGAATTCTCGAGGAAGGAATAAAGTAGCAGGAAGAAATAGAATATACACGACCCGGAGTCAAGTCGGCATGGATTATGCAAAATTTTTGAGCATTGACATATACGATTTAGAATGAAGATTTCAAAGTAGGAAAGCTCTGCGGTCATCCCATACAATTTGAGGAAAGCTCGAAAGTATGAGCCTCAGCCCAACCGATATAAAAGCTGAACTGGATTCTACCTCGGGTGTGCTCCTTCGTTTACAACAGTGAAATATTGGGTAGCAGAGTTTAAATCAGGCAGTACGAGCTGCTAAGGCGAGCATCGCAGTGGTCGACCAAATGAGGTGACGACTCCAGAAATGGTGAAGAAAATCCACGAAACGGTACTGGATGATCGTCGACTGAAAATGCGCGAGTTAGTAGATAAAGTAGGCAATTCAAAAAGTGCGGTACATCGCATATTATCTGAAAATTTGGACATGAGAAAGCTGTGTGGAAGATGGGTGCTGCGTTTGCTCACTAGAGCAAAAACAATGTCATGAAGATGTTTCAATTGAGTGTTTAGCGAAGTTTCACTGCAACAAGGCAGAATTTTTGAGCCGTTTCATAACTACGGATAAAGCATGGGTGACTTCACACCCGAGACAAAAGAACGATCAAAACAATGGACTCAAAAGAGAGAACCGGCTCCAAAGAAGGCGGAGACCGTTTCATCTGCAGGCAAGGTCGTAGCATCGGTTTTTTAGGATGCACGCGGAATAATTTTCATTGACTATCTTAGAAAAGGAAAAACTATCAACAGCGAGTATTATGCAAACTTATTGCAACGTTTGAGCGAAGAAATCAACCAAAAACGGCCGCATTTGGTTAAGAAGAAAGTGTTGTTTCGTCAAGACAATGCACTAGCTCACAAATCCGTTACTGCAATGGCCAAAATCAATGCATTAAAGTTTAAATTGCTACCTCATGCACTCTATTCGCCAGATTTAGCCCCCTCGGATTATTTTCTGTTCCTAAACTTGAAAAAATGGCTCAGTGGTCAAAGATTTTCCAACGACGAAGAAGTGATGTCGGCAGTTAAGGGCTATTTTGTGGAGCAAGACAGTTCTTATTATAAAAAAGGGTATCGAACTTATTGAACATCACTGGGAAAAGTGTAGCTGGAAGGAGATTATGTTGAAAAATAAATATATTTCTTTCCAAAATTGTTGTGTTTTATTTGTTGGGTCGGGTATTTCTGGGACCACCCTCGTACATACATGAATTTACATAGTCTCTTGAATTTCATTCAAAACAAAAGCTCCACGTATTATTATTTTAAACGTAAACTCTTGCATAAAATAACATTAAATATACAGTTTTTAAATTCTCAAGAAAATGAATGCATATAGATTAGAATATAAATGAATTATGACATGTTCATGATGTATAAATATATATAATATCTGTGGACATACATAATTGCGTGTAATTGACTATAGATTCCTTATAAGTAATTTAGAAATTATTTACTAGACATATTAAGTTACACAAACGCAATATACATATTTCATATCCAAAGATAATAAGTTTCTATAATATTATACGTCATATACGTTGCGCACAACTTGTATATATTATTAAAGGCATTTTTTTCACAACTTTTTACTCTAATAAAATTGACACCTGTATTAAAGCGATGTATGTATGTACATGTGCAAATTTAAAAATAATTTGCACATATTCCATTACATACCGGTGGCCGACTCACACTATTAGCGTATTTAGATTTACGAGGCATCGTAAATTACTTTCAGCTTTTTTCTTGGCGTCGTACGCTTCTGTAAGATTTTTTGCCATACTTTTCCATTCAGTACCTTTGTTATTTTTTCCTTATTTGTAACCGATGTTAATGAAATGTGTATTGTTCTAGATTGCTGGGAATAAATTAGGATTTAAATTGTGCTTTTACTTTTCTATGGATTTTAATGATTTGAATTTTACGGGTACAGTCCATAAAGAGCTGTCGCTAATTATTCGCTTTGCGCAAGACTGAATATAGATCTGAAAACTATTTTTTTAATCGATCAGATTGTATGAGCTTTACTGTATGATCTTTTTGTGAAGAAAACAATTTATTTAATAAACTAGTTAATAAAGGGGGAATATTTAGACACCAAGCGGGGAATGAAGCTGGTATGTCTCCGGCAGAGACGTACAGTACTGTGCAAAAGAGAGAAACACCTAACAATATTTTCCGAAACTTATTTACTAAAGCGTTTTTACTAATAATTATTGGGTTAATTTAATATATTATTCTTAATACATTTTTCCAAGAACGATTCACCTATTGGTAGAAATATAATCACTGGAAATTTTCAAGTTTATAACATCATATTTCCACGTATGGGTGAGATGGACCGCCTGATACGAGGATTAAAGTAATAAATTTTATTGTACCACAATGCTCTGGAATAAAATTTCAAGGCAGAGTTATTTATCTTAAGATTTTGTTTTTAGTTTAGTGGTAGAAACGATACAGAGCAGTTCCACAATAGAATTTCTTTAGATTCTTAAAAAACGCAGCTACGAGTGAAATTTTCGTTTTAAGAAAAAATCGTGAGCTGTAAATTGTTATAGTAGATAGAAAATGCCTAGAATAGCATTACTAGATGGAAATAAAATTACTGTTTTACACCAAGAAGGTTATAGTCAAGTGAAAATATCAAAGATAGTGAAATGTTTTCGATATGCCGTGCAACAAACAATAAAACGAATGACTGAAATCGGTAGTATAAGTGATAGACCAAAGACTGGACGTCCAGAAAAGCTCAGTAAAGCTGGTGCACAGTTTTTAAAAGTTAGTTCCTTAAGAAATTATAAGAAAGTTAGCGCAGAATTAGCTCAAGATCTTGCGCGAGCATCCGGTACTTCGGTACATGTTTCAACAGTAAGGCGATACTTGCTCAGATTGGGCTTGAGGGGATGCGTGGACGTGAGAAAACCCTTACTGCGACGGGGTAAGAAGGAAGCGATTAAAATATGCCAGAGACTGCGAAACTTAGGGATATAATGAGTGGTGACAAGTACTATGGGTTGACGAATCTAAATACCAATTATTTGGAACGAACAGACGTCAGTATATTAAACGACGCCCTGGTGAATCGTTATTGGATCCACGTTTAAACACTACCATAAAGCAAGGAGAAGGCATTATCCAAGTTTATATATATCCAAGGTTATATTTCGGCAGCAGGTGTGGGTGATAACATGTTGGATCTTAGCTTTCTTTCTGGTGAGGCATGGTTTCATTTAAATAGATATGTAAATTCACAGAATTATCGAATATGGTCTACAGTAAATCTTCATATTACGCACTTTGCATCCCGTTAAAATTGATGTTAGGATATCTATGTCACGTAGAAGAATATATGGACCTGCATTTTTCAATAAAACTGTTATTGGTGAAAGATATCGAAATCACATGCTACAGCCTTCTTTTGAACAATTGGATGATGATGAAATACAACATGGATACTTCCAACAAGATGATAACATACATAGCATGTGCAACAATAGCTTTAATACAAGAATTTCTTGGTGATCATGTTATAAGTGCAGGTAAATTTCCTACAAGATCTCCAGACCTAACTAGACTATTGCCTTCTTGGATATTTAAAAAATTCAATATATAAAAATCGTTAACATACACTAGAAGATCTACAAGAAGCCATCGCAAATCAAATACATAATATTAGGTGAAGAAGATCTACATAATGTAATGGGTGTTTTTTAAGCTGCATACGAAATATCGATATCGATAACTAGTTTGATAGCTGATAATGTCAAACTGTGTTGACATTTCTGTTCAATAAGGTTTGGAAAGTCATCATGAATCGAACAACGCTTCCAAATTGTGGAAATTTACTTTGAAAAAAACAAATCTGTTCGTGAAGTTCATAGAGCACTTTGTCCATTTTACAGTCAACTTAATCGGCCTAATGAGCAAGCAATTCGTGCAGTTATTGATCGTTTTCGCACTAATTTTACTCTTCTCGATTAAAAACCATCAACAAGACAAAGAAATGTGCGTACCGAAGAGAATATTGCTGCTGTAGCGTAAAGTATTGAAGAAGACGCCGAAATGTCGATTCGTCGTCGTTCTCAACTTTGTCCTTCGACTACGTGGAAAATTTTAAGTAAGCATTCTGGCTTACCTGCCTATAAAAAACAGCTCGTGTAAGAATTGAAACCAAACGACCATCGTTTGCGTCGCATTTTGCTGATTGGGCTAATTTGAAACTGGCCGAAAATGAGCATTTTTATCAAAAAATTGTGTTTAGTGATGAAGCTCATTTCTGGTTAAATAGTTACGTCAATAAGAAAAATTTCCGTATTTGGAGCGAAGACAATCCTCGAGCCGTTAACGAATCACCATTACATTCATTAAAATTGACTGTTTTGTGCGGTTTACACGCTGGCGGCATTACCAGTCCTTATTTCTTTCGAAATGAGGAAGGAGCTGCTGTTAGGGTGAATGGCGAGCCCTATCGAGTCATGCTGACTGAATTTTTGTTTCCAAAAATTAGTCAGCTAAACATCGACGACATTTGGTACCAACAAGATGGGGCAACTTGCCATACGGCGCGCTTAACAATCGATTTATTGCAAAATCAATTTGGTGACAACTTTATTTCCAGAAGTGGTCCTGTTCACTGGCCCCCTCGTTGGTGCGATTTAACGCCTCTGGATTACTTTTTATGGGGCTATGTTAAGTCATTGGTTTATGCCGACAATCCAACAGCTCTTGAAGCATTGGAAGCCAATATTCAACCCACCATTGGCGTCATACGGCCAGATTTATTGGAAAAAAGTAGTCAAAAATTGGACTGATCGAATGGATCGTGTAACTCGTAGCTGCGGAGGACATATGCCGGAAATCATACCAGATTATAATTAAAAAAAATTAATTCTAACAATATTTCTGTCTTGTATTATCATTTTAAGTTCTCAAGCTCTTAAAATACATCCTATATTTGAAAACATGAAGCGAAGAGTACAAAAGTGCATTCAGTATACCGGGGGAGATTTTGAGCACGAATTGTAAATTATAATTTATTTATTATGGCACAATGTTTCTTAAACAACAAATAAAAAGCGACATTGAAAAAGTAGTAATTTATTTAATCTACATTTTCCATTTTTACTTCTTTGTTCATTAAAAGCACATTTTTCATTTTAACCAAAACATTTCACGTCATAATAACCACCATTTAATACTACATGACTGGTTGCATGGCTATACAGCTGATTTTGTTTCTTTATTAACTTCCGTTAGCACGCTTATAATTGTAATATAAAATCAATGTACAAGCTAAGCAGCACAAGACATAAATTCAATGAAGCGGCACATTCAATCATTCTGTATCACTCTGTATGTAGCCCAAAGCGAATATTAAGTTTCTGGGCCTGCTGATTGCGAGCAACCTGACTTGGGAGTGCCACATTGATAACTTGTGTCGCAATTTGGCATCAGCAATATACTCTATACGAAGAGTGAAACTGGTGGCTACACCCGAGGCGGCTAAGACTATGTACTATGCAAATTTTCAGGGCAGGGTTTTGTATGGCCTATTGATGTGGGGCGCGTCTGGCGCGGCTGAGGCGGTTTTCAGGATGCAAAAGAGTGCAATCAGAGCCCTTAGTGGTGTATCTAATAGCACAAGTTGTGTAAACCTATTCAGA